>CM076583.1:782811419-783411419 GCA_034641835.2 Pinus albicaulis
CTTCAGTAATCTCCTTCAAAACATTTTTTACCAAAAGCTCTCAATTTTCACTCTGAAGTCAAATGGTAAAAATTAGAAATAATCCTTTTTATAAGATTTTCTGAATAAATAAAATATAATTTTGTCTATTTTTCACTTTGAAAGTTTGTTTTCAAAATTATTTTTATTAATCATAAACAAGTATGTTTAATTTTTGAGTTTTTGTGCAGAATACAGGATTTTCTGGGTAAAATGATCCTTTTGACAAAACGAGTATATTTTTATCACTTTTTCAAACTCAGTAAAAATTAATGGATTGTATATTTCTGTGGTGTAGATTTTCTGAATCAGAGCTCGGAATCTCCATAGTTCTCGGTAAAAATTATGAAAAAGAGAAATATATGAGTACATTTTTATCACTTTTTCGAACTTGTTAAAACTTACAGGAAAAGCGAAACTACTGAGTATACTTTTATCACTTTTTCGGGTTCTTGAAAATTACAAAAAAGGGAAACGTTGGAGTTCTCTTTTAAGCCTTTTTCAGACTCTCTAAATATGAAAATATTGCCGAGTACTTGACTATTCGAAATTGTTAAAGGAAATGAACAATCGTCTCTTTAGTATAATTTTACCCCTTTTCCGGGCTGAAATGGACTATTTACGAAAAAAGTATACGTTGGCTAATCATGGTTAATAGAGTTCTCTCTTGTATTATTTTATCCTTTTTCCAGCTTGAGAGACTAAATTTACAAAAAATTACACCCACGGAGTTTCCTTAAGTTTTTCTTCTGAATCCCTAAAATTGAAAAACATTGAGTTTCTCCTATACTCGACTCGTTAAAATTTAACAGTAAAGGACTTGTCGATTACAAACAGGAACAGACCACTCCTTCTTAGGGTTTGATTTTAAACTAATTTGGACTCATCTGAAGGATGAGCTTCTATAACAAGAAAATTTTATCCTCCTAAAGCTTGTCAAAAATAAAGATATACTTGCCAGAAATGGTGGAAAAAAAAGAGAGAAAACGAATCCATTTGTCACACTTTGTTTAAAAATTAGTTTACCACTCTTGAACATGACACTTTTTGTCACACTTCCACTTGGGTTGGGAAAATCCTTTGCCTATCAGTTAATCAAACCATATTGAAAGTATTCAGCCGGTTTCTAAGTATTAGCTTAGGTCAATTGTTACCAAACCATCTGCAGTGTCGTTATGTGTTTAAGAGGATAGTTCAAATAAACCATTCATTTTCAAACATATGGCTTAATTCGCGTTGACCATCCCTAAATCAGTCCTTGCAAAATATTTCTACAAAACTTGATCTAATGGTTTCGTGTCGTGGGATTTCCTATGACGGATCACTTTCTATCAATGACAGCTCATCATCTAGGAAGTTGATCAGGATCGTTCAGTACCTTGGAATCTTCATGCCTTAATGGCAGGTTTCTTGCCTTCGACGACAGGTTGCATCATTGACCTTCGATCGAATGATTTCGTGAAATGTTCGACTTCATATAATTTATTCACAATTCATGGATTGTACTGAGTACTTTGAGAGCCATTTTCATTATTGGTGGTTTCTCTCACACTTGTTAATAGTTCACATCATTGACTGGTAATAAAGTGGTTTCTACCATGTTTGACTTCGACACAATCAATCGCATGGATAGAATCATACTAGTTCGGGTAGCGGAAATCAAGAACCTGGATCTAGTTTCCACCATCCAGGCTGCGAGGAGTTTTATTATTCATTATGCAGTAGACTATTCATAAACAAATGGCTGCATCCATACTGTGTCTACATTGTTGATGTGATAGTAAAATAATTTCTACATCAGAACAAGTTTTAGTTAGTGTTTGATTTGAGTATGCGAATGCCTACCTCAACAATGATATATATATATATATATATATATATGTGTTTTGCATTTAATCTTTTTACAGGTTTCCGACTGGGGTGTCCACAAGCTAATCCTCGAAATGATAAAGCACACCACTCTTTGAATGGTCTCAAACTTCGCACTTTAGGGGCCAATCTGTTACAATAAAATTGTCACCATGACGTTTTACTATCTATATGATTTCATCATTAATCATAAAATACACCCTTAGAAGTCTACAAACATCAAGTTCCTAAAACCAAGCCTTGAAATTGAGAGAAAAGCTTATAAAAGTCATAAAAATACTTGTACCACACTTTCTCTTAGTATTACTTGCGGTGTCGCATCTGTTTGCTCTAGAACATGCAGAACCGGCCTCACTTTTTCTTCATTCAAAGTGAGGATTCCTGTAAAAGGTAATGTGAAGGCAGAAGTAAATTTTGGAAGCCCAGCTGGTTGAATCTAGAATCTTCTAGAAGCAATTATTCAGTGGAAAGTTCACTTCTTTCATGTACATTCATACCTCCATTAAAGGATCCTACCCCTTGGTATGTGGAACTTAATCCCTTGAAAGAGGATTCTATCCCCTCTTATTTGGAGCTGCAACCTCTTCTCTTTTGCTATATATTGAAGCCATAGTTCAGCCTCAAGGGGAGGAAGGCTTTGATTTTTTTAGGAATATTTCTGGAAGAACTCAGACTCTCTTAACTTATTATCATATGGGAATTATTACACACTTATGTGTATGTTAGTTGAGAGAGTGAAAAGGCTTTTCAAAGTAGAGGAAATGCTTGTTCTGGACCCCAGAAGGACTTGTACGACATCATGGTGAACACGATTGTAAGGCTCCTTTTTTCATCAAAGATAATACAAATGGATCCTGTTTTCTCAGTGAGTTGTTTATTTAAATGGCTTATTTCTTGAATTCTTTGATCATCAAGATATATTTATGGTTTATGAATTAGTCTATATTATGCATATGCTTTTGATTCTTTCATGTTTGTGGTTGCAGATCTCAAAAGGAAATGTATTCAAAGTGATAGGAAAGAAGACTGCGATCATCACTAGACTACAAGTAAGTCCTAAATCCTTCATTGTAGATAATTCTAGATCAAATATAATCTATAGAAAGTAGTTTACATCTGTCTGTTTGTTGCTAGTTATCATAGAATACTAGGGAGATCTGTCTTTTCTGCAAGAACGATTTATCCGTCCAACAATGTCCAGTTCATATAAACAGTATAGCATTAACTAAGAGTTTGCAAGAACCAAAAGATACACAAGACACACAAGGTATAATTCGGCACAAGCCGGGTGCCCAAAAAATTATACATAACAATGTACAATATGCAATTGTCTAAAATAATTTAAAACATGAGCATTCGGCCAAAGTGTGCCACATTTCATATAAAAATAATAGATAAAGGAAAAATAGTATTGTGCCCCACACAAAGTCTCCCTTTGTCTAAAACTTCTTTGTCGAGACCCTTATCGCAATCGTAGGCCTACCTCTTGCAAATCCTATTATGAAATTCTTCTAACACACTTCATCCTTGGCACACTCGAATTCACTGACACTCCCTGGCACACACTCTTATTTTTTCATTTCCATGCATTCTAACCTATTTCTCCCTTTTGATGCATCAACACTCCTTAAAACTTCTCAACATGAATTGAAATTGTCTAGCATGTGTTATCATGCCTTTTCATTCCTTGGCATGCCCTAACCCTCGCTAGTTATCATGCCCTCACAACTACCCTTACTTGATTTTCAACTTGGGAACCCAACCAAGTCCTTTCTTGACTATAGGAGCTTGATCAAGTTACAATTAATACAACTAGACTATGTTGTTTAATTGTGTAGCTTTGGAGGTACTACACAAGCCTAGTGAGATGGGTTTGTGTGAGTTTTGCCACAAAAGGATTTGTGGGAAAATAACTGAAGCAAAGGGGCTTTGGACCCAAGATAAAGTTTAAAATCAAAACTCAAACTCACAATGAAATGTCGAGGTGCCAAGTATATTACCATAAAAGTCTGCAGCTTCCTTACTTTCACTGTTTGAAAAAATAGGGTTAGTGTGATTGAAGTATAATTTTGTGACCTCAAAAGTGTTTTTAGGATTTGAATTATCAGCAAGGGAAGCATGATCTTCATCATACTTTTCAAATGGTTGATCCTTTTGGGTAGAAACATGGTTTCTACCTGACTAGAACTTCATACATCTTGTATCATTGGTGGAACTATTCAAAAAAACTTCATTTCCTATGTTTATTTCTTTTTCATGTTGGACACCATGAGTAGTCTCCTCACAATGGTGAAAATCATTATCATGCTCTGTTTTTTCATGCAAATATTTCTTAGAATCTAGGACGCATACATCAACACATACCAGTTATTTGATGAGGATGGGGTTTGTTGTGGGGCTATGTTGGTCACAAAGTAGCCTGTCCATCATGAACTAATCTTGTGAACTTGGAGGGTCCCTTTTAGTGATATTGTTATCATCTTCAAGAGGGGTGGGAGCTTCTTCTTCTTGTATGACCGCTACAAGGTCTTGAAAGGTGTTTGCATCCCATATTGTCTTCGAATCCCATTTTTAGCAAAAAATTTATTGAAATATTTTAAGTAGAATTCCCCACCAGTATCATATCTAAGAGAGGCAATATGACAACCTAAATATTTTTCTATTAATTCTTTGAACTTTTGAAATTCATTAAACACATCATATTTTAATTATAGAAAATATATCGACATTTTTCTACTGAAATAATCAACAAACATAAGGAAGTACCTAGCACTAGTGGTTGATGGCATGTTCATTGGTCCACATATGTTTGAAAGTACCAACTAAAGGACCCTCTACACTCTCCAAGCTTGTCCTTCATAAAATGGTATTCAATGTAGATTCCCTGCCTAACAAGCTCTACAAACTCTGTGGATGTTCTACAGAACGTTCAGAAGTCCATCTACTAGTTTCTCTCATGCCAATTCAGAGAGATAGGTCAAGTTGAGGTGCTCATACCTATGATTCCATAGGGATGCTAGATTTTGCAATAACAATTACATTTAACTTACAATTTATAATAAGATCAATATTTCAAAATCTTAAGACAGTGAAAGCTAAGAGATTCATCTAAAATGGATCATTATAATATTGGACATAGAAAGCACTCATCGTTGCATATTTTCCCAAAAGGTCAAAAAACCTCAATTATATGTTTAACCTACCACTTAATTTGAGGTTCAAATCCTAAGCCATCAAATTCTTAAGTGAAAAGGTCAAATAAGAAAGGTACGAGTCACTATAGGAGATCAATGTTTCTTCTCAAATTTCTTCTTCCTTCAACTAGAGGGAATGATGAGATCATTGGATTTTAAACTTTAGTGTTTTAAAACCTCAAGAACATATGACATGAATCATATGAAATTTTTATTTCCATTAATCATGAGGGTAGAATGATTAAGTTAAATGGTCTTTAACACAATCCCTCTATATTTGTCTCCTCAAATGTGAGGGCACCCACTCTCCTAAAGGACATTTTGGGATTTTAAAATTTAGTATTTTCAAACCTTGGGGACATATGAAATGAATCATATGAAATTTTTATTTCGATTAAGCATGAGGATAGAATTATTAACTTAAATGTTCTTTAACACAATCCCAGATTCATCTCTTTAAATGTGAGGGCACCCACTCTCATGTTCACATTTACTGATATTAGCCTTTAGGAAAATATAAGAAAATATAAATTGGACTAATGTATCAATCCATGTGACCATGATACCCATTCACTTTGTCACACACTCAATGTGCAAACTTTGTCTCCTAAACGACATGATTTGGGCAGTATATCAGTTGCCTCAAAAGCATAGGTTCAAATCAATTCTTCATGCAACATGATACTAAGGAGTTTCTAAGTTGTCTCCTACTAATATGCTAAACTGGTCATCAGAAACTCTATATGAATCTCATGGTGTTGCAATGTTATTAAATCTTACAATTTGGCATACTTTCTTTGTCCCGCAGTGCTGAAAAAATTTCCACAACTATTAATCCTTAACAACCCCAATAATGGGTGCACATGGATAGGCCAGCTTGACTTTTCTCACATGTCTTCCATATCACTTAGACAGTTATTTTGGGAACTCTTATACATTTACTATTTCAATTTTCTAAGGCCTAAGATGGGAAAAATAAATAACAAGTGTGTGTAAGCAGCAACACACTTCACTAGATTGAACTCTTCCTAGTCTTATGATGGATGTACATTTTAAGGGTTTCTTTTCTAATTCAAAATCGTTGAAGATATAGAACTAACTATTTCATTTGTCCTACAATTTCAATAGTGCACATGGAAATCTTCTCTGCAAATCTCTTTTGTTGCATATAGTAGGCCTTTTAATAGACTAAGCTTGTACTAGCATAATGCAAACATGGCCAACAAGTCACCACTATGTGTTGGTTTCTTAAGACTGCTACATTATTAAATGACTAGTGAAGTATCAACCAGTGAATAAGTTTCAAGATTTGGAGAAGTCACAATATATATTATAATTTTGTCTTGTAGATTGGCCTCTTGACCAATTTTTTCTAGGAATGCCTCTTATGAAAAAATAAGTTCCTTCAAAATAGGTTATGACCCTCTTGAAAATACCAGGTTCACTATAACATTGGAAGCAAATATCTAATGCATGCATCATGCTACCACTACAAGCCATTGCAAAAAATAGAACACAAGGTGAAAAAGGGTCTACAACTACATTGTAGACGTGTTACAGTGAAAAAATTTCTTGAATGTCTATTCTCTAACATCCATAGCATTACCACAAATAATCATAGTTTGTATTTAAATCCAAATAATATACATTTTAATTAGAAGTTTTCAATCATAGTTTTACCTTGTGGAAATGATTTTCCTTATGCCCTACTCTCATTTTCAGTCAAAAACTATATTTCCTATATTGATGACGTTCCTACTATAATATGACCAACTATCGGACAACTATCTCACTGTAATTCTAGATAAAATGAGCATTATGCCGAAATAATATCTTTACAAGCATATCATTGTCACTCAAAGGCTTGTGCCATGTGGACCACAACCTAGATTTATTGTCATTTTGAGCTTGGTACTCCTACAATCCCAAGACAATGCTTAGAGATATTGCCAATACATAGAGATAACCATACACGCACTAACCAAAAGGGTCATACTGTCTTCCTCTAAGTCAGGATCATATTTACACTGTAGTCATCACTGTTAGGGATATAAACTGTCATGATACATAGTGATATTTTCATACTTTGCTATCAAGGAAATTCTATCAATGCACATGATTTTCAAATTTATTAGCATTTAAGGTACTACTTTATTGGTGAGAGATTACAATGCACTGTAATCAAATTCCTTCAAGACAAGAATTTTGTCAGTCCTTGAAATGGTCAGAAATTGGAATGAAGCTTGAATGGTACACTTCAACGAGACTGTGATGGAGTATATATAGAACCTTCTAGAAATTTCAAACAACTTTGGAAACTCTAGAAGTGATCATGTTCAAGTCTACCAGCTTTAAGAACTGAGAGTTGACAAATACTAGCCTCAATGATTTATTTGCAAGATTTGTGCCTTTAGAAAGACATATGCTATAACTAACCTCCTTATCAATTTGATCACATTAGTCAACCAACCATGTCACTGTCATAGGCCAAGACGAGTTTGGACTATTAAAACTTGTATGATTGCCACTGAACTAATACAGATTAACCTAGGATGTAGATCGAACAACAAAGAGCTGCAGGTCCAATTCCATATGGCCACATATCAGAGCTTCGCAGATCCAAGAATTATCATGAGGTCACCAAATATACATTGTGTAGAAAATATTCAAACTAGAGAGCTATAGTTCAACATAACTCCACTTCATTCCATTGATTGACCAGATTCTCTTGAAAACAAGACTATAATTTGAAAAATTTCAAACCACCGATCTCTTTCAAGGAAAATGACCTTGTAACAAAACAAAATGAATCCCAGAAGCCCCAAAACTGACCCTATGCCAAAAAAATTATTTTTCAATGCCACAGGAATTGTCAAAGAAAATTCCACAAGAGTGGCTTTCATGCAAGGTTAATGAGCTGGGAAAGAAAGTAGTGCAAGTGACACCAAAAAAACCCCATAGAAAATAATTGAATCACATTAATCATTCCTTCTTGGCTGTAGAGATGATGGGCTTCTTTTTTCTGGATGAAAATTATAGAAGACAAGAGGTCGATCCAAAACAGAAAAACAAAAGCAGGCCCTTCGATCTTATTTACGGAAAAAAAAATTCTTATTTTCTTCCCATAAGAGAGATACTAGTAAACGGGGAACGAGAGAATTGTGGCAAAATGTTGAATTCGAGTGAAGCTTGTATAATAACTAGGAGTGAATAGAGATTAGCGTGAGTCAACCAAACTTGAAACAAAGAGACCTGATTTTCATTTGAATCCTTAGATCATAGTTTCCATCCAAATCAGGAATAAAGAGCTCAACTATTGTGGAACTGATCCTTTACACATTGGACTGAAATTAAGTCTCTGATTAGGGCTATTAAAATTAAAGGGTTTTCGCCCTATTTCCAGTCTGAATATTTCGAGATTCCTTTATTGTGCAACGTTCCACAATCCATAAAGTCTAGTCAACAAAGTTATTCTTGAGATTTCTTTCTTTTTCCACTCTTTCTTGGGCTCGTCCTCTCCTAGCTCTTATACCATGTTAATTTAGATTAACATGTTCTTGCTTAACACAGTAACTTAAAATTACATATAAGCCCATTATACCTTTATTAGCACTAAATCATTTTCCATTGATAGAAACTTAAGAAAGAACATGTACGATTGATTCAGAAAACAAGCCACGACAAGAGAACACAAGTATATTGCACAAGCCAGGGAAAAACCCCAATATGGGGAAAACCCTTCATCAATATTATTAAAATAAAATTTCCAACAAAAGGAGAGAGAGAGAGAGAGTGCAATAAGAATGAATTTCCAATTTGAAACAATCAATATGTTATTATGATCATGAGTAAGGGTTTGCTATCAGTTGATTACAACCCTCTTTTCTTCATACCTAGACCTCCTTAATCACTGCATATTTCCTTCAATTATTACGGTTCAAATTTTCTCCCAACATAGGCTAGAAGATAGCCCTCTAACACGTTATCCACTTATCTGATTAGGAGAAAATAGTCTTTTGGCCTACCAGTGGCCCAAAATGTGAAAATACCTAGATCTGACAATCTTAGGAATCCTACTGCAACTATCTGAGCTTACTTATCCTATTATGTAAATTAAATATACATAATTAATTTAGATTGCATCATGAATTATTGAATTAAAATACTGAAGCAGCCTACACTTAATTAAATATGATTATGAAACATGGAAACTGAGCAAGAAATAAATCACATATAGGACACCTTTATTTTGGACTAAGTCTCAGGAAATATTCAATGTAAGAAAACCAGTGTAGTAAATTCTAAGGATTTGTATTATTCAGAAGCATTTTCTAAATACAATCTATAGATGGCTTGTTGGCTATCTAGTATATACAAATCACGAAAGACAAAAATATAGTGAGTTTTGCCTCACACTTCAAGTCCCGGCTAATCTAGATCTGAACTGGCGAAACCCTAGCTCCCTCCACATTGCATATGCATAGTAGATGCATAGGCCTCTGTAGGTATGGCTGTGGACTGTGTTACCTCTTATCTAAATCAATATTCCTCTCAGAAAATCAAGTTTCAACCCTCCAAGCTCGGAAACCATGATCTCCAGCAAAACCTAGGATTATCTCACGGAAACATTGCACAGTCCCTTTGTGGGCCTGCATCACCCCTTTTAGGGACTGTATCACACCTCCTAGTGGCTACGCTGCTTCTTCTGTTGGTTCTGTTGCCTCTCTGTTATGTACTCTTGGTCCTAGATAATATCCTCCGACCAATAATTGCCTCTACCCTTCACTGCACTGAATCACTTAGATCTGATCTTTTTCCGAGCACTGCTCCGTCACAAGAATTCAATCCCAAGGTTCACTCAGTGTGTCTTTACAACTAAAAATGAATATATATATTGCAGGGTAAGAAACTAAATAGGTAGTACGCATGATATTCTATTAAATAATTGACTACCTCTCCCATTTATAAAATAGTTTCTACAACAATTCTGCTGCATATTAGTTCTTTATGTTGCTATTTATTTAGATTTTGGCTCACACGAGGATTACAATCAGCCTTTCCACAGGAGATACACAAGGCTTATGCAATTGGCATACCTTTTTTATTACTATAACTAACATTTATTGATAAGAAGTTACAGTTGAAACATTGAATTTACTTGTTTTGGCTTCCTAATTGTTATGTAAGGCATATATAATACCAGTTTTCCATTGGGATTCATACATGACCAAATTAAAAAGGCTTTAAATGTTCCTAAATGAAAAAATGTGATAGGCTAGGAGTGGAGGGATTTTTTGCAAATTATAATGAAAAATAAAAAGTGAAGGCCTGCACCTCCAGTGCAGTGATAGCAGGGTTTCCTATTTATAACCTTCTAGAGTTATTATTATTATTATTATTTGTTCATTTCTTTCTGTTTGTTTCTCCCTGTTTAATGTGTTTCTCAAGTTTGTCAGCTCTGAATGCTAAACACGCTGCTTGATGTCTTGTAGTGGAAACACCTCACATCTTATCATAGGTCCAAGATCTAGTTCTGGTACAATAACGCAAATTATGGAAGATTTGGTAAGTGCCTGCTACTGAAAGCCTTGCCACTGTGACCCAAGTGCTATTTGGCCACAACTAGAATGTTAGTGCATTGGGAAAAAGAGAATGTTGTGTGTGTTGATGCTGCACACAGGGCATCTTTTTGCAAGCCCTTTTTCCCATCATGTGAAAGATCAATTTGCATTTGCAAGAATCACATAGCATTCTCTTTGCCCAATAAAATAACATTTTATTGTTGCATGAGATTTTAGCCTATTTACAATAAGGAACTATCTAGAACTTTATCACTCTTGGTTTGTAGTTATAATGTGATTTTGGTCTGATTGCAAGACTTTTTCCTTCACATTCCTTCTCAATGGTTCTACCATAACCTCAAAGTTACTCAGGTTTGGGGTTGTTCCCTACATATCTCTTAGGGTCTGGACCAACCTCCTGATCTGCTGGTAGCATTTCTATACCTCTAGTAGGTATATCACTTATCATAGAAATTTTTGTTTCTCCAAAATGTCATTACTCTCGCAAAAGGGTACATTCTAATTTAAGATGATTTCTCCCACAACTCAACATGTTGTGTGCAATGTGGTGCCTATTGGGTGATTTCGATGGCTTCTACAAACTAGTTATTAGAAAATGTTTCTAACCTGTTAGGAATGATCTACTTAGCAGTGGTCGCATCTCTGAAAATTGCTGGTATTTATTGTTCATTAGTATATTGAAAAAATCATCATCAGGGATTAATGTTTCAATTTTATCAAGTGTCTCTTGTTTCATATTCAACACAAGATGGAATTTGCATGCACTCATTTCATTGGAGCAAGGCTTTATAGCTTGCCTTTAATATTGAAAGCAAGTTATAGAAGTGATCCCTAAAGATGGAGCATCATTGACAACAATTCAAGCTCCTCTCAGTGGATGTTTTCTAATCCTTATTCTTCTGCTCCTTCCCCTTGTCATCTTCATTTGTTTACAATGCATGAAAAAGATACCCATAAGTCTAAATTCTACCCCAAAATCAATTGTAATGATAGTGAAAATGTTATGAGAATATTGTTATTATCACTAATGATCTTCCCATTCTAATGAGGGATGTCTTAAGAAAAGAGTTCTCAACACATATTTCAGTGGCTCAGCAAAAGGAAGGAGAAGGTTAAAATGATTATAGTCAACAATCCCAGTTACATAAGTGGTTGTTGTGGACTTCTGAATCCATGGTGGGAATGCCTCTGCTACTAAGTACGGTAATTCTAGCAATTCAAAAGAAAAATGGAAAAAAAATTCTAAGCCCACAATTAGTCTTAATCATCATTGACTACTTCACTTTAGACAAGGATGCTTTGTTTGTGCAAAACTGTTGCATTATAGTTAATGGTAGTGATAAAAATCTTATTTCACAAGATCATGTGACTTTTCTTAATTTTCCTTCAAAATTTTAACCTTCGTCTAAAATTTTAGGGTTGGATGAAGGATAAGGAACCAATGCAAGTTATGAAGGTTCATCAATTCACTTTTTCTATTGACCACTCTTTTATAGTATTAAGTATGATGGCAGTCTTGTTGACTGTTGTGGTCTTATTCCTTGGAAGGTTTTATCAACATGATTTCCATCCAAGCTATTCTACATTGTCTTGAAACTTCCCTATTTTTGCAGAGAAGTTAGCGTCCTGCTAGTGATTAATTTTAAATTGTATTTTAGTGGAAAAATTCACTATTTTTTGGTGCAATAGTTCATAATTTATTCTGATATTTTTTTGCAAGTGTACTAGTCACGATGATAAATGCATGGTTTATTTCTAAGGGTTCTTAGTTCTTTCTAGATATGCATTTCATCATTTTCTTTGAATACTTCTCTAGTGCTCCTGAGGTTCATGTTGTTATGTTTATTGGTTGTTTCTATGGAAAAATTTTCAATAGGTTCTGAAAGGTAAATCCAAATGCAAAAAAATACTATTTTACATATTGATATTTGTTCAAGACATTCTTGTGTGATACTTGAATTTCATAAATGTAGATTTGTGTTTCGTTATTTATATCAATATATAAAAACATGCCCATGGATTGTTCATATTTCTCAAACTGCAGAGTTGTTCCTTTCATGTTGCATGTTAGTTTATATTGTTGTGTTGTGATTCAAATTTCTAGTTGTGCTTTCCAGTTATTCTCCTACGTAGTACATGCTTTGTTAGATTATATCAAAATTTATTTTTTTTGTCTTTTTATAATGTATATTGAACATATTATTTCTATCAAATCTTGATCTTCCTAGGTTTTCTATTCCTTTGGTGTATCTCTGCACCTTTAGGGGCAATTTCTAGTTTAAAGTATAATTCTTTAAAGGGTGCTAGCTCAATGGTAGAGCACCTGATTTACAAGCAGGAGGTTGGTGGTTTGGTTCCATCATTGCCTGATAGTCATAGGGAATGACGATGATTAGTTTTTGGTGACAAATGCTCTTTTGACCATCACCAATGAGCTTATGGTGATATTTTTGGACCCTCTCCAAAATATGAAATGGTGACGGTGAACAAACGTCACCATATATATGCATCAATAGTGACGACCGTTAAATGTTTGTCACCATAAATATTTTTTGTTGATATGAAATGGTGAGGGTCATTGTTTGTCATTATAGTCATTATTCGTGAGAGACCTTGATGTCACTAATGAGTTTATGGTGGCGGTCAATGAATGTTGCCATATATATGCACCAATAATGACTGCCATAAGAGGTCCATCACAAAAAATCGTTGTTGTTCATATGAAATGGTGATGGTCACTATCCGTCATTATAATCAATATTCGTGACGAACCTTGAATGTCACCACAACACATACTTTCGGCGATGCCACCTTTGGTGACGTTCAGTTTTTGGTGATGAAGGCTATTGTCCATCACCATTGCTCATATGAAATGGTGAAGGTCACTATCCATCACTATAAATAATTATTGGTGATGGACCTTGAATGTCAGCACACAACACCTATACTTTCAGTGACGCCACCTTTGGTGACGTTAAAATTTTTGTGACGAAGGCTCTTTTGACCCTCACCAATGAGCCTATGGTGACCATTTTCGCCCCTCACCAATGTCCTTTTTTCTTGTAGTGTGTGATTGGAAATAGTTGCAACATCTTATGAAAACATGTCTTTATTTTCCCTTTATGGAAAATGAAAGGGATTATTGGTAGCCTCCCTACATTTCCCATATCCTCAAAAATACCTATATTTTCGAATGGGAATTGGATAAGATATTTCTAGTCCCTAGAATAAATTGGGAGGGCACATTCTATGCCCATAGATAAAGATGTAGAAGGAATATGTTGCAATCTTAGATGTAGTGGAATCCACACATTGGTAGGTAAGTTTTATATTATTGCATCATTGTATGTGCTATCACTAAAATACATTGCCTCATTCCACTCTCTACCTTTAAAATATTATATGCCCTACTTTATTTTTCATCATCAATTTTTTTGTCCAACAAACTAGGATTTCCTTCTACTAAGATTGGTTTTTTGCGTAATTCTTCAGTACTGTGTATGTGTGAAATCCTGAAGGAAAATAAAAAAATCTTGATTAAAATTAATACATGAAGATAATTAAATTTTAGATATAATTTTATTCCACTCCTATTTTGAGGAAAGGTTAATCATGATGGTCATATAATTTTACACTACCTTCAAGCTTCTCAGTTCATCAATCATAGGAGGCTTTGAAACTTAATAAAGTGTGCTTTTGTGCAATATGCTATCTTTTTACACTGTTGTGGTGTGTTTGGTGCACATATGTACAAAATCACACCAGCTTAAGGGGTGTGGTTTACCCCTTTAAACTATTGGTAACATGCAGAAATAAGTGGAGTAACTGAGCATACTATATATAAAAATAAGCATGAAAATGTAATATAAAAACTAATCATAAATAAACAAAGCTCTAAATGAGTCAAATGACAAAATAATGCAAATGGTGGCTTTAGGCCCCTCTTATTGAGTGCTGGTAGTAAGGAGAAGAATACCTAACCCTCTTGCCAAAGCGCCTCTAGAAAATGGTTCTAGGTCCTGATGCAAGGATGTTGTTAATTACAAGCTTGCCTTAGTGCAGTCTCCCTTTCTCTCTCTATTGTGTGGAATGAAATTGTTGGATGGCCAAAAAGTGAGTCCCCTCTGTCTGTAGCTCTCAGTCAAGCACTGCTAGTAATTCTTGGGAAATTTTGGCTAGCATGACAATGTGATCACCCATTCTTCATCTCATGGTGGATTTATATAAGGGATTTCAAATCCTCCTTCCCTCCCTTGGTACATTGTGGATGTTGACCCAAGGGAAAGGTATGATTCCTTTGTGTGCTCCAAATATTCCATTGTGTGCTTACATAGTGTCTAAGGAGGCGTTGGTGGCTGTCCTTAGGAGGCTTCAAGTAAGGACTAACTTGTCCTTTTCTTTATGTGGTCCTGGATAGTGACATTTCACCACTCTCAGGAAAGCATTCTTATCGGGCCAAAAGGCACATATAAGGCACTCTTCTCAAAGGATAATGCATGCAATCAACATTTAAGACTAGTTCAAATTTGATTTTCCTTGAACCTTTGAGATTTTTAAATACTTTCTAGATCCTGTAATTTCTTCCAGCCCTGTAAATACTTTGGCTTGTCATTAATTAATGTCATCTTCTGTTGTACAATTTTCTAGTGTTAACAGTTTCCCTCTAATGTGTGAGGTATAGGAAGCACTGTATAGTCGAAATACATTATAGTTTCTTTTCTGTATCATGCGTAGATATAGAGAGAGACCTGCGTGAAGCCTTGGGATTGAACACACCCTATAGCATTTCCAGGAATGACCAAGTATAAGGGATCCCTATAAGAAAATACAATTTACAATACATATACAAAATTTCAATAAGGCGAGCACGTCCATGCTTGTGATTCTATGGCTAGTTAAACAAAATTGACAGATATATTTTATGTCTGCATCACTACTATGGTAGTGATGTTGGCGGTTGTTGACGAGGACTTCTGATGCTTGCAAGGGCATTTTTTCTTTGATGATAGGTGGAATGTGGTGCCCATATGCATAAAATTGGTATGGAATATAACAGTGAAATGTACGCATACGTGCTTCCTGGGACTTTCCCATGTAATAATTATTGATAGAGACGCTTATGGAGGCAAAGGTGTTCGATAGATCTGATCAAAGTGAAATTTTTGTGAGGTACAATACCATCTTGACACGAAAGCTTTTGTCATAGTTGAATGTCAGGAAGATCGATGACATCTGTGGACAATGATGTCTCCCATAATTCCACCCGAGGATTCCCCTTTTCATGTAGAGGGGTGATCCAAGGTACCACTTCCTTTTTCGAATATAGGTGTCGAAGTCAACAAAAACGAAGCCTCAACCGAATGAGGGGTCGCCATTATGAGGGATCGGGGACCTCGATGTTGTGGGTTTAACATAGGCATGTTGACAAGGTGTGACTGAAAACTGATGATGGGGATTTAATGGTCCGAGGTCGGAGTATACTTAAGCATATTAGTGAAAATTATAGTTATTTCTGAAGGGGAAAATCCCTGGAGTCAGTAGGACCTCTAGGGCAGGTGTAAACCGGCTATGAATGTAATGGTGGTTTGTGCATGGGGGGTGAAATACTCCAACCAAGGTTGTTCAAGGACTACTGCCATGGGAGAAAAGATGAAATGCGAGGGTCAGGGGATGAAGTGCACTATTTTTTGTCTTTGTACACTTACCAAAAGAATAAAATAATAGGGTTTGGTTTGTAAAAAACATGAAGACGGGTACCCAAAAGCATGAAAAGTGTTTGCTCACTGATGGCGTGAGGAAGGTGTTTTACTGAGGGTGGGGGTCCCATTGGTTGGTATCATGTGTGGGGTTGATGAAGCAGATGAAACAAGTGTCGTGGATGGGATTATGCTGGTGGAGGTATGGTGGCTCAAATGCAAGGTGCGATGGTGTGCTTTTGATCTGCTTGTACAACCTGATCGTCTGAGAAGGGGGTTTCAGTTTGTATGGTAAACTTGAGCTTATGCATGATGGATGGATGGGCATGAGGTGCTTCCCAGACTGATGTGGTATGGCCATGGCGTCACTTATGTTGTGATGTATGGTTTACTGTGGGTGATGAGCGCCATGGAGAGGAGGCTCTACCAGCCAACGCAAATGCTTATCATGTGTAAGGTGAGGTGATGATAAACACGGTCGGATATGAGGAACCTATGGTTTATTTCTGATGGAGAAATGATGTCAGGATATGCAGATTTTTCTGGGACTCTATCATGCTGGGGGTAGAATGATACCTGCTCTGAAACTTTCAGGAGATAACTTTGTGGATGGTTTGTGATTTTTTACTACAAAAACAACTACCTCAAGTGAAAGCATCTTCTTTTATCAAAAAATATTGAAATTCATGAGCTTTAAAAAAGAAGATGGGAGAGGGCATACCTGCCGGCGCTGAAATTTTCTTTTTTCGGGAGTGCAAATGTGTGGCATCTCCTTTGTTTTCTTGGGAGTTATTACTTGGCTCCTAGTTTTGATTTTTGTTGGGGTTGCCCCTAGACTGAGATCATGGGGGGATTTTTGTCTTTCTAGTGACTGTCATTCCTCCTGCAGGTACAGGGTGGTACGAGGTTCATTTTTGGATGCTTGGGTGGAGGGATCCTCTTGATAGGACCATTTGATGGCATGTAAGTCATCCCTATATCACGGTATCTCTGGGAAACGATATTTATAGTTCCCATAGATGCTACAGATAGCGCATGCGTAATTGGTACGCAATGATTTTCCTTTACCTTTGGTGGTACGTCCCTTTTTACAGGAACATGGACTCGCGATGTCTGTCTTAGAGCCAAGGAGTAGTTTTAATTCATCAATTTCTAGACATATATGGGTAGGGTGACCTATTACGTTGCATATGGGGCAGACTGGTGATTTCTGTTGAATGGCATGGGTCACCATATTCTTTCCTCTCTTCTCATTTTTCTTAGGGATGATCACCGATTTTGCAATGGAAATTTCCTTTGCAGGGGTGGTCTCAACTATTTCTTGGATGGGTGAGGGATCCTAGGGACTGAGGGGCTTTAACCCTATGGCAGTAACATGGGTGGCTCCTGTTCCAAAAGGAGGAATGAGATACCAAACTGGGAATGCCAATGATATGTTGGGTAATACTAGTGTTGCCAAAACCTGGTGGGAGACGAAGCCAACTGGGGGGTAGAGGAAAAGGGTTTAGGAGGTGGTGTATGCTAGAGATCCTGTCGTGGCCGATGCCTCAGTGTCTTTACTACTTGAGTTTGTGTCCTAACTAGCCTCGGCACTTGACATGGACATCATGCATCCTAGAGCTCCTATGACATCGGGTGCTACCTGAGGGATAATGGGAGGATCTCCTAGGAATGGCCCTAGAATGGATGATAGTTTGAATTGGCCAGGGCCATACTCTTGGTACCATGAAAGACCATCCAAGGTGATATCTATATAGACTAGAATTACATCCGTGTTGGTTAGGGGATGCTTCTCGCTGTGTTAGTTGGTCTACTGTAATGATGTGGTCCTCGTGGGGGAACATCATAATGTGGAAGACAGAGGAGGCTATGGAAAACATGGCGTACATATAACTCTGTCTGAGAAGTATATTGTAATCCAAGTGAGCTTCCAAGACTTGAATGTCTATGTGGACCACCTTTCCGACTAAACAGATTGGGAAATTTTGGTAGAGGCCGATGGGGGTCGAGGGATGACCGTCATATGCTCGAAGCATGATGACTGAGGGTTTCATTTTGGGATAACCTAACTTCTGTCAAACATTTTTTGACATCATGCATGTGGATTCACCCTCATCTATGACACATTGGTGGATAGTGATATTTTGCACCAACACTGGTATCTAGGAGGTGACCATGGAAGGAAGTTGGGGGGTGGCTTTGTCTAAGTCAAGAGCCATCAAGCACGTATCGGCATGTTCGATAACACCTAATGTGGAAAGTAGATCTTTCCGTTGTTTTGGGCATGACTGCAAAACTTCCAAAGCTGACATAGCAGTGGGGGATTGTGCTAAATTGTCCACGATGCTATAATTATCGGCTTCTTTGGATTAGTTTCTTGCTCGCCTATTAGGCCTCTTTTCCATTTTTCGCAATGGCTCTACAGGCATCTTTCAAATGGTCAAAGGTATATTTGGCACACTGGTACTTTCCCCTGACGTATTGGTGTCTATTGGGGTGTCGCAGTGGCAGTTTTGTGTTTGGAAAAACATATCTTCTCTAGTCATGTAGATTTCATGGATGATTTTCCTAGAATCGTTTGTATTTTGCTGCTAAGTGCTTACCTTCCCTTGGTTAGGGAAAGGTTCTTGCATCATTCCTGGTTGCTAGGAAGATCCTTCTTGTCCTCGGTTACTCTGTAGCCTCTTTAGCTCAGGGAGATCAGGACAATGGCGAGTATAGTGCCCATACTATCCACATATCGAACAGGAATGGTTTGTTCGAAGAGGTGGGATTTTTCTCTACCCTTGGGAATTTCCTAGCTCCTGGTTCCAATTCTTTTTGGAGTTACCTCCAGCCTGGGATCGTGGTGGGCACCAATGGTTGCTGCCCCCCTATACGGGGTTCCATTTTTTCTTGCTTTTGGATATTTTCTTTACCACGCTAGGAGAGTAGTTCTGATGGTTATATTGGTGTGGTTTATTTTGGGATGACTACACAAAGGTCACCTATGCATTGTTTCGCAGAGGTGGGTCGTGTGGTGGGGACTGAGTGTAATGCGGTCTCGGGTTTCCACCTGACTATTGGAGGGGAGTTAGTTAGTTTTTCTTTCTGTGTACTAATTCCCCTGAGATGGAGGATAAGGTCCTCCCTGGTGATACACTTGTGCCCTATTAGTCAAATTTTCTTGAGGCATATGATGACTTTGAAAACTGGGTTGAGGCATGTTCTAGGTAGAACTATATGTGTAACTAAGATTTTGACTACTGCTACCTAGGTAACCCTAGGTAATTCTCCCAATTAGCCCGTCTGTAGAGTTCGATGCGCCTGGCACTTCTTGATAACTTTGCAGGCATGGGGCATTAGGTAGGATGTTATAAATTTATCCTAACTACATATAAATCAGCTCAAGCATCTGGGCTTTGCTGATTCCATCCTCTTCAGATGTGGGGTTCTGCTGCACCACATCCTTTGAAATGTCCACTGTTAGAGTTTTCAAGAACAAATCTAAGAGAACTCGGTCATTGATTTTATATTTATATAATCTGCGACGCTGCCTCCATTCATGGAGATGGTCCGAGATGTGGATGGTGTGGATTTTTCCAAAATGAGTCAGTAATTGCATTCCGAAATCATGGTGAATGGGTAAATGAAAATATGTTAGGAACATGGTAGCGAGGGCACTAAAGGTTCCATGTGAAGTTGAGGGTTGCTCCACGTACCATTTAGCTACTACTCAAGTGAAAGTGCATTTAAATAATCTGAATCGAATAGTGTCATCAATGATATTGTTCAATGAGCACCACAGGTGTAAGGTCATGACATGATTACCTGGGTCTTATGATTTCTTGCCTTTGAACTTTGGTATATCTAAAGGGATCTTCATGGGAATGAGAGGCCATGCAGGATCGTGTGTGATGGGGTCATTCACTAGCTTGGTTAAATCGGGTAGATTCAACGAAGCCAAGAAAGGTGACTAAGAGGTTAATGCCATTGCAATGTGTGAAGACACAAATTTCTAGTTAGAATGAGGATTAGTCTATGACATACCCTAATATGTATTCAACTGGCTTCCCGAATGGGATGAAATTCTATGCCACCTAGGGTTTTTGGGAGGAGTGGTATGTGGTGTGGTGTTGGGAGACCGACTAGGGTTCCCAACTATGGCTGCCCAATAAAGGACGAACCAATGATGGTGGCAGTTTTCTATCTTTGATTCCTGAATGGTGAAAGACCTGGAACCCCTCCCAGTAATGGGGGAGGTCTAAAAGATGCCTATATTGATGAGGTTCCGTTGGAACCTGTCAGGTGTCACCCAGATTTTGGAAAATTTTGAGAGGATAGAGTCTATGATCAAAGAAAACTTCTTGTCACATACATAAAAAAAAAAGAAAAAAATAAAATAGATTTCCCTTTAAATTAATCTATGTGATCAAGCAATAAAAAAAGTGGTTTTTGTTTGTTTGCGCGTGATAATCAAAATCCTAGAAGACCTATGCGTCCTCACAAACTCAAAAGTAACTAGGCCTTGAGAATATTTCTTGCGAGTGCTGCCACAACATCCCGTAAGAGCTGGCAACACCCCCAGTCAACTGAAGAGAATCCAGCAAGGTAAGGGTAGAGGGTGTGGCACCTGCGTACACCGTCACCTATAGGGTAAAGGTTGCCCTAGTTTTTGGCCACTAAGAACCACCATCCCACATGAGCGTCTGATTCTTGGGCTTCTTGGTAATCAGCTATCAGTACCGAGTATCAGTCGGGTCAGGTAGCCCCAACTAATACCACACGCACTGCACCTAAGCCTTACCTCGTCTGAACAGAATCTCTGCCACGCTTGGGTTCTCTTTGTCGTGGGATGATAGGTGGATTTTATGCTCCCTAAATACAAAAATTCTATGTTTCATTATGAAGTATGATCAAGGCGGCTTATTGGATGGCTACCCCCTTGATCCTAACTTAAGCTATAAATTATTTTGTTGCCCTTGTGGGGAGAATTTAGTGAGTTTGGTTAAGTTAGTTTTAGTTGTCTTTGCTTCACTTAGTGGGTGAGTGTGTGTGAGCATAAGGTGGATAAGCACATAGTTTGAACGTGTGGATATCGTTGATCCTTTACAAAACCCCATATTTAAGCTATTTTGTATTGTTCCTGGCTCAAATGGAAAACATGTGCAGATAATGGGCCGCTTTCAAATTTTCCTAGTTAATCTATGTGAATAACTATATGGATATGGTGAATTGTGAATATGGAGCATTCATATGCTTACCTAGGGTCACCAGAGGGTGCAAAGGTAGAAGAGATTACTTGCTCTTCTATAAACAATTGAATCCTTGTCCTAAAATTCCTAGCACAAAAATTGAACTAAACTAAAAAATTGTACACTAGAACAAAGAAAAATATCTATGCATGCGTGGTCTTGCGCCACTTACTTGGACTAGTTATCTAGGTGTGAGTACCAAAATTTTCAAAACATGAATTTTTCGGAATGCGAGTTACTTTGTACCCTACTTAAGCCATGTAAAGATTTTGAAAAAATAAAATTGAAGTAAAAATGACACTAAGCCTATAGAAAGTAGCTAAAAGTGATTTTTAACAAGCTCCAGGGTACCACAACTAGTGCTGGTAGATGCAGTAGGGGCTGTCGAGCACCTTCAAGCAGAAATAGACAAAATTTAGGGAGAAATTTCTCATTCTCGAAATTGCGTGCAAAAGGCTGATACAGGTGCGCTTCCTGTGTGCGAGTCAGCACTGAATGTGTGCCCTATGCGTGTGTGAGGAAGAAACACGTGAAAATTCCTACAAGTAAAAAAAATAGGAGCTACTCTTCTTTAGTCTATCACTCACGGAGAATCTAGGGACTGCAATAGAGATCAGAGGAATATCAGCTCCACTCCACAGCATAGACAGAGGTCTCCTGCAAAAGAAGGCACAACCACATAAACTTGGTAATAAAATGTTAACAAAGGTGCCAATCCTGTTGTGTTGTGTTTGGTGCACGTATGAAAAAAATCACACAAGTTTAAGGGGTGTGGTTTAACCCTTTAAAATATTGCTAATAGGCAGAAAGAAGTGGAGTAACTAAGCATACTATATATATAAATAAGCATCAAAATGTAATCTAAAAACTAAACTAAAACTAAACATAAATAAACAGAAGCTCTAAATGAGTCAAATGACACAATAATGAAAATGGTGGCTCTAGGCCCCTCTTATTGAGCGCTGGTAGTAAGGATAAGAATAATTAACCCTCTTTCCAAAGGGCCCCTAGACAATGGTTCTAGGTCCAGATGCAAGGATGTTGTTCATTCCAAGCTTTCCATGGTGCAGTCTCCCTCTCTCTCTCTACTGTGTGGAATGAGCTTGTTGGATGGCCAACAAGTGAGTCCCCTCTGTCTGGAGCTCCGGGTCACACATTGTTGGTATTGCTTGGGAAATTATGGCAAGCATAACAATGTGATCACCCATTCTTCATCTCATGGTGGCTTTGTATAGGGGATTTCAAATCCTCCTTCCCTTCCTTGGCACATTGTGGATGGTGACCCAAGGGAGAGTTATGATTCCTTTGTGTGCTCCAAATATTCCATTATGTGCTCACTTAGTGTCTAAGGAGGTGTTGGTGGCTATCCTTAGGTGGCTTCAAGTAAGGAGTAACTTTTCCTTTTATTTATGTGGTCCCACATAGTGACATTTCGCCACTCTTAGGAATGCAAGCTTATTGGGCCAAAAGCCACGTAGAAGGCGCTCTTCTTGAAGGATAATGCACGCAATCAACATTTAAGACTAGTTCAAATTTGATTTTCCTTAAATCTTTGAGATTTTTAAGTACTTTCTGGATCCTGTAATGTCTTCTAGCCCTGTAAATCCTTTGGCTTGACATTAATTAATGTCATCTTCTATTGTACGATCTTCCAGTGTTAACACACACTCTTCTTGTTTTTTCTATGAAGCATTGTTTATGATCTTAGTGTCTTACTATAGAATTTATGAAGATACTGAAAAAGTAAAAATGATAGCCAAAATTAGTTTTAAATATTTTGAATCATATGAATGACTAATAAATAACTTATTAAAATCCACAACAAGAGGAGAAGGCAATTGCAAGAAAGAAAATTATTGGAGGAAATGGCTTTCGAGAAAAAATTGGAACACAAAAGGACTGAACTCTTACGAAATTATTACATGAGAAAGTAAGAAGCAGACTATATTATACTTTAATTTCAAATTTCACATGATTTCTATGCATTTAAATAGAAACTCTTTATTTTATAATTATTTTCTACTTCTATGCATTTCTTCAAAATCTACTCACGTGGGGTAAGAAAACTTTTATAGTCATTTATTTCAGATATTGTGGCTAACATGAAATGGAAAGGAAAATTGGGATAGTAAACCATAATGAATTTATAATTAAAGTTTCCATGGAGACATTACGAGAAGAATGAGAAAGAAGACAAAAAAAATGGGTAAGAGCACAATTCCGTTATTTCCAGTGATGTCGATGGTGATAAAATAAAGGGTCGTGATGATTTCTATGACATTGAAATATGAATGTAGAGAAGCTTTGAGCTTCTTATTTTTTGGTTTCATCGGCGAACAAAGAACACGACGCTGAAAGATCATGGAAGTTACACACATGATGCCTGGGATAAGGGTGAGTATAAGAAAAGAATAATATGTGTTGTTATCGAATAGGTCAAAAAAAAGGACAATTAAAAAGGAAGTGCTCAGTCTGATGTAATCAGTCTGATGTAACCCTTGAATATTCCAACCAAATGCCCTTTATTCCTATAGAAATTTCTCATGCATGTTAGAAGCATATCTGTATTCATCCAGTTGTTTTTCTTCCTTCCCATGCACATGAAATTAACAGTAAGTAATAATCACTATACTAAGAGAATAGAAATAAAGAAAACCAATAACATAACATAAATGAAAAGAAAAGCAAAAAATATGACATACCAATAGGGCAAGGGTCAGATCCTATGGCTGAGCACAAGTCATTGTGTGCCATATCCTAGAATCCCTTTGAAATAATCGATGAGCATAATGAGCCACGTAGGTAAATAATCAAAATCAAACCCTTCCACAAGACCCAAATCTGAAGGCCTTCCTGACATCGTTGGCAATGATGATGGTATCAATTCTATGTGGTTCATATCAAGAGTCAAGTTAAGTGCCAATGAATAGTTAGAGAAGTTGCAATTTTTTCTGACAATGGCCTACTGCACCCAAATAGGAATCAAAAATCCAACCCACTTGATCACAACACCAGATGTCGATGCAGGACCCATTGCAAAAACATGATGCCTGCCAATAAAAAATCGTGCACAACTACCAGCTCGACTTTCGTTTGACAACTTTTAATCCACACTAACCACAAAGTACACATTCCTTATAGTGAATTCTTGGCATAAAAATACATGGAGGATAGATGTTGTTATCAGAGCATGAGACAAATTTCATCTTAGAGGAAAAAGCGTAGACGAAGGTTGGCCTCACCATTTTCAAGAATAGATGCCTATCGAAGTAATTAATTAATTATTTAATAAAATAAATGTTGTTAATTTAATTAATTATGAAATATTTTTTGTTAATTATTTAACTAATTTTTTTATTAATTAATTAATAATAAAAAATACGCAATTGGTTAGTTCATTTTATAGGATATGGGTTTTTTTTCTAAAAGTGAAAATAATGGGATGATCTATTTTCCTTGTCTTTCACGGTTTATCGCGATTGTCTTCTGTAATTATGGTCATCCTTTCTATATGCTTTTATATGCTTTTTCTTATGTAAGTCATTTTTATTGGCGTAGTCTAACTTATAGATGTAGTGGATTTTTTCACGAATTCCTGTTGGTTAATTTTCATCAAAATCTGATAGAGATTTTAAAAAACTTAAATCTACATAATTTGAGTGCCCCAAGGGTTTTTCATGTCGTTGAATCCATTTATGCATTCAAAAAAGCATTTTGAATAAAAAAAAATTCTTGAAATTGTATTTCCGGAAATTTTGGTGAATTCTTGTGAAAAGGGATATTTTGTTTATAAATTAGACTATGCATTTTTATTTCCAATTGAGGACATATAGAGGTGCCATTTCTTTAGTGTGAAAAATTTTTAAATATCGAAAATTTCCAAATTTCATGGAATTTTTTTTCTTACTAATGTGGCGTGAGTTTCCAATTTAACCATATAGAGGTTATAAGAGGCTATAAATGAGTGCTTAATTGGAAGGGCACATAATTTTTTTTTGAAAATTTGAAAGATTAGGGTTTAGCGATGAAAGTTAAAATTATGGTTTCATAATATTTTTAGAATTTAAATTTATATTTATTAGTGAAACATTTACTTATATACATACCCCTATGTAAACTACATTTATTAATCTGATTATCCTAATATATTTAAAAACCTTTAATATTAATTAATATTAACTTTTATTCATATAAATATTCTTATCATAACATCTCATATCTCATATATGTTTATATAACATATTTGTCATTAAATTAATAAACAAATATTCATATCAATTTGTTTCGAAAACACTGTTCAATGCACTACGAATATTAATTGAATATGCATATTGCTTGGAATGTCCCTAATTTTCTGTTTTTAAATTTATGAAGTCAAAGGCTCTAAGGGTCAAGTGGACCTAAGGTAAAATGATTATTTTGGATACATTTTATTAAATTAAATTAATAAAATGAAAATGGAATTTATGGTACAAAGACTAGATAATGTTTAGAGATCAGGAATCCAAATCCATGAGGATGGATATGGATCATAAGACTTTCCTAGTTCTCCAAAAATACTTGGGGAAAATAAATTAAATATTGAATTTTAGATTAGAGATAAAAATCTAAAAAGCTTCCCCAGTAAAGAGAAAAGTTACTAGGAAGAGGTGGAATAAAACTAGCAAGAGGAAAAGCTAGTTTTAAAGTACTTTTGTGGAAGAAAAAAAAGGAAAACCTAGGAAAAAAGGAAAACAACATCTTGATTAATTGGACGTAGTTAAGGAAAAAATATGATGGGAAAGAAGGCTTAAATAAGAAAATTATGGGTAGACAAGAGGTTTTCTACTGTTGGAAGGTTTGATCTCTGCTCGGGGGGAGCTGTGGAGAAAGAGCTCAAAGGTTGGGTGGAAACTAGTCTACCTTAATTGGTATGCACGTGTTAATTCATTTTAACTTAGAATTTTATTACTATTATCATTATGGTGAGGTAAATTAGTAGTAATGGATTTGATTTAATTTGTTCAACAGTAGATGTTATATATGAAGAGATGTTAAAAAGACTAAATGGCAATGAACTGGTGGGTTTGTACATTTAACAGAGTGGTCTATAATAAATATAGCGGTTCTCTGTATGGTTGTAAAAACAATAATCTGAGGAGTACCAAATATCAAATGGTCTAAACCTTGATGAAGGTTTAAATTAGAGGTTAGGTGATGCTCATAATTTATTATTGAGCAATATTGTTGTATTAGAATTATTCTACAAATCAAGAAAATTTGTGAATAGAATACTATAGAATGGAAATAAATTTGCATGAAAGTTAATGTGAAATTACTATAATTAAGAAAACCTTATGTTGTAGTATAACTGAATAATGAAATACTAGAACTGATACATAATAGACAGTGATAGTAATAACTTTCAAGGAGGAATTCATAAATTATTACTATAACTGAAATAACGACTTTAAGAAAATTATTACGTGGGAGTGATAAACATAACTTAATTAAAACAGGAAATATTATGTTCAATATATTACAGAGTTAAGAAAAATATAAGGATATAAACACATATAGTTACACAGTCCAATTAAACTAGAGTATAACACAATTATACAAAGAGGACACTCTATTCCATATCAAATAAATTGTATAATCTCTCTGGAAATGAGGCAGAGATAACATATCAAAAATCCCCAAGTGGGTCACTGGGCCAACCTGAAGAGGAAACACCCACTGTTATGATTGAATAGGAAAGGCCATCAGTAGTATGTAAATCAAGTAAAATGTAAAGAGTACCTTACCAATATGGAAAATACAGTCTGCAATAACAAGAGGGAATTTAATTATTATTGTGAATGATGTGAGGTAGTTCATAAGCATAAGAAATTAATAGAACTACGGAAACTTCTTACCTGAGAGTTCTAGAGTTTTAATGAGAAGAGCGAGAATGGGAAGGAATGATAACTTTTGTACCAAATTCAAAGGATTAAAGGGATTCGAGTACAAGATTTTACCATTCACAGAATATACGAATTTGAATTAAAATTATATCACATATTTCTGTGAGAAGATTAACTAAGGAGTCAAAATTCCTAAGTATAGTATAAGACCCAGTTTGGTATTATGGAATAATGGGACTTATTTTTCCAAATAAAATTAAAAATGTTAACACAGAGAAATTTTATGTGTACAAAAATGGTTGAGAATAAAATTGAAACTTCTACATATAGTATAATCCCCAAAATTGCGTTCAGGAAAAAGGAAATATGTTTGCTCAAATAATATTGAACAATGTCACCACAGAAATTGGTAAAGGCCATTATATATATATATATATATATATATATATATATATATATATATATATAACCTCTAAATATATTGGAAGAGTGAATTTGAGGAAGCACGGTCAGAGTATAAAAGAAAAATGGTTAAAGGAGAGAGAATAGAGAAACCAGAGGTACTTTACCTGTAGAAATTGGTGAAATCAAAGTACAAAAACTAGTTGAGTTGAATCAGAAAATGTGAAGAAAATTCATGAGTCCACTTACCTGTGCGATAGATAGAAATGGAAATAAAAATCTATATGGTTTGAATCAAAATTTGAAATTGGTTTAGGCTATAATAAAATTAATTAGCTATCCTAATTTAATTGTAAATGACTAGAGAATAAAAAGAACGTATTAATAAATGTGATTTACACAGTGGGAGATCAAATTTGTAATGAACTTACTGGTCTATGTTCTTTTTTGATAAAGGTCATCAAACCAGTACTCCTCAACAAGTCACGCCGTGAGCTAAGGGATGTAGGCATCTCTACAATCTAGCACAAAAGAAATATAGTTAGTCAATAACTATTAGCCACAACCACACTGCAAGAATTCAAATCGCATTTCATAGTCAATAAATGTCTACGAAAGGTGCGGAGATAAATTCTTGTACAGGAAGTATTAACTGTGTGCCAACTGTGTTTTCAACACAAGAGATTACCTGGGTGAGTGGATTTTTGATAAACCACGCCGAACAAAAATCCATATCATGGAAAAGCAACACCATCATTTAGAGTTCTCGCAAGAGTAATTAATAAATCAACAATAAACTGAGGTACCAGAACAGTGAAATAAAAAAGAGCAAAGGTCAATCTCAAAAACCTAGCAAGCAATGTGCCTTACCTTGACAGATGGATGAGGCAGTCCTCTATGGAAAAACAAAATCTGCACTTTGGTTTGTAGGAATGAATGCTCATATCATAGGTAAATGAAGGAAGAGTCGAGAATGAAACTGATTAATAGTACGAATTACCTGAGCCAAGAGCACGAGAGAGTTTGGGGAAGAACACAGAGGATTGGGGGTGCAACCTCATTGTAAAGTTACCAAAAAATCCAATCTAGATGGATAGAAGATAAATATTCCTGCCAATGTCAAATTAAAATGAAAACATATAAATAGTGAAATGAAGAGTTGTATATGATGTACCAAGCAAATTAAATAAGCAACACTAATAAATTATTTTTACCTGAATCGGTGATGGGACCCACTAGATTTTGATCTGCGTAGGAGATAGAACTCACATCGATATGAATAGAAAACGCAGACAGTTGGAGAGTAGAGAGGAAACCGCAACTCAAACAGCCATGAGTTTAAATATAGCCACCAAGAAAAATGAAGTAAGGAAGATAAACCCTAAAACCCAATTCCGAGAAGATCCTCATTGTCCATGTGATGGAAATCCAACGTTGGAAGAATTATCATGTAGTTGAAAGGTTACATCGCATTGAATAAGCCAACTAAAAAACCATGTGACCATGTACGATTAATTAAATGCAAATAAATCCCGAGGAAGGTCTGATCCAGATCGTTGATGTATATCCATGCAGAGACCAGAAGTCATTAAATCAATAATAATTACCATATCGATGGCAGATCTGATGACTTGGTTAAATTTTGAGTGACGTGGAAAATATCTCAACCAATTTTACATAGGTTAATCTAGTGGAAGAGGTTGAGATAATATAATATAGATTCAATATTATGAAAGGTAAGGAAATATTTCAAGTAAACCTTTAAAGGTAGGTTACCAATTCGTTAGTTTAATAGATTTTATATGAGACCTAATCTAAATATAATTATCGCTGTAAGGTTCATGTGTAAATTCCATGATAGGTCAACTAATTGCATGAAATCTCCACCAAGTTAAGGTAGAGTCTTAGTAAGGTTAATATAAATTAATGAAGTATATGTGGTAAGGATAATCACTTAGAACGATTGCCAATAAAAAGGTGAGTTCGGTGATGACAAGTTATATATGTTCCAGAAGGTGGAAATAATTCGTAACATTCAATTAATGTCTATATGGTTAGGGGGAAATGTTAGGTCCCTATATTACTAGTTTAGTCCCTTATTGTATTAGTATATCCACCTTATTTTTATTGTTGCACCCCTGTAATCCCAATATTTTTATTATTGTGCCCTTAAATTATTATTGTTAGGTCAGCTAGGATTATATTATGGCCCCATGGACTCCTATATATAGGAGGTTTTGGTGATTTGTAGCATCCAATAATTATTCATTATGTAATGTATTGTAGGTTTCCTCCTCGAAGTGGTTGATTTCTAAGGCATTGATATCTCTTTTCTTCTATTTTTGGAGCTGGTTTCACAACATCTAGTATTCAAGCTTGGATTTTAGGGTTTTGCTGCTCCAAACAGGTCATCGTGGAATTTTCGCTATAACATTTTTTCTACAAAGTTTCAGATGCTAAACTTTTTAGGGCCAAAAACTGAAATCCCAAGAAACATCGTCGCAAAATTTCAGAGCTTGGTTTGCAATATTTTTGGAGATATGATCTATGGAAATTAGGGCTTTTTGTAGGCTCCTGAATTTAACCTAAACATGTCATCGCAGAATTTTCGCTATAAATTTTTTTATACGAGGTTTGAGAAGATAAAATGTTCAAAGAAAAAATCTAAAATCGTAAGGAATTTTGTGGAAAAATTTCAGAGATTTATTCACGTTATTTTGGGAGGTAGGATCTATGGAAGTTAGGGCTTGTTCAGGCATCCGAATTTCATCTCAAAGAGGTGATCGTAGGAAAATAATCATAATTCTCTCTCTGATAATCGTATTAGAATTCTGTCAAGAGTGGCTACAATTAAATAGACTGTAGTTTCGTGTCCATCAATTTCAGAGTATAAGGACAAGACAATGACACATGGAAAGTCATATAATTTCTCTCTACTGAACCAGTCCATAATTAGGTCATTATGGGAGATTGGACATAACTTTACCTTGAAGAATCCAAATCAGATCAGACCTATGGAATTCGAAAGAGGATTTAGAGGGCTACCTCAAATCCAAATTTTAGATATTGAAGATTCAAAATCACAGAGATAAATCGGTTTCAATATCAAGCTCCTCAAAAGAAAGAACAAGGTGAGTAATTTTTTTTCCAAATTGCATAAGTCTTGTGTAAAAAATCAATTTGAAGTGATTCCAAGGGCCTATTGAGTATATATTTTAGTACTGGGTTCTAAAATTCCTCCTAAGAAGAATTAAACATGCATTAAGATCTCATAATACTCTACTATGACTCATGAAGATGAAGAATTGCAACTTGATCTATCAAAATTACAAGAGAAAGTGAAACAAATTTCGCTCTCACAAAGAGAAACAAAAAATTAAATGGAAGTTTTGAAGAAAGGTGTGGAAGCGATGATGGATGGTTTGAAGAATAATATGGATGGTTTGAAGAAAGGCGTGGAAGCTAAGATGGAGGACATGGTAGAAAAAATGAAAGACAACATGGAAAACATGAAGAATGATTTAAAAAAAAACATGGAAGATTTGACAAAGTTAATACAAGAAATGATTCCTAATGGCGAAAAGATAGTAGAAGAAACTCATGATGAGAAACAAATAGATGTTAATCATCATTTCATAAAATCTAATGTTGGATGGAAGAACCACCATATTCCAAAGATGGATATGAGGAAGTTTGATGGCAAGGATCCCGTAACATGGATACTACATATGGAGCAATATTTTGATCTCAACAATGTGCAAAACACACAAAAGGTATGCATTACAACTTTAGATTTAGAACATAATACATTTTTTATGGTATCGATGGCTTTTCTCCAGTAAAAAAATTTCTATTTGGTAAATTTTTACGGAGGAAATGATAGCACATTATGAGGATAGAAAGAGAAACACCTTCTTTAGCCAATTGATAAATCTCAAACAAAAGGGTTCAGTGGTGGAGAACATTGATGACTTCCAAAAATTGAATATAAGGGCACCTGATATTCCAGAGGAATGCATGATTGATGTCTTCATAGGGAATTTAAAGGATAATGTCTAACATGAAGTTCGTGTTTGGGAACTTGATTCATTGGATAAGGCATTTAGGTTGGCAAGAAAAATTGAATGTAATATTATGGCAACAAGGAAGCCTACCACTCACATCTATAAAGATGGAAGTATTCCTACTCCTAGACTTCCACAACGTATAAGGTTGACACCACAATAATTGGAAGGAAAAAGAGAAAAAGGGATTTGCTATAGATGTGATAGAAAATACACTAAAGGTCATAAGTGTGCTGAGAAAAAAATATTTTACATAGATTGTGAAGAGGAAGAAGAAAATGAACAAGAATCTTCAAAAGAAGAGGATATACACCAGGAACAAACCCTAGAAGAGGAAGAAATGAGTCTGACCATATCGTGTAATGCATTGGAAGGAATTTCCACTCAAACTCTCAAGATAGAAGGACATATGAAGAAGAAAAAGGTAATAGTGTTGATTTATTTGGGTAGTACCCATAATTTTATTCATTGTAAGGTAGCCAAGGAATTAAATTGTTTCCTATACCCAACACGAGAATGTCAAGTGATGGTTCCAAATGGAGGAACTATAAATTTCTCTAGAAAACTCCATAATATCAAGCTAGCCGTGGGGGAATATGTATTGAATAGTGCAATGCTTTCCATTCCAATGAGAGGCACAGATGTTGTTCTAGGAGTACAATGGTTACAATGTTTGGAGACGATAACTTTTAATTTTCAAGAATGTTTCTTGAATTTTTTTTCAAAAGGAAAGGAAGTCGAATTACGGGGTATTGCAGGGAAGCCGAGAAATATAATAAGCTATAACATCATGAAAAATCTTCTGAAGGAAGAATAATGAGGTGTAACTACATAATTATGCTCACTAGAAGTTCCAACATCAAAATCATCTATTTCTATAGATCTCCAAAAAGTCCTGGACAATCATTCCAAGGTGTTTGAAACTCCCAAAGGAATCCCACCTATTCGTGATCATGATCGTGCTATTAATTTGATTCGAGCAAGTGTTCCTCCAAACATCAGGCCTTGTAGATATCCTTATGTCCAAAAAAGCGAAATTGAATGTATGATTGCAGAAATTTTAGCAGTTGGTATAATTTAACCTAGTAAAAGTTCTTTCTCTGCTCCAGTAGTATTGGTGCACAAGAAGGATGGATCATGGAGCATGTGTCCGGATTATATGGAGATCAATAAGCTCACTATTAAAGATAAATTTACCATTCCTATGATTGATGAATTATTGGATGAATTACGTGGAGAAATTTATTTTACCAAGTTGGATCTTCATTTAGGATATCATCAAATTAGAATGAATACTGAAGATATTCCGAAAACAACATTTCAAACTCATGAGGGTCATTATGAATTTTTGGTCATGCCTTTTGGCCTTACCAATGCACCTTCTACATTTCAAGGGTTGATGAATTACATTTTCAAACCCTTCCTTAGAAATTTTGTGCTAGTATTTTTTGATGATATACTAATCTACAACAGGTCTTGGAAGGATCATGTTCAACATGTTGACAGGGTGCTCAAACTATTGTAGGAGAAAAAATTATATGCAAAAACATCCAAATGTTTCTTTGGAGTACAAGAGGTGGAATATCTGGGTCATATTGTATCTCACGAGGGTGTTAAGGTAGACCCTAAAAAAATTAAAGCCATTAAGGAATGGAAAGTCCCCACAACCATAAAGTAGTTGCGAGGATTTCTCGGGTTAACATGGTATTATTGCAATTTTTTTAAGAATTATGGGAAAATAGCAGCACCTCTAACAACATTATTGAAGAAAGATGCATTTTCATGGACTCCTGAAGCAACTAAGGCCTTTGAACATCTTAAAGAGGCAATGTGCCTAGCACCGGTCTTAGCTACGCCAGACTTCACAAAAAAATTTATTGTGGAATGTGATGCCTCAGGAAATGGAATTGGTGCAGTTTTAATGCAGGAAGGAAGACCCATTGCTTTTGAAAGTCGTCCAATCAAAGGAAAGTATATACAGAAACCTATTTATGAGAAGGAAATGTTAGCAATACTACATGCACTAAAGAAATGGCGAACTTACCTAATGGGAAGACACTTCAAGGTAAAAACTGATCATGATAGTCTTAAACACTTTTTGGAACAAAGAATATCTTTAGAAGAGCAGCAAAAATGGGTCACAAAGATGTTGGGTTATGACTTTGAAATAATCTACAAAAAAGGGAAGCTAAATGTTGTTGCAAATGCATTCTAAATAAAGAATGAAAAGGTGGAAGCATTTCTTTGTGCCATTTTTATTATCCAACTGGATTGGATAATCAAAGCAAGGGATGAGTTGAAGAAGGACGAAGAAGTATGGACACTTAGTCAAAATTTGCAACAAGATCCTAGTACATTTGATACATTTAGTTGGAAAAATGATTCCTTATGGTACAAAGATCGCTTATACCTTTGTAAGAGTTCCCAACTAAAAAAAAATATTATTTTGGAATTGCACACTTATCCTTTATGAGGTCACTCAAGAATTTTAAAAACTTACTAGAGGGTGAAGAAAGAATTTTTTTGGGATGGCCTCAAATTTGATATTCAAAATTTTTTAGCAGAATGTTTGTTTTATCAGCAAAATAAAGTTGAGACAATTAAGACCTGAGGTCTTCTATGACCTTTATCTATTCCAAGTCAACGTTGGGAGGATATTTCAATGGATTTTATCATAGGTTTACCCAAGTCCGAAGGAAAGAGTGTCACCATGGTGGTAGTTGATAGACTTACGAAGTATGCACACTTTTTTCATTATCTCATCCATTTAAAGAAAATACAGTTGCTACTACATTTATGTACACAATTAAAAAGCTCCATGGAAACCCAAAGATTATTGTGAGTGACAGAGATCCCATCTTTACTCAAAATTTTTGGATAGACTTATTCTCTTGTTTAGGTACTCAAGTAGCTCATAGCTTATCTTATCATCCTCAATCTTATGGTGAAGCTAAGATAGTGAATAAATGTTTGGAAGGATATCTTCGTTGTTTTTTATCTCATAAACAAACAAAATGGGTCAAGTGGTTACTTCTCACTGAATGGTGGTATAACACTTCCTTCCATACTGCAGCAAAAATGACCCCATTTATGGAACTTTATGGATATCATCCACCTTCCATCACATCATATTTAAGAGAAAATTCTAAGGTTCAAGAAGTGGAAGATCAATTAAGCATCAACAAGAAGTTCTCCAACTCTTAAAGGATAACCTAAATTTGGCACAAAATCGAATGAAACAACAGGTAGATCAACATCGCAGTGAGAGAATTTTTTATGTAGGAGACTGGGTATTTTTACGGCTACAACCATACAAACAAATTTCCCTGAAACAACCTAAGAATTATAATAAATTATCGCCAAATTAATATGGTCCTTACAACATGTTGCAAAAGATTGGTACTATGGCATACAAATTGGAGCTTCCTGCTTCTTTGTGAGTGCATCTAGCTTTCCATATTTCATACTTAAAGAAGGTTATAGGTGAAAATATTCTAGTTCAAACAATATCGTCAGAAATTGATGATGAAGGAAAAATGATATTAGAACCTGAAGTGGTCACGGAAACAAGAACTCGACAACTACGAAATCGATCAATTTCAGAGTATCTCATCAAGTGGAATAACTTACCCACTGAAGATTCTACATGGGAGGATGATAATTTTATACAGAAGCACCAATAGATACTCAAGGATTGAGGAAAAAACTTCTTTTAAGGAGAGGGGCATGTTGGGTCCCTATATTACTAGTTTAATCCCTTATTGTTATTAGTATAGCCCCCTTATTATTATTGTTGTACCCCTATAACCCCAATATTATTATTATTGTGCCCTTAAATTATTATTGTTAGGTCAACTAGGATTATATTGTGGCCCCATGGACTCCTATATATAGAAGCAGGTTTTAGTCATTTGTAGCATCCAAGAATTGTTCATTTATGTAATGTATTGGAGGTTTTCCCCTCAAAGTGGCTGATTTCTAAGGCGTTGATCTCTTGTTAGGTCCCTATATTACTAGTATAGTCCCTTATTGTTGTTAGTGTAACCCCCTTATTGTTATTATTGTACCAATGTAACCGCCATATTTTTATTATTGTGCCCTTAGATCATTATTTTTAGGTCGGCTAGGATTACATTGAATGGTCCCACTGGGATTACATTGTGGCCCCACGGACTCCTATATATAAAAAGGAGGTTTTGTAATTTGTATCATCCAAGAATTTTTCATTCATGTAATGTATGGGAGGTTTCCCCCTTGAAGTGACTTATTTCTAAGGCGTTAATATCTCTTTTCTTCTCTTTTTGGAGCTGGTTTCACAACATTTGGTATCAGAGCTTTGGATTCTAGGGTTTCACTGCTCCAAAAAGGTAATCATGGAATTTTTGCTATAACTATTTTTCTACGAAGGATCAGAAGCTGAAATTTTTAGAGTGCGAAGCTGAAATCCTGAGAAATTGTGTCGCTACATTTCCAAGATTGGTTCGTAGTGTTTTTGGAGATATGACCTGTTGAGGTTAGGGCTTTTTGTAGGCTTCTGAATTTCACTACAACATTTTTTCTATGAAGGTTCAAAAGCTAAAATTTTTAGAGAGTGAAGCCAAAATCCTGAGGAACAAGTTCACCAAATCTCAGAGCTTAGTTCACAATATTTTCAGAGATATGATCTGTGGAAGTTAGGTCTTTTTCAGCCTCCCAAATTTCATATAAAAGAGGTGATTGTGTGAAAATATTCATAACTATCTCTTTGAGCATCAGATTGGAATTCTGTGAAAGGTGACTGGAAGTAAACAGACTAGCATTTCCTTTCTATAAAGTTTAGAGCCAAAGGAGCAAACAATGACACATGGAAAGTCGTACAAGTTTTCTCTACTGAACTAGTCCATAATTGGGTCATTGTGGGAGATTAGACATAACTTTGCCTTGAAGAATCCAAATCAAGTCAGACATGTGGCATTTGAAAGAATCTTCAAAGGACTACTACAGGGCTGAATTTCAGATATTGAGGATCTACAAGTATATAGATAAGTCAATTTCAATATCAAGCTCCTCAAAAGAAAGTAAAAGGTGTGTATTTTTTTTTCCTAATTGCATAGGTCTTGTTTGAAGAATCAAGTTGAATTTATTCCAAGGGCATATTATAGAATAGATATCAGTATTGGATTCTCAAATGGCCCCTAAAAATAATTCAACACCCATTACTCCTTTAGAAGGCTCTCCTATGAATCATGAAGTTGAAGAATGGAAACATCACATATCAAAATTAAAAGAGAAAGTGCAACAAATTTCTCTCTCGCAAAGAGAAGAAAAAAAATGACATGGAAGTTTTGAAGAAAGGCGTGGAATCTAAGATGGATAGTTTGAAGAATGGCATGAAAGCTAAGATGGATGGCATGGAAGTTGGCATGGAATATAAGATGGATGACATGGAAGCTGTGATGGAAAACATGAATAATGATCTAAAAGAAGACATGGAAGGTTTGAGAAAGTTGATAAAAGAAATGTTTCCTAATGGTGAAAAGATAGTAGAGGAAACTCATGATGAGAAAAAAATAAATGTTAATCGTTTTTTCATAAATGCTAATGTTGGAGAGAATAACCACCATATTCCAAAAATCGATATGAGGAAGTTTGATGGAAATGATCCTGTAACATGGATACTACAGATGGAGAAATATTTTGATCTCAATAATGTGAAAAACACACAAAAGGTATGCATTGCAACTTAAAATTTAGAACAAAATACATTTGTATGGTATCGATGGCTTTTCTCCCATAAAAAAATTGTCAGTTGGTAAATTTTTACAGAGGAAATGATAGCACATTATGAGGATACAAAGAGCAACACTTTCTTTAAACAATTGATAAATCTCAAATAAAAGTGTTCAGTGGGGGAGAAAATTGAGGACTTCCAAGAATTGAATATAAGGGTAGCTAATATTCCAGAGGAACATAAGATTCATCTCTTCATAGGTACTTTAAAGGATAACATCCAACATGAAGTTCACGTTTTGGAACCTGATTCATTGGAGAAGGCATTCAGATTGGCAAGAAAAATTGAATGTAAAATTATGGCGACAAGGAAGCCTACCACTAACTTCTATAAAGATGGAAGTGTTGCTACTCCTAGATTTCCACAACCTACAAGGTTGACACCACAACAATTGGAAGAAAGAAGAGTAAAAGGGCTTTGCTAAGTGTACTGAGAACAAATTATTTTTCATATATTGTGAAGAGGAAGAAGAAAATGAACAAGAATATTCAAAATAAGAGGATATACAATAGGAACCAGCGTTAAAAGAGGAAGAAATGAGTCTGAGAATATAGTGTAATGCATTGGCAGGAATTACCACTCCTCAGACTCTCAAGACAGAAGGACATATCAAGAAGAAAAAGGTAATAGTGTTGATTGATTCAGGTAGCACCCATAATTTTATTCACTGTAAGGTATCCAAGGAATTGAATTGCTTCCTATACCCAACACCAGAATTTCAAGTGATGGTTGCAAATGGAGGAACTATAAATTGCTCTAGAAAATGCCATAATATCAAGCTAACCATGGTGGAATATGTATTGAATAGTCCAATCCTTTCCATTCCTATGGGAGGAGCTGATGTTGTACTAGGAGTACAATGGTTACAATCTTTGGGGATGGTAGCTTTTAATTTTCATGAAATTTTCTTGAATTTTTTTTCAAAAGGAAAGGAAGTCAAATTACCGGGTATTGCAAGGAAGTAGGGAAAGATAATAAGCTCTAATTTCATGACAAATCTTCTAAAAAAATAACAACAAGGTGTAATTTCACAATTATGCTCACTAGAAGTTCAAACATCAAAATAAAGTATTTCTGCATATCTCCAAAAAGCCTTGGAAAATCATTCCAAGGTGTTTGAAACTCCCAAAGAACTCCCACCTATTCATTATCATGATCATGCTATTAATTTGATTCGAGGAAGTGCTACTCCAAACAACAGGCCTTATAGATATCCTTATGTCCAAAAGAGCGAAATTGAACGTATGATTGCAGAAATGTTAGAGGCGGGTATAAGTCAACCTAGTCAACGTTCTTTCTTTGCTTCTATAGTATTGGTACAAAAGAAGGATGGATCATGGCTCATGTGTCTCGATTATAGAGAGCTCAATAAGCTCACCATTAAAGATAAATTTCCCATTCCCGTGATTGATGAATTACTGGATGAATTACATGGAGCAATTTATTTTTCGAAGTTGGATCTTCGTTCAGCATATCATCAAATTAGAATGAAGACTGAAGATATTCCGAAAGTAGCATTTCGAACTCATAAGGGTCATTATGAATTTTTGGTCATGCATTTTGGCTTTACCAATGCACCTTCTACATTTCAAGGGTTGATGAATTCCATTTTCAAACCCTTCCTTAGAAAATTTGTGCTAGTATTTTTTGATGATATACTAATCTACAGCAGGTCTTGGAAGGATCATGTTGAACATGTTGACAGGGTGCTCAAACTATTGCAGGAGAAACAATTATATGCAAAAAAATCCAAATGTTTCTTTGGAGTACAAGAGGTGGAATATCCGGGTCATATTATATCTCACGAGGGTGTTAAGGTAGACCCTAACAAAATTAAAGCCATTAAGGAATGGAAAGTCCCCACAACCATAAAGCAGTTGCGAGGATTTCTCGGGTTAATAGGGTATTATCGCAAGTTTTTAAGAATTATGGGAGAATAGCAGCACCTCTAACAACATTATTGAAGAAATATGCATTTTCATGGACTCCTGAAGCAACTAAGGCCTTTGAACATCTTAAAGAGGCAATGTGCCTAGCACCGGTCTTAGCTACGCCAGACTTCACAAAAACCTTTATTGTGGAATGTGATGCCTCAGGAAATGGAATTAGTGCAGTTTTAATGCAGGAAGGAAGACCCATTGCTTTTGAAAGTCGTCCAATCAAAGGAAAGTATTTACAGAAACCTATTTATGAGAATGAAATGTTAGCAATACTGCATGCACTAAAGAAATGGCGAACTTACCTAATGGGAAGACACTTCAAGGTAAAAACTGATCATGATAGTCTTAAACACTTTTTGAAACAAAGACTATCTTCAGAAGAGCAGCAAAAATGGGTCACAAAGATGTTGGGTTATGACTTTGAAATAATATAGAAAAAAGGGAAGCTAAATGTTGTTGCAGATGCACTCTCAAGAAAGAATGAAGAGGTGGAAGCATTGCTTTATGCCATTTCTATTATCCAACCAGATTGGATAACTGAAACAAGAGATGAATGGAAGAAGGACGAAGAAGTGTGGACACTCATTCAAAATTTGCAGCAAGATCCTAGTACATCTGATACATTTAGTTGGAAAAATTATTCCTTATGCTACAAAGATCGCTTATACCTTTGTAAGAGTTCCCAACTAAACCAAAATATTCTTTTGGAATTGAACACTTCTCCTTTATGAGGGCACTCAGGATTTTTAAAAACTTACTAGAGGGTGAAGAAAGAATTTTTTTTGGATGGCCTTAAATTTGATATTCAAAATTTTGTAGCGGAATGTTTGGTTTATCAACAAAATAAAGTTGAGACAATTAATACCGCAGGTCTTCTACGACCTTTATCCATTCCAAGTCAACATTGGGAGGATATTTTAATGGATTTTATCATAGGTTTACCCAATTTTGAAGGAAGGAGTGTCATCATGGTGGTAGTTGATAGACTTACCAAGTATGCACACTTTTGTGCATTATCTTATCCATTTAAAGCAAGTATATTTGCTACTACATTTATGGACACAATTCAAAAGCTCCATGGAAAACCAAAGATTATTGTGACTGTCAAAGATCCCATCTTTACTGGAAATTTTTGGACGGACTTAATTTCTTGTTTAGGTAATCAACTAGCTCATATCTCATCTTAGCATCCTAAATATGATGGTGAAACTGAGATAGTGAATAAATTTTTGGAAGGATATCTTCCTTGTTTTTTATCTCATAAACAAACAAAATGGGTCAAGTGGTTACCTCTCACTGAATGGTGGTATAACACTTCGTTCCATACTGCAGCAAAAATGACCCCATTTATGAAAGTCTATGGATATCATCCACCTTCCATCACATCATATTTAAGAGAAAATTCTAAGGTTCAAGAAGTGGAAGATCACATCGAGCATCAACAAGAAGTTCTCCAACTCTTAAAGGATAGCCTAAATTTGGCACAAAATTGAATGAAACAATAGGCAGATCAACATCGCAGTGAGAGAAGTTTTGATGTAGGAGACTGGGTATTTTTATGGCTACGACCATATAAAAAAATTTCCCTGAAACAACCTAAGAAGTATAATAAATTATCACCAAATTACTATGGTGCTTACAAGGTGTTGCAAAATATTGGTACTGTGGCATACAAATTGGAGCTTCCTGCTTCCTCGCGAGTGCATCTAGCTTTCCATGTTTCATGCTTAAAGAAGGTTATAGGTGAAAATCTTCCAATTTAAACAATATTGCCAGAAATTGATGACGAAGGAAAAATGATATTAGAACTTGAGGTGGTCACGGAAACAAGAACTCGACAACTATGAAATCGATCAATTTTAGAGTATCTCATCGTGTGGAATAACTTACCCACTGAAGATTCTACATGGGAGGATGAGAATTTTATACAGAAGCACCCAGAGCTACTCAAGCATTGAGGACAACACTTTTTTTAAGGAGAGGGGCATTTTGGGTCCCTATATTACTAGTTTACTCCCTTATTGTTATTAGTATAGCCCCCTTATTGTTATTGGTGTACCCCTGTAACCCCAATATTGTTATTATTTTTCCCTTAAATTAGTATTGTTAGGTCATCTAGGATTATATTGTGGCCCCATGGACTTATATATATATAAGGAGGTTTTATTCATTTGTAGCATCCAAGAATTGTTCATTTATGTAATGTATTGGAGGTTTCCCCCTCGAAGTCGTTGATTTCTAAGGCATTGATCTCTTGTTAGGTCCCTATATTACTAGTATAGTCTGCTATTATTGTTAGCGTAACCCCCTTTTGTAATTATTGTACCCCTGAAACTGCCATATTTGTGTTATTGTGCCCTTAAATTATTATTTTTAGGTTGGCTAGGGTTACATTGTGGTCCCACTAGGATTACATTGTGGCCCCATGGACTCCTATATATAGAAATGAGGTTTTGTAATTTGTATCATCTAAGAATTGTTCATTCATGTAATATATTGGAGGTTTCCGATTCGAAGAGACTTATTTCTAAGGCGTTAATATCTCTTTAATTCTCTTTTCAAGGCTGGTTTCACAATATTTGGTATCAGAGCTTTGGATTTTAGGGTTTCGCTGCTCCAAAAAGGTCACCGTGGCATTTTCGCTATAACTATTTTCCTACGAAGGTTCAGAAGATGAAATTTTTAGAGTATGAAGCCGAAATCCTGAGGAATAGTGTCGCTAAATTTTCGAGCTTGGTTCACAATGTTTTTGTAGATATGACTTGTTGAATTTAGGGCTTTTTGCAGGCTCCTGAATTTCACTTAAAAATGTCATCGCGGAATTTTCTCTATAACGTTTTTTCTACGAAGATTCAGAAGCTAAAATTTTTGGAGAGTGAAGCCGAAATCATGAGGAAAAACTTAACAACATTTTAGAGCTTGGTTTACAATATTTTCGGAGATATGATCTATGGAGGTTAGGTCTTGTTCAGGCTCCCGAATTTCATATAAAAGAGGTGATTGTGTGAAAATATTTATAACTCTCTCTTTGAGCATCAGATTGGAATTCTGTAAAAAGTGGCTGTAATTACACAGACTGTCATTTCCTTTCTATAAATTTTAGAGCCAAAGGAGCAAACAATGACACGTGGCAAGTCGTACAAGTTCGCTCTATTGAACTAGTCTATAATTAGGTCATTGTGGGAGATTAGACATAACTTTGCCTTGAAGAATCCAAATCAAGTCAGACCTGTGGCATTTGAAATAATCTTTAGAGGTATTCTACAGGGCCGAATTTTAGATATTGAGGATCTGCAAGTATAGAGATAAGTCAATTTCAATATCGAGCTCCTCAAAAGAAAGTAAAAGGTGTGTATTTTTTTTCCGAATTGCATAAGCCTTGTTTGAATAATCAAGTTGAATTGATTCCAAGGGAATATTATAGAATAGATATGAGTATTGGATTCTCAAATGGCCCATAAAAATAATTCAACATCCATTAAGCCTTTAGAAGGCTCTACTATGACTCATGAATTCAAAGAATGGCAACATAACATATCAAAATTACAAGAGCAAGTGAAACAAATTTCGCTCTCGCAAAGAGAAACAAAAAAATGACATGGAAGTTTTGAAGAAAGGCGTGGAATCTAAGATGGATGGTTTGAAGAATGGCATGAAAGCTAAGATGGATGGCATGGAATTTGGCATGGAATATAAGAAGGATGACATAGAAGCCATGGTGGAAAACATGAAGAATGATCTAAAAGTAGACATGGAAGGTTTGAAAAAGTTGATACAAGAAATGTTTCCTAATGGCGAAAAGATATAGAGGAAACTCATGTTGAGAAAAAAATAAATGTTAATCGTGATTTCATAAACTCTAATGTTGGAGAGAATAACCACCATATTCCAAAAATTGATATGAAGAAGTTTGATGGAAATCATCCTGTAACATGGATACTACAGATGGAGAAATATTTTGATCTTAATAATGTGCAAAACAAACAAAAGGTACGCATTGCAACTTAAAATTTAGAACAAAATACATTTGTATGGTATTGATGGCTTTGCTCCCATAAAAAAATTGTCACTTGGTCAATTTTTACGAGAGAAATCATAGCACATTATGAGGATACAAAGAGAAACACTTTCTTTAAACAATTGATAAATATCAAAAAAAAAAATTCAGTGGGGGAGAAAATTGAGGACTTCCAAAAATTGAATATAAGGGTAACTGATATTCCAGAGGAACACATGATTGATCTCTTCATAGGTATTTTAAAGGATAACATCCAACATGAAGTTCAGGTTTTGGAACCTGATTCATTGGAGAAGGCATTCAGGTTGGCAAGAAAAATTGAATGTAAAATTATGGTGACAAGGAAGCCTACCACTCACTTCTATAAAGATGGAAGTGTTGCTACTCCTAGATTTCCACAACCTACAAGGTTGACACCACAACAATTGGAAGAAAAAAGAGCAAAAGGGCTTTGCTACAGTTGTGATAGAAAATACACTAAAGGTCATAAGCATACTAAGAATAAATTATTTTGTATGGATTGTGAAGAAGAAGAAGAAAATGAACAAGAATATTCAAAAGAAGAGGATATACACCAGGAACCAACATTAGAAGAGGAAAAAATGAGTCTGACCATATAGTGTAATGCATTGGCGGGAATTACCACTGCTAAAAATCTCAAGATAGAAGGAAATATCAAGAAGAAAAAGGTAATAGTGTTGACTCATTCAGGTAGCACTCATAATTTTACTCATTGTAAGGTAGCGAAGGAATTGAATTGTTTCCTATACCCATCACCAGAATGTCAAGTGATGGTTGCAAATGGATGAACTATAAATTTCTCTAGAAAATGCCATAATATCAAGCTAACCATGGGGAAATATGTATTGAATATTCTAATGCTTTCCATTCCTATGGGAGGAGCTGATGTTGTACTAGGAGTAAAATGATTACAATCTTTCGGGATGGTAGCTTTTAATTTTCATGAACTTTTCTTCAATTTTTTTTCAAAAGGAAAGGAAGTCAAATGACGGGGTATTGCAGGGAAGTAGGGAAAGATAATAAGCTCTAATGTCCTGACAAAGCTTCTAAAGAAAGAACAACGAGGCGTAATTGCACAATTATGTTCACTAGAAGTTCCAACATCAAAATCATCTATTATTGCAGATCTCCAAAAAGTCTTGGACAATCATTCCAAGGTGTTTGAAACTCCCAAACCACTCCCACCTATTCGTTATCATGATCATGCTATTAATTTGAGTCCAGTAATTTTTCCTCCAAACATGAGGCCTTATAGATATCCTTGTGTCCAAAAGAGCGAAATTGAACGTATGATTGCAGAAATGTTAGAGGCGGGTATAAGTCAACCTAGTCAAAGTTCTTTCTCTGCTCCTGTAGTATTGGTACAAAATAAGGATGGATCATGGTGCATGTGTCTGGATTATAGGGAGCTCAATAAGCTCACCATTAAAGATAAATTTCCCATTCCTGTGATTGATGAATTACTGGATGAATTACATGGAACAATTTATTTTGCCAAGTTGGATATTTGCTCAGCATATCATAAAATTACAATGAAGACTGAAGATATTTCAAAAGTAGCATTTCAAACTCATAAGGGTCATTATGAATTTTTGGTCATGCCTTTTGGCATTACCAGTGCACCTTCTACATTTCAAGGGTTGATGAATTCCATTTTCAAACCCTTCCTTAGAAAATTTGTGCTAGTATTTTTTGATGATATACTAATCTACAATAGGTCTTCAAAGGATCATGTTGAACATGTTAACATGGTGCTCAAGCTATTGCAGGAGAAACAATTATATACAAAAACATCCAAATGTTTCTTTGGAGTACAAGAGGTGAAATATCTAGGTAATATTGTATCTCATGAGGGTATTAAGGTAGACCCTAACAAAGTTAAAGCCATTAAGGAATGGAAAGTCCCCACAACCATAAAGCAATTGTGAGGATTTCTTAGGTTAACAGGGTATTATCGTCAGTTTGTTAAGAATTATGGGAGAATAGAAGCACCTATGACATCATTATTGAAGAAAGATGCATTTTCATAGACTCCTGAAGCAACTAAACCCTTTGAACATCTTAAAGAGGCCATGTTCCTAGCACCGGTCTTAGCTACTCCAAACTTCACAAAAACCTTTATTGTGGAATGTGATGCCTTAGGAAATGGAATTGGTGTTGTTTTAATGCAAGAGGGAAGACATATTGCTTTTGAAAGTCATACAATCAAAGGAAAGTATTTACAAAAACCTATTTATGAGAATGAAATGTTAGGAATACTGCATGCACTAAAGAAATGGTGAACTTACCTAATGGGAAGACACGTCAAGGTAAAAATTGATCATGATAGTCTTAAACACTTTTTGGAACAAAGACTATCTTTAGAAGAGCAGCAAAAATGGGACAGAAAGATTTTAGGTCATGACTTTGAAATAATCTACAAAAAAGGGAAGCTAAATGTTGTTGCAGATGCACTCTCAAGAAAGAATGAAGATGTAGAAGCATTTCTTTATGCCATTTCTATTATCCAACCATATTGGATAACCGAAGCAAGAGATGAATGGAAGAAGGATGAAGTAGTGTGGACACTCATTCAAAAGTTGCAGCAAGATCCTAGTACATATGATACATTTAGTTGGAAAAATGAATCCTTGTGGTACAAAGATCACTTATATATTTGTAAGAATTCCCAGCTAAAACAAAAGATTCTTTTGGAATTGCACACTTCTCCTTTAGGAGGACACTCGAGATTTTTAAAAACTTACCTTAGGGTGAAAAAATAATTTTTGTGGGACGGCCTTAAATCTTATATTCAAAAGTTTGTGGCAGAATGTTTGGTTTTCCAGCAGAATAACATTAAGACAATTTAGACCCCGGGTCTTCTACAAGCTTTATCCATTCCAAGTGAATGCTGGGAGAATATTTCAACGGATTTTATCACAGGTTTACCTAAGTTCGAAGGAAAGAGTGTCATCAAGGTGGTAGTTGATAGAGTTACCATGTATGCACACTTTTGTGCATTATCTCGTCCATAACAATGTTACTGATGAAATAGGTAACCGCACTGTTACCTACTTTTTTTTGGTAGCATAAAAAGCACCTGATTTTGAAAAGTGGTGATGTAGAATCACCTCTTTTTTTTTTAGCACATTTTTGACACTCTAATATTTTTATTTATGAAGTATGAATATTTTTTTTTAAATGTTAGTGATTTTCATGCTAATTTTGAAACGTATTGATGCAGCATCAACCTTTTTTTTTAGAGTGGTGATTTTCATGTTGGTAATAAAACAAAAAACTTAGATCTATATATATATATATATATATATATATATATATATATATATATATATATATATATATATATATATATATACAAGCAAATATAAAAAACCAATAAAAATGTAAAGAAAAACAAAATTAACTCGTAAAAATAAAAAATTTAAACAAAAATAAATAAATAAAACAGAAAAAAAATATATATATATATATATTCGAAAATTTCATCAAAAGAAATGACAAAATTTGAAAAAAAAACACATAATTTAAAGAAAAAAAACACAAAAAATTAAAAAAAAAAAAACATCAAAAACATTTTTTTCTAAGTTATTAAAAAAATGCATATAATTAAAAAAAAAAAAATTAAATAGAAAATTCAAAAATAATTTAAATTACAAAATTTAAATTTAAATAAAAATAATAAAATACAAAAAATAAAAAAATTAAATTTAAAAAATTAAATTAAAAGAATAATAATAATAAGAAAACAAAAATACAAATTTTAAAATTAACAAAAAAAAACAAATTAAAAAAAAAAAAAAAACAAATTAAAATAAAAGAATTATAATATAAAAAAACTATCATTAAAAAACAAAAAAAATACTCTAGAAAAAAAACCACGTGCAAATAATTAAAAAACAAATATCCATAAATTTGCTGTTTTTTTTAAATGAAACAATTTATAAATTTTATAAATAAAAAACCAAATAAACTAAAAGATTTAAAAAAAAAAAAAATTAAATTAAAATTTAATAAATTTAATGAATATTAAATTTTAAAAAATAATTAATCTAAAATATTATATTTAAAAACAAAAAAAAAAAAAAAAAAACAAAAAAAAATTAAAACAAATCAAATTTAAAATAAAAAATTTGAATTAAAAAAAAAAAAATATTTAAATTTTTTGATATATATATATATATATATATATATATATATATATATATATATGAAATTAAAAAAAAAAAAGGATTAAAAATAAAAGAATTTTTTGATCGTGGTGGCGCCGCCAGTTGGCCTCCTACCCAGGTGGTGGCGGAGGCCAACCGCTAGGCGGGCAGGGGGCTGCAGCCCCCCGCCTCCCCAATGGTCGGCCTCCGCTGCCACCGCGGCGGGAGGCCGATTCGGAGAATCGCCCTCCCGCGACGGGAGGCCGATTCCGGGAATCGCCTACCTACGGCGACAGGCCGATTATGGGAATCGCCCTCAGGCCGATTCCAGGAATCGCGCTCCCGCCGACTCCTATAATCGCCCTCCCGCCGCCGGAGGTCGATTCTGGGAATCGCCTTGAGGCTGATTCCAGGAATCGCCCTCCCGCGTCCTCAGGCCGATTCTGGGAATCGCCCTGAGGCCGATTCTGGGAATCGCCCTCCCGCTGCGGGAAGCTGATTCCAGGAATCGCCCTCTCGCGGCAGGAGGCTGATTCCGGGAATAGCCCTCCCGCATCGCAGGAGGGCGATTCCTGGAATCGGCCTCAGGGCGATTCCCGGAATCGGCCTCCCGCCGTGGGAGGGCGATTCTCGGAATCGGCCTCCCGCCGTGGGAGGGCGATTCTCGGAATCGGCCTCCCACCTATCGGCCGGCCTCTACCGTCACCTGGGTGAGAGGCCGATTGGCGGCACCACCACAATCAAAAAGTTCTTTTTTATTTTTTATTTTTTTATTTTTTAATATTTTTTATTTTTTTAATTTGATTTTTTTTAATTTTTTTTTAATTCAAAAAATTTAAATTTTTTTTTTTTTTAATTTAATTTTTATATTTGAAATTTACTTTCTTTTAAAAAATTTTAGTTTTTTTTAGTTTTTTTTTTTTTTTTTTAAATTTTTTTTTTCTAAATTTTGTTAACAATTTTTATTAAATTTTGTATTTTTTTTTTATTTAGTTGTTTCTTTTTTTATTTTTTCATATTTTTTTTTATTATTAAATTTTATGTTTAGTTTTTTCATTTAATTTTTTAAAATTTAGTAAATTTTGTATTTTTTTTAATTTATTTATTTGAATTTAATATTTTTTAATTTTTTTTTAATTATTATTTTTTTATTATTATTTTTTTAATTACATAAAATTTTTATATTTTTTTTATTTCAATTAGAATTGTGTATTTAAAATTAGATTTTTTTTTTTTTAAGTTAAACTTAATATTTTCAAATTAGATTATAAATCTTCCGAGAAATCACATGAGAATTTTAGGAACGACGCATTTCGAACTACCAACTGTAGTTCACGTTTCGAATGTTTTCAAATTAATTTGTTTTTTATTTTATTTTTTATTTAATATATTTTTTTTAATTTATTTTTTTCAAATTTTCAATTTTAATTGATTTTTAAAGTTTTTTAACTTTTTATTTTCACATTGTTTTTTTTTTCTCTTTATATTTAAAATTTAATTTTTATTTCAAAATTTATTTGTTTATTCATCTATTTATTAAAATTCAATATTTTTTTTTTAATTTAATTTGTTATTTTAATATTAACATTTTTTTTAAATTTAATAAAATCTAATATATATATTTTTACTTTAATTTGTTATTTTAAAATTAACATTTTTTTTTTAATTCAATAAAATCTAATATATATATTCTTAATTTAAGTTCATATATATATATTTTATTTTTTATAATTTAAATTGAATATATTTTTTAAAATCTATTTGTTTTTTTAATATATATTTCTTCAAATTTAATATTTTTGTTGATTTTTTTTTTTTTTCATTTTTCATTTTTAATTAATTTTTCATTTTTTTACTTTTAATTTCAATAATGTTTTTTTTTTTTTCCTTTTTTTTTTTTAAGTTTTAAATTTATTAAAATTTAATATATTTCTTTAAATTTAATCTTTTATTTTAAAATTTAAATTTTTTTTATTTATTTAATAAACGTTCTCTTTTTCTTTTTTTAAATTTAATTTCTATATTTTATTTTTTATAATTTCTTTCTTTTTTAACTTGTTTTTCTTTTTAATTTAATATTTTTATTTTGTTTTTATTTTTATTTTTTTATTTCTATATATTTTGAAATTTCAATTTTTAATTTTTTTTTTAAATTTTTTAATTTTTAATTTTTTTCTTAAATTTTAGGTTTTTTTTAATGTTTGAATTAAAATTTTTATTTTGTTTTTATTTTTATTTTTTTATTCCTATATATTTTTAAATTTTAAGTTTTAAAATGTTTTTATTTTTTAAATTTATTTTTTTCTTAAATTTTAGGTTTTTTTTAATGTTTGAATTTTAAAAATTGAAAAATGTTATTTCTATTTTTAAAAATGTCAAAAATATGACAATTGTTTTTTTTTGTTATTTCAACGTCAACTTGTTTTGTTTTGAGGGTGTTTTTTCAATCCTTTTTTCAAGAAACAATTTTGTTTTTAGCATAATTTTATAAAATGTTGAAATTTGATCTTCAAAAAAATCCAAGTGCGTTCTGGAATACACTTTTCTTGTTTTTGGGGTGTTTTTTCATGTTTTTTGAGTGTTTTTGGGTTAGAGTTCTCGTTTTGAGGTCAGGTTACCTATTTCATCGGTAACAGTGTTCGATTTAAAGCAAGTACAGTTGCTACTAGATTTATGGACACAATTCGAAAGCTACATGGAAACCCAAGGGTTATTGTGAGCAAGAGAGATCCCATTTTTTTCTGGAAATTTTTTGACAGAGTTATTTTCTTGTTTGGGTACTTAATTAGCTCATAGCTCATCTTATCATCCTCAATATGATGGTCAAACTGAGATAGTAAATAAATGTTTGGAAGGATATCCTCGTTGTTTTTTATATGATAAACAAACACAATGGGTCAAATGGTTACCTCTCGCTGAATGGTGGCATAACACTTCATTCCATACTGCAGCAAAAATGACCCCATTTATGGCACTCTATGGATATCATCCACCATCCATCACATCATATTTAAGAGGAAATTCGAAGCTTCAAGCAATGGAATATCACATCGAGCATCAACAAGAAGTTGTCCAACTCTTAAAGGATAGCCTGAATTTGGCACAAAATCGAATGAAACAACAGGCAGATCAACATTGCAGTGAGAGAAGTTTTGATGTAGGAGACTAGGTATTTTTATGGCTACAACCATACAAACAAATGTCCCTGAAGCAAGATAAGAAGGATAATAAATTATCACCAAAGTACTATGGTCCTTACAAGGCATTGCAAAAGATTGGTACTATGGCATACAAATTGGATCTTACTACTTCTACACGAGTGCATCCAGTTTTCCATGTTTCATGCTTAAATAAGGTTATAGGTGAAAACCTTCCAGTTCAAACAATATTTCCATAACTTGATGAGTAAGGAAAAATCATATTGGAACCTGAAGCGGTCATGGAAACAAGAACTCGACAACTATGGAATCGATCAATTTCAGAGTATCTCATCAAGTGAAGAACTTAACCACTGAAGATTCTACATGAGAGGATGAGAATTTTATACAGAAGCACCCAAGGCTACTGAAGCGTTGAGGACAACACTTTTCTAAAGGAGAGGGGCATGTTAGGTCCCTATATTACTAGTATAGTCCCTTATTGTTGTTATTGTAACACCGTTATTGTTATTATTGTACCCCTGTAACCCAAATATTGTTATTATTGTGCCCTTAAATTATTATTGTTAGGTCGGCTAGGATTACATTGTCTCCCCATGGACTCCTATATATAAAAAGGAAGTTTTGTAATTTCTATAATCCAAGAATTGTTCATTCATGTAATCTATTGGACGTTGCTCCCTCGAAGTGGCTTATTTCTAACGCGTTGAAATATCCTTTCTTCTTTTTTTGGAGTTAGCTTCACAACATCTCTCTTTTATTTTACTTTTGGAGCTGGTTTCACAACAGGGAAATAAAATTAAAAGGCTGATAGGTCATCCACATGGGGAAAGGATTGGTTAGTGGCATTTAAGGCGGGAGTTAACTATTAACGTGTATGTTTCCATTGAAATTCAAAAGGGATCATTCTATAGTCATTGAATCTCATTGGAATTAGGGAATTGAAATTTTAATTCCAAAGAGTATATGTTCAGTTCACGCGAGAAGCATCATTATATATGTCATGATCAAAGGAAATTTAAGTGGCAATAACTGTTGAACGAGAATCTGACAACTAATTAGAGTAACAGTACAACAACTAAAATAATGGTCAAAGGAAATACATAAAAAGGTGATGAGCTATAGTAAGTCTATAGTATGTGAGTAATATGAATTCCATAATTGAAACAAAAAAAAAATTGTTGGAAGCAGAGATGTTACAAATGGTATCAGAGCCCATGTTAAAACATTGGTCCTAAATGTGTGCTCACATCAGAAAATCAAAATCCAAAAATTTTGTTGTTGTAAATTGTTTCGTTAACATAATTTTTCATTGATGTTTACTTTTAGGTATAGAGAATTAGTGCAGAAGCATATAGCTGCAAACGATGAGTGAAGGGGATGAGCTGTATGTGGATCTAGGTGGTACAAAAAACCCATCAAATTCTAGTGCTCCATTGCTTTCCATGATACATAAGATACAAAGAGAAATGATTCAACTGAAATACCACAATGATAGACTATCGCTAGCCACCGAAGAGAAAGGAAGGTTAATTACATAATTGAAATTCCAGAATAGTCACTGTTAGTATGAATCTTTTGTCGAAGTGTACGAAAAAAGACCACTTTAGCTACGCATAACTTATAGCCCTAACATCAAATATGGCTGCCAATATCTTCAAATCTACAGTTAGTTGATCAAGAAAAGTGCTGCAAAAAACCAGATCTATGCATATAGAGACATTGAGCAGTAAAAATGAGATTTTGCTCCATACATCCAATAGACAAGACAAGAACAATTTTTGAAAGAATTTTTTGTATTAAGGGCACCTGGGAGGAAAACAAGAAGGTGTTTCCAATTCTCCTCAATGGGATGGGTTCTTGGAAGTCCTCAACACTTCAGATCTAGCATTTCTCTCTCTTGTTGGTGTAGAAAACCCAGACAAATATAGAACTCAAAGGGAGCTCACACAACAAATAATGGAAAATATGACAATGATAATGACTCAAAGTCAGACCAAGAGTTTAGACCCAGAGTGATCTAATAGGAAACAAAAGGTGAAGAATGGTAGGAAAAACCCTCCTATTTATAACAAAATATTGGGTCATTCTAGATCTTGGTGCATGATTAAAATAACATTAACCAAATCTAGATCCACCTTTTATGGAATATTTTATTATATTTGTTGGAGGGAAAAAGTATTTGACTTGGGTCAAATCCCTTTAATTGGGAATAATAAATAAATAAATGATTTATTTATCATTTTAAGGAAGTGATTGAAAGATAATCAAATAAATAATGATTCATTTAATTATTTATGGGTGATTTAGTCATATTTAACAAGGAATATTATTTAAATAAGATTTAAATAATTATTCCTGGAAAATAATAAGATAAATAAAGATTTATCTAATTAATTTCTTTGTTTTGGGTTAAACATGACCAGGAAAATCAAACAAATATAGGTTTGTCTAATATTTCCTTTTGGGGTTTCCTGTTTAGACCATAAACAACCTAATAAATGTGTTTTATTAAGTTATTTTACATAGTGAAAGCAATTTTAATTAGGGTAAAATTGGTCTTACATGGTGTACTTGGGTCCATCTAATGACAGTAGGTTAGATGATGAAAAAATGGTGTAACATATTTCCCCCCAGCGTGCGAGTGTTAGGAGCAAATCGTATGACTGATGTACGTTGTAAGAACTCAATCACCAGACATCAAAAGGGAAGTCAGAGAGAGAAATGTGAGGTAGACTAAATGTGCTAAAGAACTAGACCCTAAGGAGACTAGACTTACAGGTGCAACAAGTCTCTTATTTATGAGAGGGTACCTGTGCTAAAGGCGGCGGGGGAGGCATACCTATGCCCGCCGAGACAAAGTACAAAAGAATAGTGTGTCCAGTAAACAAGGGACCGAACCATAAAGTACAGTCGGCCGAATCATGAGCCAGATTGAAATACAATGAGGGATTCCATATACATTCTATGCCTGGGATAACAGCCAAGACTTAGACAATAATATCTGAGTACATGAGATACAAATACAACCCCAATTCCCCCTACAAGCGGGGAAGGGCTCACAAAATATGACTGCTACATGCAAAAGAGGCGCTGCAAGTGGCTAAGGCCGACATCATCAAATATATGGAGCTGCATCAAAGGCTGCAATGAAGAGGTCATCCGGGCATGTGGGGGGCTACCTGCAGGGCCACCCCCTCATGAGGGCTGAGACATCTCACACACACCCAGGCATCACCAATAGCTGTTGTTGCATCACTGGACCATCAAGCATACGGATCTCGATCATGATGAAAGCAGCTGGAGTGGAGAAACAATCAAGTCAAAGGGAAATGAGAGATCCCTTTGCCTGATCCGAGGCACCGAACAAGAGTGGAAGCTGGAACCAAGGTACACTGCTCTCTAGACCTATCTTCTAGAATGAATGAGTTGATGTCGATAGAAGGAGGTCCGCCATAGGTGAGGTGATGAGGGATCCTCAACTAGGGCACGAGAGAAAATAGTAGAGAGACTGACAGACTAATACCAATGATGATAATGAAGTGGAGGGGACTGAGTAGCGAATGGATGACTTCCCTAGTTAGAGCATAAAGGGCATGAACGACATGGCAGCGACTGACACAATATTATGAGGGATAGGGGACAGTGGGACTGAAGGCCATAATGTGCGACACGAGAAAGGGACCAAGCAATGAAGGATGGAGGACTATAGTGGGATACAAAGGGACTCGGGATAGACTCCATGAATGCAGTGATGACTCAACTCAGATGCTCTAGACAAGGGTGACGTTATGGTGCTGCCACACAGTAAAGGTCCAATGGGGGACCATGAAAACATGAGTACAAGATGGTAACTCATGATGAACATCAACACGAGCATAGATAAGTATGGAGGCCAAATAGTGCCCCTAGTATGAGTGTTGCAAGTGAAGAAATGCAATTTTGAGGAGGGTTATGGTTGAGGGGCATAGGTGCCCCCAAGCATGGTGTGGTCATGCCAAAATGTATTTAGAAAAAGGGGGAATCTAAACACATTTTGATGATGTGGTGTGCCATTGGGTCTCGTTATGGTTATGCAGTTTGAGAAAGTAAATGGAGGATTTACCAATCTCTTTTAGTACTGCATATATGAAGAAAATGGACTTTAAGTTTCCGGGTTGGCATACCTGGTGTCACTATCCCAAAGAGAGGATTTGGAGATAATGAACTGATGCTATCCGAGAAAACCCATAGGTTGGTCAACAACAATGTCTAAGAGATTGTGTTGCTGATGGAAGATGAGGAAACAATAAGGGGTATCATCCCTAGAGTGATCTGAAGTGATATGGGACTCTAGAGGTTCTTCTAAATGTGGAAGAATAATGGTACTAAAGTCAACACGACCAGATACACTAGAAGAGTTTCGGAGAATTTCTTCTCCTGGTCTCTCAAATATGGGTGCCCCCTTACCTAAACATTGGGTTTCAATGTAATGGCCACAAGGTGTATGTGGTGTGAATGCATGGGTTCGATGTAAGGGGGAATAGATAAAGTCAGGGGTGGGGATTTTTTCCATAATGTCGTCATTGTGATAGAAGATGGGGTGAATGGTGGAAGAAAGACCACCTGACGTGGCGAAGCTACTTGAATCATCATCATGTGAAGAGAGGTTCACATGCGCATCGTCACAAGGGGTGACAAAAGAGTAAGTAGATAAAGGATCTACTGATGTTGAGCCCAAGGTGATCACTGAAGGAAGGTCAAGCGAAACAATAGGGGAGGATTCAGAGGGAATGTTTCCCGAGGCTCTCATGGATGATGATAGGTAGAAAATGGTGGATGAAGGCTCCGTCATCTCGACATCAGTAGGGGGAATGTCAATGGGAGCAGTCATTTCTGGCAGTTCTGCTGAAGAAAAACGCGGAAATAAAGGAGAGGTGGACTCATTGCGGTTGACCTCGAATTGGTGGACCGCGGCTAGAGAGGTGCGGAAGTCCTCGAGGCAGGGACAAAGATGGGTGTAATGGCCATGGATATCACACAAATCATAGGGGTGGCAAATAGTCTTTGGGTTCTTGGCCGCGGTCGCGGAAGAAACAGAGGCTTCTAGGACCGGTGAATCAGGGAACACAACGTTAACCATGGGCTTGAGATGAGGCAGTTCAGGACAGGTATGGGTGGCGTGACCGATAACATCACACAAAGCACACTGGGTGGTATGCTTTGGAGTCTGAGGAGGGGTAGGGTTTGTTGGGGTAGCCTTGTCCTTTGATGCCCCCTTGCGAGCTTTGCCCTTCTTACCTGAAGCGGTCGCAATAGGAGGTAGTTCCTGTTGAGGTGACTGAGGCACTGTTGCAGTGGGAAAAGTCATGGGGACCGGTTGAACTGGGGTCAAAGCAATATAAGGTTTGGGTTGACCAGGCAGGGTTGCGACTGGAGGATCATGGTACCATACGTGAATCCCAAGGGTCAGGTTAGGAAGAGAGAGGGTGGCCATGACCGGTACCGTGTACCCTCCTGGTGGGGGAGATAGGAACGGTATCTGACCAGAGGGGTAGTGGCCAGGTGGGACAACTCCTAAATGGCTAATGCTTGGAGGAACTGTTCTAGGAGGATAAAGAGGCTCAGGACTACCAGCTACAGGTGAAGTGCTAGGAGCAGGTTGCGGAGAGCGCGGTTGCTGACTAGCCGAAGCAGGTTGCTTGAGAGCAGCCCGAGATGATTGCATCATGCAAACATTCGATGAGTTGGGGTCATAGAAAGTAGGAGGAGGAAGACCAGGGAAGGTTCCAAGCAAAGAGGAGTCTTTGTAGATGCCGGGAGAGACACTGGTCAAAGAATTGACAGTTTGTTGATTGGCTACAGAAGAGATGGTCGACTCAGGGGATGCCTGAGATTTCAGCTCATGATACGTCAACTGGTCAATGGTGACTATCTTTCCATTATGATGGAAAAACATCTTGCAGTGGACCGCAGATGGGACAACAAACATAGCATAAGTGTAGCTACGCCCCAAAAGAATGTTATAATCAAGAGGGGCATCGATGACTTCAACGTCAACGCAAACAGTCTTATCCGCTAGAGTGATAGGAAAATTACAGAATAAGCTAATGGGCTGGGAGGCATGGCCATCCCATGCATGAAGGGTGATTGTGGAAGGGGCCAATTCAGGAGATCTGAGTTGTTTCCAAACCGAAGCGAACATCACACAGGTAGATGCCCCCTCATCAATGATACACCGAGAAACGTTAGCGTTCCATATTTTGAATGGGATTTGGAAGGCTACGGAAGGAGGAAGAGGAGGATGCTCTGATTGATGGGCGTCAAAAACAATCAATTGGTCATCAGCAGGATCTACAACGCCAATGGCAGATAGTAGAGCCTTCTTTTGGGAAGGGCACGACTGGAGGAGTTCCAATGTAGAAATGGCAGCAGGAGACTGCGCCAAATCATCTACTTTGCTATACGAATGAGCAGCTCGACCAGAAGCAGCATTTCGGCGTAATGGTCCCTTAGGAATATGGGTATGAACCTCAACTTTGGGCTGAGGGATATGCAAGGGACCATTGAATGTTGAAAGAGGCTCTGTAGAACCTGAAGAAGGTGACTCGGGGACATATGGAGCAGGAGGCTTGGGGTACTGAGGGGCCCGAGTTTGAAGGTTAAGGTCGACGGTTGGAGGTGGAGCAGAGTTCATCATGAGGATCTGGTAATTGGAGGAACTAGAGGGGGAAGGTTGAGTGGCCACCTGTCCGTCAGGTGGTTGGGTAGCCACGAATCCCTGCTGTGCATCCACCTGCTCTTGAGGGGGCGGTGACTGCTGTTGCAGGGGTTGAGAAGGCCAGGGAGGCAGAGGTGCTAATGCTAGAGGAGCTGGAGCACTAAACTGCGGATACGAATAATAAGGGGGTTGGGTAACAGTATGGTGACAAGGAGGTTGGGCCAAAAGAGGAGGCATAATGTATCCTGGATACGTGCTACTAAGAGGGGGAAAAGTGCGGGAGGTGCTGCCCCCTCCCCTAGGAAAACCATAACCCATGGGAGGTTGGGCATGTGTATGAGAGAGAGCTCCAACGATACCGTCAGCGGCATGAGGTGCCCCCTGTGCATTGACACCACCGAGTTTTGGGAGATCAGGTAGAACGGTATAAACATAACCTGTCTGAGCGTAGATCAAGTCATATTTTAACGCCTGTTGGAGGGCGGCTTCTTTGGTTTGGGGAAAATGCGATGCGACATCTTTCCCGATAGGAGGCAAGAGAGATCTAAGGAACCAGTCCATGTAGACATGGTCTTCGAAAGTAGGGGATTGACATAGGCTCTTTCTTCTCTGCCATTCCTGAACATGATCGGATAGGCGAGTCGCAGATGATTGACAGAAAGAAGTCAAAAGTTTGATACTAGTGTCATAACGAAGGGGAAGCTGGAAGTAAGATAAAAAAGCCCGGGTAAGAGTCACAAAGGTGGTATGAGAGGAAGGGGCCTGATCAACATACCACTTAGAAGCCACGCCTGTAAGCGTTCGTTGGAACAACCGAAGACGGACAGAGTCATCAGTAATGGAGGTAGATGAACACCACATGTGGAAAGATCGGACATGATTTGAAGGATCTTCTCCAGAAAGGCCTTCAAAATTTAGGATGTCAGAAGGGAGCTTTGTCGGCATATCATGCCAACTAGCGTCATGGTGTATAGGTTCATTTGTCAACCGGTCCAAATCGGGGAGGCTGAGGCCTACCATGAAGGGGAGCAAGGGCGCAGCTGAGGTAGTTCCTATGGCAGTTCCGCTAGTAGCAGTCCCGGCATTAGGGCCGGGATTACCGCTAGCGTTAGGCCCTGGACCAGACATAGTGAAGGTGACAGGGGGAGAACCGGAAGTAAAAGGAGAACCCAATGAACCAGAAGAGGAGTCGGAGTGCAGACTCGAAGGAGGACTAACTCGACGACGGTGGGAAGAAGTAGGTCGACCGACCAAAAACTGAGGGGGAAGGCCAAGAAGTCTCTGGGATGTGCACCTTGGGGGTGCAATGATGACAACACAAACACGACACAAGGGGAAGAAGAACGACCAACAAAGGAAGGGAGGTGCAAACCAAGAGATTACAATGTCGAAACAAGGGCAGATAGGTGCAGTGTCAATTGATTTTAAAGTCTTTGCCTGGCGGTGTTAACCAGGTCTTCTTCGTTTAGGGTGAGTGTGTGGTGTGCGTTAATTTTAATATTTAAACCCTTTTCGTTTTGAGAGCAAGAGAAAAAGTGTCCTGCGTAACTGAAAATAATGCTGCAGAGAATAGTATATAATGCTGAAATAATAGAAAATTAACAGCTAATCAATGCATCGATCTAACCGAAAAAGGCGGGGCTCTCAAAAGTAGTCTAAGAGAGGGAAAAAATCTAGTCAAAACACACTAAAAAGAGGCCAATAGATCTAGGGTCGAAAGGGACAGGGATCTAAAGGAGAAATCTGCTGAAAAGAGGGGCAGAACACAGCCAAGAGGCAGAGGCAAGGTGGCTGGAAAAAATGAGGAAATCAGCAAAAAGCAGAAGGGGCAAGGAGGAGGCCCTAAAGGTAGATCCAAAAAAATCTTCAGGGGGTGATTTGAAAGGGAGAAGAGCTGGTTAAAAGAGATTGGAAAAGGAGGTATCAGATCTGGAAAAGAAATGGTTGAAAACTCTTAAAATTTAGACACTTACAGCAGCTAAAACTCTTCCACAAAAAGTGGAGGGTACTGAGGCCCTAGGGGGCTAGATTCCCACTTAGTTTAGTAAAAAAAAAAAATAATATGTCTAAACAGGCGGAGACGGAGGTCAAACAACCCTGACAGAGGTTCATACAAAACCCAGAAAAATTTCAGAAAAATTCTAGAAAAAAGTCCAGGTCACAGTTTTTGACCTGTTTTTCGCTCAGGTAGTAGTTTTTGGGCTATTTTCTGCTACCCAGGTCACAGTTAATGGGCTAAAAAGTGCGACCTGGAGTCCAGGTCACAGTTTCTGGGCTGAAAAGTGCAACCTAAAGCTCCGGGTGTCCCGGCGGAAGATTTCTGAAAAAGTTGTCGTCTCAGTTGCGGCTGATGTCTATCACCTGCGCAATAGGGCCAGAAACACGCGGAAGTTAGAAATTTTAATGTTTTAGGGTTTTATAGGTGAAAAACAACATAAAAATAGGAAAAAAAAAGATGAAAAGAAACCCTAGGGTCTGAAGTAGCTGGATATGCAGGAATATGAAAAACGACATCGGTCATAATTGAAAACCCGTGTGGAGTCGCCAGTTGTTAGTATGAATCTTTTGTCGAAGTGTACAAAAAAATACCACTTTAGCTACGCATAACTTATAGCCCTATCATCAAATATGGCTGCCAATATCTTCAGATCTGCAGTTAGTTGATCAAGACAAGTGCTGCAAAAAACCAGATCTATGCATATAGAGACATTAAGCAGTAAAAATGAGGTTTTGCTCCATACATCCAATAGACAAGACAAGAAAAATTTTTGAAAGAATTTTTTGTATTAAGGGCACCTGGGAGGAAAACAAGAAGGTGTTTCCAATTCTCCTCAATGGGATGGGTTCTTGGAAGTCCTCAGCACTTCAGATCTAGCATTTCTCTCTCCCGTTGGTGTAGAAAACCCAAACAAAGATAGAACTCAAAGGGAGATCACACAATAGATAATGGAAAATATGACAATGATAATGGCTCAAAGTCAGACCAAGAGTATAGATCCAGAGTGATCTAATAGGCAACAAAAGGTGAAGAATGGTAGGAGAAATCCTCCTATTTATAACAAAATATTGGGTCATTCTAGATCTTGGTGCATGATTAAAATAACATTAACCAAATCTAGATCCACCTTTTATGGAATATTCTATTATATTTGTTGGAGGGAAAAAGTATTTGACTTGGGTCAAATCCCTTTATTTCTAAATAATAAATAAATAAATGATTTATTTATCATTTTAAGGAAGTGGTTGAAAGATAATCAAATAAATAATGATTTATTTAATTATTTATGGGTGATTTAGTCATATTTATCAAGGAATATTATTTAAATAAGATTTAAATAATTATTCCTAGAAAATAATAAGATAAATAAAGATTTATCTAATTAATTTCTTTGTTTTGGGTTAAACATGACCAGGAAAATCAAACAAATAGAGGTTTGTTTAATATTTCCTTTTGGGGTTTCTTGTTTAGACCATAAACAACCTAATAAATGTGTTTTATTAAGTTATTTTACATAGTGAAAGCAATTTTACTTAGGGTAAAATTGGTCTTACATGGTGTACTTGGGTCCATCTAATGACAGTAGGTTAGATGACCAAAAAATGGTGTAACAGTCACAAAGGTGAAGGTTCTGAAAAAAAAGAGAAATGGAACTGAAAACCTCTCAGAAGAGTGTGAGGAGGATGAAGCCTTTATACAATAGTCTAGAAGGAAAAAGTAATTGCATGGTGAATTCCAAAAAAATCAAGCCTCCCTCCTATCATGGAGAGAAGGAGGAAGATGTAGAATCTTGGATTCTAAACATGGTAAAGTACTTCCAAGTTTATGAGTATGGAAGTAACTTGAAATCTAGGTTGGATATATACCAATGAGAAGGAAAGAATATCTTATGGTGGGTGGAAATTAAAATGGTGCATGTGATAGATGAGAAAACTATCACTTGGGAAGATTTACAAATTAAATTTAAATCTAGATATCTAAATGAACGAAACTAGGATGACATAGCTAAAACGTTTCATGAGCTTAGGTTGGGACAACTTACCATTGTTGAATTGTTACTGAATGCTACTTCGCTAGGTACCTTACAAATTAGAAGAGAATGCAAGAGTAAGGTGGTTTTTTAAACTGCCTACCTACTATCTATAAGGAGAAGGATGAGGAATTCTGGCTCCTGAACTTAGGAAACCAATAATCTGAAACCTACTATTTGTAGGATAAAGTTAACTATATTAGGTAGATAAGAGAATGATAAAAAGTGTGGAGCAGAAGGACCACTAATTGATAATACTCTCCCTAAAAGTTCAAGTATATAATTGAAGGATAGAAGTAATGATAATAAAATGGAAGTTAGGGATGTTGAGCCAATTATCGCTGATTAAATACTTCTAGAAACAAAATTTGACCAAGAGAGTTATAAATAATTGAAAATTGTAAACATTCTATCAGTAGAAGTATAAAATCAGTTTTTAGGAAAAAGAGGCTGGAGACATTTGAAAAAGAAAGAATTTCAACATTTCAATTGAAAATGACATTAATAAAAGGCTGACTAGTGTAGGTTGTACAAGTGGAAGAATTAGGACAGAAAATTGAAAAAGAACTTGTAGAAAACTTACCAGTCATCCGAGATTTTAAGAATGTTGTCCCAGATGAAACCCCTTCATGTACCCCCGTAAAAGCGAAATTGATTTCTCAATTGAGTAATTATCGGGAGCTACATCAATCTCTAGAGCCATACTGAATGAGTACCCTAGAATGGTAAGAGTTAAAACTGTAGCTACAAGAGTTGTTGGATAGAGGCTATGCAGGACCAAATGTATCCCCATGGGAAGATCTAGTAATGGTTGTCAACAAGAAAGTTAGAACATTCAGAATGGGTCTAGATTACCGACAACTGAATAAACTGATGATCAAGAATAGATATCCTCTACTTAGGATAGATGATTTAATTGATAAATAGGTTATTATCAACTCAGAATTAAAGAAGAACTGCATGTAAAGAAAGATACAGAATATATGAATTGGAAATTCTATAGGTTGGGTTGATTTATGTATTCGTCCTTTATGTGTCACATAATAAAAAACATAAAGGGAAACTCAGACTTTTTCTACAATTCTGAAAAGAAAAAAAAACTAGAGAACATAAGTGGCATGATAGACTTAAAAAAATGGAATTTTATAAAGATACAATTCAGCGGTTGAGTCCTATAAATTCAGACAAAGGATGTGTAGTGGACTGAAAAAAGACACATGTTAGCATGAATTGATCAGTAATTCTTGATCTTTCAGCCATAAGATCAACTAAGGGTATTAAGAAATACTTTAGGAGATTAGTAGAAATATTTTTAGGCTTAACCTATACTAATTCCTCTTTACAAAAGGAACGAGAGAAAAATGAATGGACAAAAAAAGGTCAATATAGCTTGAACAATTAAAAACTTAAACTAACAATTACTCATGTTTTTAAGATTCTAAACCAATACAAGAACTTGTAGTGGTATAGAGGCTTGGACATAAGGATTAGAAGTAGTATTATTACTCAGTCATAGCTGATGAGTCAAGAAAAATTAAGACAAATGAACAGAGTTACAATGAGTATGCCTTAGAGCTGCTGCTGAAATATATGTTGCATGAAGTGGAGACATTATCTGTAAGGTAAGAAGGAGTTTTGATCCCAGAACACGTAATTCTGAAGTATAAATTTCTAAACAATATGAAAAATTTCTAAGCAAATTAGGTGTTTTTCTTTCCTTAATGAGTTTGAAATAAAAAAATCAGACATGAAAAGGGAAAAGAGAATAATATTTTAGATGTTTTAAAGGGGAATGTTCCTCAAATTTTGAAGAATATTGGAGTAATGAAAACTCTGGCTTTGAAGGATGGATACAAATAGAATGTGTTGAGCAGTAAATAGGAAAAAATCTAAGAGAAATTACAAAATCTGGAGGTATTGGTATATATTCCAAATCAGGAGGGACTGATAATTGCAAAAAAAAAATAGATTTTACAGTAACAATGTGGTCTCAGTAAAATAGAAACTTTAGAAAAATAACATAAATGTCCTTAGACAAGACATACTTGTGACTAAAATTGAATTCAACATTTAAACCAAAACATGTTTTGGCCTGGTATGGGATAAAAGTAATAGATTTTATAGATGGAAAATTAAGTGATAATGAAACATAAGTATCTGAAAAAAAAAATTGGATGCTATCCCTATTCCAGAACGGAAGTAGGAATATGTTTTGAAAAAAAAATAGAAATTGGTTGGCCTAGAACCAGAAACTAATAAGAGTAGTCAATGTATCCAAGACTAAAATTGTGAACTAATATGAAGTTTCAATATGGATGATGACTAGTAAAATTGATAAGGTAAATGTCAAGTGGACTTTAAAAACTATGTTACCAAAAAAAACCAGTATCAATTTGAAATTGAGTATAGTTTGTCACCATTTGAATAGATTGAGAGAATAAATCAAATATTAAGTGCATGGGGTGCATGTATGAACTAGAAAAAGGGACAGAACCTAAAGTGGGACTATTTTATAGGACAAAGCTGGTTTTAATAGAAATTAATGAGCTTCTAGTTAAGAGGTGTTTTTTTGTGAAGATAAGTGTAACAAGAATTGCTAAAGTCCAATAAAATGGATTCAATGTGCGAAGACATACAGAGGAGAAAATAACTCACAAATAATTTCAAAAGACCACCATGTGTACTTGAGGAGGAAGCATCGACAAATTACATTGAATGGTAGTAGCTATGCTAAATTAGCACTATACTGCTATTAACCATGAAGAGTTTTGCTACCAAGTGACTCTATTGAGCACTATTAAGGTTTATATTATTATGATGATTGATTATTATCAATATATAAGATACTACTCATATGAATTAGTATGAACTATGGACAGGTTGAAGTAGGAAGAAATAAAACTCCAGAGTATAGTAGTAAGCAGAGTAAAGGTATGACGAATTCACTTGTACTCTGAAGAAATTGCTACGAGCAAGAAGATGAGATAAAGGAGGAATATTCATCCAAAGTTGAGAACTAAACATAATAATAGGTAACATCGAGGACGGTGTTCTGTTTTAGAGGGGGAATATGCAATGTCCCTAATTTCTTCTTTTAAATTTAGGTATTCAAAGGCTCTAAGGTTTAAGTGACCCAAGGGAAAACACTTATTGTAGATATATCTTATTAAATTAAATTAATAAAATGAAAATGGAATTTATGGTGCAAAGAATGGATAATGATTAGAGATCAGGAATCTAAATCCATGAGGATGGATAAGGATCATAAGACTTTCCCAGTTCTCCAAATTTTCTTGGAGAAAATAGATTAAATATTGAATTTCAGATTGGAGATAAAAATATAAAAAATTTCCCCAGTAAAGATGAAATTTACTCGAAAGTGGTGGAATAAAACTAGAAAGAGGAAAAGCTAGTTTTAAAGTACTTTTGTGGAAGAAATGAAAGGAGAGCATAGGAAAAAAGGAAAACAATATCCTAACTAACTGGATGTAGTTAAGGAAACATAATGATGGGAAAGCAGGCTTAAATAAGAAAATTATGGGTAGACAAGAGGTTGTCTACTGCTGGAAGGTTTGATCTCTACTCTGGGGGAGCTGTGGAGAAAGAGCTCAAAGGTTGGGTGGAACCTATTCTACCTTAATTGGTATGCACCAGTAAATTCATTTTAACTTAGAATTTTATTTCTATTCTTATTATGGTGAAGTAAATTAGTAGTAATGGATTTCATTTATTCTGTTAAAGAGTAAATTCTCTATATGAATAAATGTTAAAAAGAATAAGTAGCAATGAACTGATGAGTTTGTACATTTAACAGAGTGGTCTACAATAAATATAACAGTTCTTTGTATGGTTGTACAAACAATAATCTGAGGATTACCAACTCTTAGAATGTTTAAACCTTGATGAAGGTTTAAATCTGAGGTTAGGTGACTCTCATAATTTATTATTAAGTAATATTATTGTCCTAGAATCGTTAGTGTCAGTATTTTCATACTTCCACCAAGGATCAAAACACATTTTCATGTGCATGTTAGATGTCTCATACTAAATAATTTTTTTATCATTCCATTAGGTCATGACAAAAAATTTCTTTACTGGTGGTTGTCCTTGTCAAATAAACTTTTTCTCCCTGAGAAGATCATATTGGCTGACTCATTCCCATGATTCTTTGAGCATAAGAACACCTATGAAAATTCTCTCATTTACTTGAAAATATGTAAGGTCAAGATCTCATTCAAAGGTCAGGTCAGAAAACAGTCTCATTAGCTCATTAGGGTTTTGAATTTTTCAAGGTCACTCTTTCATTCCAATGAGGTTAGTACATATATGTGAGGGATTGAGCAAGATCGTCATGATGGTTTCGTTATGTTTTAAATATTGTATTTTCAAGTTTGAAGACTTTTTTTTAATCAAAATTCAATTTTGATAGAAAAGTCACTTAAGTAATTTATTTTATTTTTTCAAATGTAATTTTATGATACTATATGTAATAATTTAATCCCAATATGTCAAAGTGAACTTTTCAAGCCTTAGCGAGAAAAATAAAAGCCAACTCCATGACTTCAGCAACCTGTAATGAAAAAGTGTCAGAGCATCAGTGATTAAAAGAAAAAGAATTCAAACATTATAAAAGTTGATATTAAAAGTTAAAATAAAATCCACATGCCTATAAATCCCATTTAACATTTTGAAAGATTCATTTTTTCCTTTCAAAACATCAGGAGCATTCAACAAAGAAGGATTTTTGAGCTTTTGAAGCGATTTTGGGCTAAGTTTCTCAGCATTGCGCATTCAGAGACAGGCGCTACGCACCTATACCTTGGCATTGCACCCTTGCCAGGAGTTTTCAACGTGATTTTTGAAGGTGGTGTGTGCCTATAAACTAGCACTGTGCATTTTCAAAATCGTTGCATGCTCACCACTAGCGCTACACAGCTAGACAGGAAAGGTTGTTGAGTGATCTAGCAACCCAAAAAACTTCAAAACTTATTCAAATTTTTCCAAAAGTCCCCCAAGCACTTTTAAGAAGTAAGTACATGTAATAATCCCTATTTCTAAGCTATTTGGTTATTATTTAATGAATTGAAATGGAAACCCTAATGAAACCCTAATTACAAGCTTGTGATCATTATTTATATACTTGTTTCATCCACCTAAAACAAAATATCATACATAGACATGTTAATTTGATCGATTTAGAGTTTTCATTGATTTATTTTGTACCTTCACTCATTCCCTACCCCCATTTCCCTTCACTCCTTCCATACACTCATTCCCTTCGCCTTTCAAGCTATTCATCTCATCCCCTTGCCCTCATTCATTTCACTTGCACCCTAAGGTTTCAAAAATCATAATTTTAAAATGTTTGAAGAAGAGGATAGTGGCATTGTTGGTGAGGCAAAAATGCCAATAAGAAATGACCATAAGGGAGGGAAAATAAATAGGTTTGAACCCATAACCACAAGAGAACTTATGTCCTCTCTTCTCACTGTTTCTTGATTTAAACATGTGGTATGCTTCGAGTTCTATGAGAGAGTGCAGCAAGTCAAAAATCACCTGGAGTTAACAATATTATTCATCATCAATCTACATGACAAGAAGGTCACTCTTTCTGGGGTTACTTTTGAGATGTCCACCAATTCCATTGAAACTTCTACAGGAATCCCTAGTGTGGGATAGAGGTAGTTTAGACAAGAAAATTTGGACATGAGCTCTTATGAACCATACCTCAAACCTAGGTACAAGGATCAAAAGAAGTCAATTTTCCCTTTCTCTCATCTCCTTGACCCATATGTTCTAATTATGAGGATCATCATGAAATACTTCAATTGTGAGGGGAGGGTTTCTCAACTTTACTTATATCATATTCATCTCCTCATTCATTTCACTAGAGTTAGAATGCTACATTTACCTTATTATCTTTTCCGCAACAATGAAAAGATGGCTTACATTGTGCAAAAGTGGGATTTCAATTAGCAAATGGAGAGCCTATTTCATGGTTCACTTATGAAAATGGTGGTCATGCATCAGCTTTAGCAAAAAAAAAATTCATGGGATGAATTCATTGCAAATGAGGTTTTTAGTACCGTACCTATTCATCATGAGCAGGATATTCCTTCATCATCTCATCCTCCCGAATCCACTCCTCCATCACATCCCATTGCTCATACATCACCATCCACTCACATCCATTCAAATCATATTGATCCTACCTCATCACCTTTTTATAACCTTTCACCATCACATCATGATATCGGAGGATCAAGTAGTGAAGGGGACATTGAGGCAGCTGACACTTAAATGAGTGATATTGAGCCATTTTCCTTGATATATCAGAGATGCCACAGGCATGTTTTTTCTTCACATGGTGTTAAAGGGGCCATGCCTTCTTCATCATCAAAACAGGTAGACAAGGGCAAGGAAAAGGCTACAGAGCCTATCATTGTTGAGGAGGAGGTCAAACATGAAACTAAGAAGGAGTTTCAGTTGATTGAACTTGATGATGAAGATGATATTAGAATCACCAATTCATTTATCAAAATCAAGGAGGAAAAGATTAATGAGCTTCAAGCTAATCTTGGTAGAGGAAGGAATCTGATTGAATTTCTTGAGTTAGAGAATCAGCAGCTGAAGACAAAGCAAATCATCAGTGAGGTCGGGGCAATCAGACCTCAGAGAGAGGCAATAAAGGCTAAGGCCTTGTTGGAGGAAAACTTGGGCAGTTTTGATGAAAGTGATAATGAGGAAGATCAACTTCCTAGATAGAGACCGAGGACTATTGGTCTAAAGAAGGCTTTAGCCTAGGAAAGGTAGAACAACTTACTCCAAGTTAGTTGCTTGCCATAGAGATTGACGGAGACAGAGAGTCTTGGCTTGAGAGAGCCAATTTTCATCTGGAGGGCCTGTTAGATAAGGCAAAGAAGGACAATTATATTCAGATGAATATGGCAAAGCACTATGCCATGAGAAATAGGATTACAAGGGCCAAGCTCAAATGATCCCATGCAAAGATTCGAGCTTTGACTGAGTCAAAGGAGAAGGAGAAGTTGAATATTCTTGCTGAGGTATCCCTCCAAGATTCCAACAATTTTGGCACTTCTGTGAAATTTTTTATTTTTGGGATAATTTAGCATGCAGAAATTATGCTGAACGCGCAAAACCATTGGTGCTGCGCTCTTTTTTGGGCCATCCAAATGGAAAATGGTCAACATCCCCATGTTCCTAATGATTAATACATCAACCTCATAACGTTTCAAGAGATTTGAAGTAGAAATATTTGTTCAAAAAGGCCAAAAACCATCAAAAAATCATGTTTCTGCCCTCTTTTTGACCTTGGCGTTGCACGTTTATCAATCTTCGAAGAACAATTTTTTGATAGGGCAAATGGGAACCATTTTGAAAATTAAGAGAATGTTTGGAAACTAGACTCAAATGTCTTTCCAATGAGCTATCATGGAGCTAATTAGGACAAGGGAAAGGTTTTCAAAAGTGGCTTACAAAATAGGTCAATTTTTCTGTCATGGCACTACGCGTTCACCAGGAATACAGTTTTACCAACTTCATCAAATTTTGAAGTTTTATCTCTGTTTTACTTTCCACTTGTGTAAATGAGAAAGTTTCCATTGTAAATATCATATTTTATTTTTACCTAAGGTAGATACATTAGGTAAATCATTATTTTTAAGTCAAATGTATCTGTTCTAAGAGATAGTAATGAGTCACTTTCCTCATCCTAGTCTTTAGCATTCAGTTCAGCTTTTGGTGTAACAACTCCCTCCCATTATGGATTCGACCCCTAAGGATGAGAGGAAGTGGTTTTTAAGTCTATAAGTGGTAAATTTTCAGCCTTTGTAATGGTTGGAATCAGTTGAAGAGATTGTATTGATCAAGTATCATTCTGGTTTGGAAATTAATGGAAAATTGCAGCTATTTTCTTGGCATCCATGTGGTATGAGTTTTAAACATTCTTTCTTCTCTGTGATTAATTTGTTAGAATGTTTTGTTAATTATAGGCCATTTCACATCTATAATATACTTGATTCACATTTTAAAAACATAATTCATATTTAGTTATACTCTGTTTTGGAAAATTCACTATAATGTGTTCAATTTCTTCAGTTTAGAGAAAATTCATTTCAGATGATTTCTCTAGCTCCTCAGGAGTCTTTCCATATCATTTAATCCTCTTTGAATGTTAAAATTTTTAACTAGCTTGTCCCATAAAACAAACTGCAATTTCATCCTCTTAGCTATGATCTATCCCCTTGACCTAATCCCTTTTCAGTGAGCCCAACCCTAAAGTCAACATCAAAACCCCTTGTTTTCTTTAGCTAGCCTAAAATCCTTTCCATCAAGCCCCCTTGGCTATGATTTTATCGATATATCCCTCTCTGACTTGGTAAGGCTAGATACCAAGTCCAAATTTTGGTTTGACATTACCTCAGGATTGCCTTCTTCAGCCTGAGGATCAATCCAAGTGATAACAAGCATTATTCTACAAATCAAGAAAATCTGTCAATAGACATCTATAGAATGGAAATAAATATGCATCACAGTTAATGTGAAATTAGTATAGTCAAGAAAGTCTTATGTTGTAGTATAACTAAACAAGGAAATACTCGAACTGAGACATAATAGACAGTGACAGTAATAAATTTCAAGGAGGAATTTAGAAATTATTACTATAACTGAAATAACAAATTTAAGAAAAGTATTACATATGATTCATAAACATAACTTCAATGAAAGAGGAAAGGTTTTATTCAATATATTATAGAGTTATGAAAAATATAAGGATATAATTCCATATAGTTACACATTCCAATTCAACCAGAGTATAATAAAATTATAAAAAGAGGAGACTTTGTCCCATACAAAATAAACTATACAATCTCTCTGGAAATGAGGGAGATATAACATATCAGAAATCCTCAAGTGGGTTACTGGGCCAACCTGAAGAGGAAATGCCCACAGTTATGACTGAATAGGAAAGGCCATCAGTAGTATGTAAATCAAGTGAAATTTCAAGAGTACCTATTCAATACAGACAACAATGAGTTAGTTCTGTAGCATGAATATAAAAATAAAATTAATTAATAGAGTTTAAATCCAAAAACGATAAATAATTTACCTTACAGAGATGGAAAATCCAATCTGCAATAACAAGAGGAAATTTAATTATTACTAGGAATGATGTGAGGTAAATCATAAGCATAAGAAATTAATCGAACTACATAAATTGCTTACTTAAGAATTCAAAAGTTGGAATGAGAAGAGCGAGAAATGGAATGAATGATAACTCTTGTACCAAATTCAAAGGATTAGAGGGATTAGAGTATAGTATTTTATCATTCACAGAATATACGAATTTCAGTTAAAAATAGATCACATATTTCTGTGATAAGATTAACTAAGGAGTCGAAATTCCTAAGTATAGTATAAGACCCAATTTGGTATTCTAGAATAATGGGACTATTTTTTCCAAATAAAATTAAAAACATTGACATAGAGAAATTTTTTCTCTACGGAAATGGTTGAGAAGAAAACCAAAGATTCTACTTATAACATAATCCCCAAAATTGTGTTCGGGAAAATGGAAACGCGTTTTCTCAAATAGTACTGAACGATGTCACCATAGAAATTGGTAAATGCCACTAAATATATATATAGCCTATAAAGATCTCAAAATAGCTGAGTTGAACAAGCACGATCATAGTATAAAAGAAAAATGGGTAAGGGAGAGAGAATAGAGAAACCACAGGTACTTTACCTCTAGAAATTGGTGAAATTGAAGTACAAAAACCAGTTGAGTTGAATCAGAAATGTGAAGAAACTTCATCAATCCACTTATTTATATGAGAGATAGAAATGGAAATAAAAATATGTATGTTTTAAATCAAAAACTGAAATTGGCTTAGGATATAAGCAAATTAATTAGCTATCCCAATTTAATTGTAAATGACTAGAGAATAAAAAGAACGTCTTAAGAAATGTGATTTACATAGTGGGAGCTCAACTGTGTAACAGAATTACTGGTCAAAGTTCTGTTTTGATAAAAGAAATCGAACCAATGCTCCACAACGAGTCATGTTGTGAGCTAAGGGATGCAGGCATCTCTGCAATCCAGAACCAAACAAAATGCAGTTAGTCAATTACTGTTAGCCACAACCACATTGCAAGAATTCAAATCACGTTTCATAGTCAATAAACAGCAATGAAAGGTGCGTAGATGAATCCACGTACAAGAAGTATTAAGTGTGTGGCAACTGTGTTCTCAACACAGGAGATTACCTTGGTGTGTGGAGTTTTGATAAACCACGTTGAACAAAAATCCGTATCGTGGACGAGAAACACCATCATTTGGAGTTCTAGCAAGAGTAATGAATAAAGCAACAATAAACTGAGGTACCAGAATAGTGAAATAAAAAAAAACGAAGGTTAATCTCAAAAACCCAGCAAGAAATGCATCTTACCTTGATAGAGGGATGAGGTAGTCCTCTCCCAAAAAATGAAATCTGCACTTCGGTTTGTCAGAATGAATTCTCATCTCTCAGGTAAATGAAGGATAAGTGGAGAATGAAATTGATTAATAGTATGCATTACCTGATCCAAGGGCACGAGAGAGTTCGGGCAAGAACATAGAGGGCCAGAGCTGCAACCTCACTGTAAAGTTACACAATAAATCCAATCCAGACAGAGAGCATAGAATGATTTCTACCAATGGGAAATTAAAATAAAAAAATATAAACAATGAAACCACAAGATGTATATGATGTATCAAACAAACTAAATAAATAGCTATAATAAAGTACTTTTACTAGAATCGGTGATGGGAACCACGAGATTTTGATCTACGTAGGAGATGGAGCTCACATCGATATGAATATAAAACACAGATAGTTGGAGAGCAGAGAGGAAACCGCTCATGAGACAATCATGAATCAAAATATAGCCACCAAAAAAAATGAAATAAAGAAACTAAACCCTAAAACCCATTTCCGAGAAGATCCTCATCATCCAGGTAGCGGAAATCCAACATTGGAAGAATTCTCGTATAGTTGAAATGTTACATTGCATTGAACGAGCCAACTAATGAGCCATGTGACCATGTACCGTTAACTAAATGCAAATAAATCCCGAGGAAGGTTCGACCCAGATTGTTGATGTATATCCATATGGAGACCAGAGGTCATTAAATCAATAATAATTACCATATCTATAACATATATGATGCCTTGGTTCAATTTTGGGTGACGTGGAAAATATCTCAACTGATTTTACATAGGTTAATGTAGTGGAAGAGGTTGAGATAATATAATATAGATTCAATACAACGAAAGGTAAGGGAATCTTTCAAGTAGACCTTTAAAGGTAGGTTACCAATTGATTAGTTGAATATATTTTATATGAGACCTAATCTAAATATAATTATGATTGTAAGGTTCATGTCTAAATTTCACGATAGGTCAACGAATTGCATGCAATCTCCACCAAGTTAAGGTAGAGTCTTTGTAAGGGTAAGATAAATGAATGAAGTATATATGGTAAGGATAATCACTTAGAATGATTTCCAATAAAAAGGTGAGTTCGGTGATGACAAGTTATATATGTTTCAAAAGGTTGAAATAATTAATAACATTCAATTAATGTCTATATGGTTGGGGGAAATAGACTCAAAAGGCTTATAGGTCATCCACGTGTGAAAATGATAGGTTAGTGGGAGTTAAGGTGGGACTTAACTATTAACCTGTAAATTTATGTTGAAATTAAAAAGGGATCATTCCATAGTCACTGAGTCTCATTGGAACTAGGAAATTGAAATTTTAATTCCAAAGAGTATATGTTCAGTTCATGAAAGAAGCATCGTTACATACGTCATGATCAAAGGAAAGTTAAGTGACAATAATTGTTAAACAAGAATCTGACAACTAATTAGAGTAACAATACAACAATTAAAATAATGGTCAAAGGAAATACGTCAGAAGGTGAACAACTATAGTAAGTCTATAGTATGTGATTAATATGAATACCTTAATTGAAACCAAAAAAAAAAAAAAAATTGTTGGAAGTGGAGATGTTACATTCCTATTCCCTTCAGCAAAATCTCAGATATTTTTTTGCCAAACTTTCAAACGTCATAGGCTCATTTAATTTGATCTAGGAAAAAAATTCAAATAGTACCCTTTCATTTCCTTTCGTGGCTACTAATGAAGTTACCTTAATCACCTACAACCTTATCATGTTGTTCAAATCCTGTGAAATAATGACGTAGGAGTGGATCCTAATATTTCCTCACACATTACATAATTGACCGGACCTCACTAGTGACCAAATAGTCATGTCAGACAATAGTAGTCCCTTTCTGGTTTTTTTAAAAAACATGGATTTCTTGGAGAAAGGAGTGAAAATCACGAACATATGTGGTGAGGAAGCAGTGGCTTTTTATAATAAATTGGAATAGATTTTTGAATATTTTAAAGGAAATGATGTAAAAGAGTGAAAATTTATAAGGGAATCTAAACTTTCATGGCACTTTCTCAAGATCTATTAGGGAATCTAAGATCTATTACAAAATATAAGCTTTCATGAAGCTTGCCTAGTGGTTTTTATCGATAGTCCAGTTGGTTGAAGCGTCAGCTACGTCTTTAACTCTCTGTCATGACTTCTGGGTTAAATTTCCATGACCTTTTGTCGCTAGGTGTAATTTGAATTCTACTTGGATCCATCATGTTCTACCTCTAATAATTGAGTTCCCTTTGAGATCAGAGTTGGATCTTTCCTGTACGACTAAAAGGAAAAATTAAATAAATAAATAAAATCAAGCTTTCTCCTTTCACTTAGAAAAATTAAATAAATAAATAAAATCAAGCTTTCTCCTTTCACTTATGCATTCAAAATCACTGATAAATGTAGAATTAAAATAAAATTGAAATTAAAATAGGTATACCTAATATATATAGGTTGAGCATAAACAAAACAAACTAGCTTTTCTCACCTTCTACTACTTCCTCTACTTTCTGTACTTGCTTTTCTCCCGCTTGACGACAACACAATATTATAATTCTCTCTCACAATATTCATCGTTCATAATGAAAACAAAATTGTGTGATTGAATAAATGAGTTGCTTACAATGACGTTTAGGAACTCAAACAATCAAGTTATGGAATGGCCGCAAAATCCAGAGAGAAAATAATATATTACCTTAGTTGGTGTTTAGGAACCTGAGACGCTTCTTCGATTTTAGATCATAAGCAAGAAAATATAATTCAGTTAGTTATCCATAAATATTGTACCTACTCAAGTCTATTATGTTGTTGATAGTGATTTGAAAAAAAAAAAAACTCTCAAGATAATGGCCACCAAATCCACAAGGAAAACTAATTGGTGTTGAGATACGTTGGTGGTCCCTTTGATTTGATCAGATTTATTATCATATTTTTTTTAGATTTATTCCATTGTCAATCATATATATATATTGAGGCTTATCTTCTTGAACAAAATTTCTTCCTAATGAAACATTAAACAATTATAAAGAATTAGATTTAATTCCATCAACATTGTCCAACTACAATACTTAGTTTGATCAAAGAAACTTGTGCTTCAGTCCCATGATTTCTATGGAATTTGGAGTAATTGATATATTAATGGAGTAACGTAACTTGTGGTTGATAAATTATATTATTTTTGGGTACCTCTCCTTCCAATTTTGGAGGAAGCGTTTTAGGAATAATTTTTCGGCCATTTACATGCCTGTACCAACAACATTTATGCATTGTTAAAATAATTTTGTATTTTAAATTCCTTTTTCTATGACACATTTATGCTAAGTTTCTATGAAGAATTTGGAAAAAAAGAACAAATGATAAACTTTGGGACTGATCACTTTGTCTCACTACAAATTACATGGTTATATAGACTAGTGTCAATGGTTTCCTTTTTGTAAATATAGTGTTTCAACCGAAGTTAAAATTATCCCACCATCTCCAAACAAGCATATGTTGATTACAAGGTAGTTAAATATTTTAGGCCTTTTAAAATCTCACATAACCATCTTTTTACCTCATCTAGTAGTAAGAACAATCTTACTTCAACAAGATTTGGGTGAGAAGAGGGAATATTGGATGACAATAATATGATCTAGAGTTCAAACCAATCCATAGCATAAAGGGTCATGGCATTTAAAATCTAGCATCTGAAGCAAGAGATGCTCTCAAGCAAGATATTTCATGTTGGGAGGAGGAGATATAAATGTATAATGTTTAACATGTTCCTCAATCGATGTCTATAGTTACATGGTATTCTAATAGATGAACATTTCTATAGCATGGAACCTTTCCCACACTTATCAAATAAACAAAAGAGGGGAATTCACTTAAAGTATCTATCTTCCCATATAGTTCATGGATTACTTTTCAGAAAGCACCAAAACATAGTCTTGCTAATATTTCTTGAGCCACAATATAGACAAAATGTACTTAGATTTTTGCGCGATGGACTGTGAGATGTTCACTATGTGGGAGACACAACAATGCATATATTCATGAGTGTTGGCTATTATTGACTCAATCTATTCAAATATTCTCACACTTATATCTGCAAGTGCTAACTTGTCAATGATGTGACAATCGTGATCAAAGGTCGGTCGCCCCACTACTACTAGTAACAGTCAATAAACCATTTCAATAGTGGGAACTCAATGTTATCAGATAAAATTTTCCTCACTTGTAAAAGAGACACCTATATATTCTCACAGTGATAGACTATTACACTTGGTGGTGAGAAGTAGTTCTCTTGAGACAAGTAAATGGCCAGGAGGTCAGCCACTTTTTACAAAAAAACATTATAACTAGGTTTTGTGTTCCAATGTCACTTTTCTTTGATAATGAAACCTGTTTTTCATCATTGAAACTTTATGAACTAATATTAGAAAATGGGATTGTATTAAAGCATGCATCTAATTATTAATTGCAGGAAAATGTTTTCGCTAAATCGAAAAACAAAAATATTATCTGCATAATCAAGAAAAGCATCTTCTATGAGAAAAGGAAATTGCACAATTCTCTCACCAATGGACTTTGGGTTGACCGTGTAACTCCTAAGCCTTCTCTTAATACCGCACCATAATTTCTGGTTTATGGCAAAGAGTTATCTTGCCCGCGAACCTGTATCTCCCAGTCTTCCACTCTCCCAAGAGCCCCAAGGTAGGCCTTTCCTTCTGGTTCAGAGTAGGATAAACACTTTACTGAAACTCGATGAAGAAAATCTCAAATCCAAATAGAGATTTTTTTTTTTTTCACTAAAACCATATTAAGCGCTGACTTGATAAGAAATCCCTAGGGGAAAATATTTTTAATGTGGGTTACCTAGTACTAAAGTGGGATAAACCCCACAAAGAGAAAGGAAAACACACAAAGTTCCAACCTTTCTAGATTGTAGCTTTGACCATCGAATAAAAAGCCATACTTAATACCTTGAAGATGAAATACTTATACTGGAGAATCAATTCCCTTCCCATAAATGGCCGAGTTCTTAAAAATTATTCTCAATAGCAGTTAGAAGTTGTGATTCCTATACAATTTGTTATGTTTCTTTTCCTTTTCTTATGTGTCAATAGTATATTAGTTGTGTTACTCCGGCCATATATTGTCATGTTTGTTGGTCATTTTATGGAAATAACACCTTTTATATAAAGTGCATTTATAAAAAAGACTTTGTGGTAGAATAAAAGAGATTTATGATAGCCACAACACTTGGCTTTTTGTTTTCTCTTGTAATATTCCCAAATGGGAAAAGCAAGAATATAGTGCAAAATGATGTAACAATAATGCGGATCATCATTTATGAAGTAATAGGCCAATATGGAGACCTTTCATATGTCATTATAGCAGAAAAATATACATAAGAAATGGGCCATAAGATGCATAACATGAAATACAACCCTCTAATGGACAAAATTCATGAGATAAGAGGTGCTGCAACCATATATAAAAGTTGGAAGACCCTGACAACATTATTTTATTGGATCTGCAACAATAGTAGATTATACATCATATGTAGCGCTACTATGTGCATAAAAATTTATATCTATATGAGATCCATGCACTATACAAGCTCCTCTAAAGAACCCCCTTCGGGTTTTCAGTAAAACCCCCAGGACAATATGTAGATATGAGATCTAAGACTACTGATCTACTAGAAATTATAGATCTAGAAAGTGTGGTAGATTTTATATTATCAATAAAATAGCCTCCTCCAATATATCTTCGATGTGAAGGGAAGATCCCCAACACTAGAAAATCAACTCTCCAAATGATGTGCCAAATCACCCTGCAATTTCTCCTACAGAAATAACGCAGATCTCGAAGTAAACGCGTTAAAGGGATCAAAACAAGTTTGGTCTGATGCCAAGATATGAAAATGAGCTCCAAAGCCTTCAATACTGTCCTCCAAATGAAGTGGAACCCTCCTCCACTAAAAAGGAGCACTGAAATGGCCTAGATATGAAATATCTAGTCTCCATTTGTTGTAGCTTGCAAAAACAACCAGACCATCAACAAGATCTACGCTGTAGTTGAAAGGAGAAGCTTGGACCTAAGCTAGATAGTAGAAAATGTAATACAAACTCTGCCAAGAGCTACTGAATGGGAAGAGTTGTGATTCTTGATCAGGAACACCCAATGCTAAATAGCATTCAATCTCAGCTAAACAATAAGAGAAATATATATGTATAAAAATACCATATATTCAAAAAATATCATATAAATCAACAAACTTCTAATGTTGACACCCTCTTTCTTTCATAACTCAAGAGATTGAAAACCATAAACCACATCCAATGATAGAAATCCTTTCACACAAAGCATCTCCATATAAAACTGCATTGTACCTCATTGATGGCCACTCCTCCATGACAACGTTGTAGATTTGGTCAAGGTTGACCCATATAAAATGATCCAGCCCCTTTCACACCAAGGGTGCTTCAATTAAGCTACCAAGATTTATCTCTTTCACATTTGGCATTGATTTATTCATAATTAGGGAGAAATATGGACCTCCTTTTCCCTCTTATTCTTTAAACAAATAAATAAAACAAACATTAAAATTCCAATTACCTCATGACTAATTGGGAATATTACAGTCCTCCCTTCCCAGATGTTGCTTGTCCTCAAGCAACTGACAAGGTGAGTGCTGCGACTCTTCTCCTCCTCCATTGGTGACACCAACATGTGATAAGCTTCCCCCATAAGCTAAGTGTTCACCAATCCATCCCCCCATGAATTGCTCCTCCAAAATTCTCATGAGATGTAAATAATCCATCCCATAAGGAGACAATAGTTCAAATGAAACAAACATGGTTTTCCCAATGTAATCCCTGAAACATGTAGCATAAGATACATGGAGAATCTCCATCCCATAGGGCACATACGTACCTCCCGTCCTTCCTCCATACATTCCCATAAAAAGTACTAGTACATCATCAATGTATGGGATCAAAACTACATACATACAAACAAAAATTTGTGCATATGGAGGTGGGTCATAGTCCCACATGTCGAACCAGTGCAATGCATCTCTTGACTGCATCATATCATGATGTAGTAAGTGGTTTCCCCACCACTTACTTGCTTCCCAAGTCATCTCACTATGGATGAAAGTGTGAGATATGTTTGGTGCCTTTTGAGTGCCCCCATCATGATACAAAATCATCCCCCTTTATCCTCCAAGGGAGTGGCCATGTTTAGAAATTTTTGTGGCCCAAATTTGGCCATGAATTTTATATGGTATAGTGCTCCTCGTTGTAGTTATGGCCTGCATAAAAAGAGTAAAATAATGAACATGTTCATCAAATAAAACATTAGGTACACAAGCATATATTTCACCAACATTTCTCCTCATACAAATGGAGTGGTTAATAGATCTATATCCTCTTTCAAAATAAGAAAGATATGGCTAAATTAACTCCTTTATAGAGTTATTTTGTGGTCCCAACTCCACATGGTTCATGGATCTTTGAAAATTCTGATATTGGTCTCCTTCAAAGCCCTTCCAAGCGTAGCTTCTCATGATGATGTTGTAGAATCTCATGGAATATGTGTCGCTGAAAAAGAACTCTTCATAGGCCCTTTGTAGCAACTTATCCTTGAGATTGGAGGCTCTAGATAAGAATATCATACCATGATAGTAGATGATTCCTTATTGGAATAAGTATCCCTCCTCATGTAGCTGGTGATTAGGTATCATACATGTGTGAATATCGTTGGAATAATCCACTAACAGTTTGGATTTCCAATATGGATCAATCTCCCATAGTGACAACGCTAATTATCTACTAACATAAATGTCTTTCATATGGCTTCTCTCCTATTTCTCATCCCCCATGCCAAAGGTGAATGTTGGAAGGTCATTCCTTCCATGATTCTCCTCCCACAACGCAAAATCTGAAATGAGAGTGGGTAATGATGATATTTGGAGAATGTCTTCCTCCTCCTTGAGCCTACCCAAGACTCCCAGCATTGTATCATTGTCTTCTAATGCTCCCATCCCTCCTGGATCTATGCTCGGAGCATCATGTTGTGAGATATCTCTCACCAAATCTGAATCAGGTGACCTGCCAGGTGGTTTGCCACTAGATAATAGTGTCCCATGCAGCAATCTCATGAGCATAATAGATGGGACTGTAAGGTCCGTTCTTCCACTACGGAAATCCATCTTTGATTTCTATGTGGAAGTTGTATGTGAGGGATATGTATGCATTCCTTTGATCATTTGATTTTTACCACTCTTTTTATCCACTGATTGCATGTACAAAGCCTCCCAATCAATGGTGAATTTTCCCAAAGTAATCAACCATTGAACATCCAATATCACATTGGTGTCAGGTATGTCAAACAAAAAGAACTTATCAATCAATGTATATGTTCCCATGGTGACTGAAAATGATGGGACACAATGCACGCATTGCATTGTTCTATCTATTGGGACTAAAACAGAGAATCCCTCAAAATCATCAGTGGGTATTGCCCTCCTTTGTACTAGTTGGGCATCAATAAAATTGAGGGTAGCCCCACTATCAACCAAAACAGAAACCCTCTGATTCAATATGGAACCTTAAACTATAAAGGTCAAGTACTTAGGTACTCCTATCAAATATGCAATAGGCCCTCCAATAGGAGAAAATGCTCCATTCCCATCTCCTGATGGTGTTGGATCTCCTCCTGCAGTGTCAGTGTTGTGACCTCTCCTTGGTTCATATTCTTCTTCCTCCTCATCATCTGAGAAGACCTCTATGTAATGTTCTTTTCCAACTGCACATCTATGTCTAGGTGCCCAAGCTTCTTGGAAAGTGAATCAAACCTTCCTTCTTTGTAGATCTCTCTAGACATCATCATCAACAGGTTTTTTTATTTTCACTCTCCTTTGAAGGAGTAGCCTTTTCTTCTTTTACCTTTGATGGAGAAGAGGGCTTGTGCTGAAATGTTTCGTTTGCATTTCGCAAGGCATATTAAAGGTCTCTAGCCCTTTCAATAGCATCATGTCGGGTAGTGGGTTTGGTAGACTTAACCAACCCATGAAGAGGTGGATCTAACCCAGCAATGAACATGCACACCCTTCTTGTTGCAGACAAATTAGGAACCATAACAGAAAGTCTTAAAAATTCAAAGGTGTAAGTTTCTACATTACCTGATTGTTTCAACTTTGCAAGGCTCATGAATGGTGATTCTGGATCTATTCTATCAAATCTTTCCACCAACCTTCTAGTGAACTCTGAATAAGCAGTCACATTGGAATGACCCAATGTAGACAAGTCATGGAACCACCAGCCATGTGCTTCACCCTCAAGGTGTAGTGATACATCCTTAATGGCTTCTATTTATAGAACCTTTTTCAAATGAATGTAGATGTCAAGTTTCTCTACCCAATATTTTATAGTGCACATGGATGACCCGTCAAATTTGGGTAAAAATAATTTTCCCATAGTGTGGTGTCGATCATCATTCTGAATGAATCCACCATTTGTATGATGATGCCTTAGTATTATATTATCCTTCACTTGAAAAAACTCTTGAAAACTTAAGTGATATTTGAATCTTTGAGCTTGAGATTCATACTCCATAAAATAGTCTCCAAGGGATTCTTACTCCTTGAAACCCTTCATTTCTCACAACCAAAAATGTAGGCATGGTAGAGCATTGGTAAACTTGTGGTTGAGACACTGTTTGATTATTCTAGTGATGAGACATGCCAGATCCTTCTCCATGATAAAATCCTTTAGGGGATTCCTTGAATCTGTCCATTCTCATCTCCTTGATCTCTCTAGCAATGTCTTGTATGGCTCTAAGAAGGATTTTAGGGAACTCCTTCTCTTCATCTTCACCTCCAGATAAAGGGGTTTTACCCTTGTCTTCTTTCTCATCAGTATAATTAAAACTTTAGTGTCTTCTCTTCTGATACCTCTTCTCTCTGTCAATAAGAGGCTCTCCTTATTCAGATGACATCTTGGCTTTTAGAATGCACAAGCTATGCCAAGATGATGCTCTCATACCACTATAATATTCCCAAATGGGAAGAGCAGGAATATAGTGCAAAATGATGGAACAATAACTTAGATCATCATTTATGAAGAAAGAGGCCAATATGGGTACCTTTCATATGTCATTAAAACAACAAAATATACATAAGAAATGGTCCATAAGATGCATAACATGAAATACAAGCCTCCAATGGACAAAATTCATGCATTAAGAGGTGTTGCAACCATGTATAAAAGCTAGAAGACCCTTATAGCGTTATTTTATTGGCTCTACAATAGAAGTATATTATACATCAGATCTAGAGATTCTATGTGCATAAAAACTTAGATCTATATCAGATCCATGCACTATAAAAGCTCCTCTAAAGACCCCCTTCGGGTTTTCAGCAAAACACCTAGTACAAGATGTAGAACTAAGATCTAAGACTGTAGATCTATTGAAAATTACATATCTGGAAAGTGTGGTTGATCTGATATGATCAATAAAATAGCCTCCTCCAATATATCTTCAAATTGAAGGGCAGATCCATAACACTAGAAAATCAACTCTCCAAATGGTGTGCCAAATCACCCTGCAACTTCTCTTATAGAAATAATGTATATATGGAAGTAAATTGTGTTGTAGGGATCAAAATAAGGTTGGATTGATGCGAAGATCTAAAAATGAGCTCCAAATCCTTCAATACTATCCTCCTAATGAAGTGGAATCCTCCTCCATTTAAAAGGAGCACTAAAATGGCCTAGATTTGAAGATCTAGTCTCCACTTTCTGCAGCTTTCAAAAAACCCCAAACCCTCAATAGGATGTGCACTATAGTTGAAAGGAGAAACTTGACCCTAATCCAGAGAGTGGAAAATGTAATATAAACTCTCCCAAGAGCTACTCAATGGGAAGAGGTAGGATTTCCAATCAAGAACACCCAATCCAAAACAACATTCAATCTCAGCTAAACATCAAGAGAAAGATATATGTCTAAACAGACCATATATTTAGAAAATATCATATACATCAACAACCTTCTAATGCTCCCATCCTCTTCTTTCTATAATTCAAGAGATTGCAAACGCTAAACCACATCCAAAGGTAGCGCTCCTTTCACACAAAGCATCTCCATCTAAAACTGCACTGTACCTCATTGGTGGCCACTCGTCCATGACAATGCCATAGATTTGGTCAAGGTTGACCCAGTCGAAATGCCTGAGCCCCTTTCACACCAACGGTGCTTCAATTAAGCTGTGAAGACTTGTCTCTTTCACATTTGGCATTGATTTATTCATGATTAAGGAGAAATATGGACCTCCTTTTCCCTCTTATTCTTTAAATAAAGCAATAAAACAAAAATGAATATTCCAATTAGCTAATGAATAATTGGGAATATTATAGCTCTCCTTATTTATCTGGGAAAATAAGATGGGTTGAGCTAATTCTGAATGGAAAATATGATATATCCAAAAGGAGAACCTTGAGGAAATGCATTAGATTAATGCCTATGCTAGTATCTAAACTACTCAAATTCGTATAAATATACCTGTTTGTTAATACTTGTCCAATCGTGTAGAGAAAGAATAATTGGGAAATATAAAGTGTGAAAACCAATATCAGAGGTCCTCAAATACATATTTGAAGGTGAAACCTCATTTTCTCTTAATAATTTGGGATCCATATTCTTCGCGTTGAAAATAACAAGTGTCGATGCACAATCCTATTTAATAAATAAATAAATAAATGGTGAAATAAGAGAAAGAGTTCTTGTGCAAGGAGGTGAAGCAAGCGACTTTGTCGAGGTACTGTCCAGGGCTACTAGTAGTGAAGAAACATTTGTGCTCTTCAAGTGACTCCATTGGCATACAATCCAGGCATGCTATCTGTGAAGAAAAACTAGAGACAAAATATCATACGCTGAATATCATAAACGCATTGCGCACATTACCATTTACTAGGTTGAAACAATTGAGACACATTGTATCTTCTGTATGTTCAACCAAGGAGAATAATGTGAGGTACTGTGTGTATAACAAGCCCAAAAGGGTGAAATCAAGGCAATATAATTGGTGAATCAATAATTCTTTAAGTTATGACCCTTTGATTGGAAATATCTTCCTATATAGAGACATTGAAGCCCACCCAAAGTGTCACCATGGGTTTTCATTTCTACAACACCCCCCAAAGGCCTTCATTGGTTAGAGCATACTTCTATGACCTTGATTGTGAAGGGTTATTTCATGTAATTCTATATGTTTAAAGTGTTATTGAATGTTCACAAGTGCCTTCACATTGATTCAAACATCTTTGATGTATTTCATGGCCGTATCATATTTTTGTTGTAAAATGACCCATTTTGGTCTCAATCATACAAAATTCATTTATTGTACATGGGGAATACATATAAATTATAATTTTTATGTATAAGTATCCTTTATAAAGATTGTATAAGTTTTCTTAATGAGTTTTTATGTGTCACAAATGGTTTTATGTCTGAACTCTTATCATGTCCACCTATTTACATAGATTCCAGACATAGAAAAATTTTGGTTACAAAGTGAGTCTGTCGAGTTTGGAGCACAAAATTTCACTGTAAAGCCTAAAAAAATCCTTAATTTTTTGGAACTATGCAATTCACCCTCCAAGAGGTTTATGAAAACTCCTTAAGCCCTTTCCCCTTATTTTGAATTTCTCCTTTTGAGAAACAAAGTCCTCCTTTAAGCACACTCCTTTGTCCCAAAGTAATGCACCAATCTTGAGTGCATGAGTACGCAATGAAGGCCTTAGGTTCCACCCTTCACCCTTCCACAATGTTCCATGTGCCCTATTAACCCTTTGAGTGCATGAGAACACACCAAATGCATGGATATCCATCACTAAACCTTTAGACTTAAGCCATGCTCCCTCTTGACACTTAGAGTACACTCTAAAGTCACAAAGATCCATCCTTTAGCCTTCTGACTTGTGCCATATACCTTCCAAGGCCTCTCGAGTGCATGACTGCACCCCAAACACATGAAGATTCATTATTTAACCTTTAGGAGTGTGTAGTGTGACCTACTTCTCTCCCTTGAGTGCATGACACATTTAGAAAGCCTGAATATTTTCCCCTTCCTCCTCTGGACTTGTGATATGTGCCCTACCTTAATTGCATCCTACTCTTGATCGAATGAAAACATATAGACGCCATGAACACTATTCGCTTCAGCCCTGAAGCCTTTTTAAGTGCACCCTTGGATCTAGAAGCTCTTCTTGTTCCTTTGAGGTGCACTGATAAGGCATGAACAAAAGGTCTGCATAAACATGCTAGAATAGTAAATTTTTTAGGTTGATGGTTGCATTTAATGAGTGATTGTAGATATGTGTATTCCATGAACAACGTGGTAATCACACATGAATAATATTTGGCAAGGAAGGAAAACAAAGGAAGCACTAGAGAACAAATAACACATTGAAATATTGATAAACAAAGCAATATGAAGACTCCATTAGATCAAGGGACCTTTGGAAGCTGAAGGCATCAATGAAAAGAAGCTGCATGAAGAGAAAATACATAAGTTTCAGCCATGTCACCATTAGATAAAGTCTATGTCGTCAGTCACTATTACTTGTAGTCATCAAGGGTAATCACATGTCACATCTTTACCACATGATATCATGGAAGTTATGATGTAATGATGTTATCCATGTAAAGGAAAGTAAGTGGAATTCCAAGAGTTATGTATGGAAAAAAGAGTCATGGAACTCCAAAAGACCCATAATTTCAATATTTATGTAATTCTAAAAGTCATTTGGAATTCCAAAGGTTGTAGAAGTCTAGAGGTCATTAGGAGCTAGAAAGTCAAGTGTCATGGGGATATGAAAGAGCATCCCACAAGTTATAAAAGGACCCTCATTACTCATGTAAAGGAATTTTACCCTTGGCTTCTCCCACAAGGAATGAGAGAGACAAATTTAGTACTTTTAGGGAGAAAGATGTGTAGCTAACACTCCACTATTCGAGGTAGTGATCTTGATTGTATTTATGTATCTTGGAATTTTTTCTTAATATCGAAGCCTTTTAGGCCAACATATTCTCACTCATGGATTGTGGTTGTTTCTAAGAATACTATATGAATTTTATGATTCATGTTTTCTACTACATATAGTGGAGTAATTGAACTATTTTGGTGACTTCGAGAGCTTAACTTATTGGAAATATGTTGTAACATTTATAACAATTGTTTCATGTATGTGAATTACTTCACCTGATTTTAGACAAACCTTTCTCATTTACATGTCTCTACATTAGGGTATTACTTTTACTTCTCTCTTAGAGGCTCACTTTATCCCCCCTCTGCAATGAAAGAACCTTGATACAGCTACAATGGAATGGTCACAGGGCACACTCACTTTATCATTCAAAAGCACATGTGTAATTCTCTCTCATTCTAACACCTAAATCCAAGATATATATTTAAGTAAAAGACAATCGCGACGTATTTGAGATGGGAATCCTACACGAAACGGTGTCATGTGTAATTGGGACCTCATATTGGGGATATCCCCTGTCTGTTTTCGGTATCCTTCACAATCAACACATTCTTAGAAAGAGACAAGAACACTTAATGAAATTAGTGATTTTCCTAGAGAAAATAATTGAAGAACTATAGGAAGCATGACTAAAAGTAATAAACATTTGAAGAAAAAGTAAAACCTTCGTGAGCATCAACTAATTGAGGTGAATGTGTTGAATGAAGAACGTATTGATGATGATATATTTCTCAAAAGGCTAGTAAAATTCTTTAAAAGTTCTTATGGTTCAAAAAAAGTATCAAAACAAAGGAAATATAAAATTATTATAGACAAAAGAAGACGCATTATTGAGCCAGTAAATTCTACAGTTTCAAAATTTAAGGATTGTTTTATACATGATCCTATTCAATATTATCTTGAAGAGCCTATTCAATATTTTATGAATTTTCCTTATTTTCTTCTTGAATATCTTTTAGCTGAAAAATCGACCCAAAGAAGAATTATTGTTATCACCAAAAAAGTGATGAGGAAGCCATTTTCCACTAGGCTCATTGAAATATTCCATGTAGTATCGTTTTTACACATTAAAACCCACTTTCACCATAATAAACAATTTAGTGAACCTCGTTCCATTGATTATTTCCATTACTTTACCCATATGAAAATAAGCGAAAAAAATAATTAATTAATTTCATGTTATTTTCATGTATTTGCTCATTATTGTGAAAATAACTAATCTTGTGTTCACCAATTTTTACCATTTCTACAAGAATAAGTAAAAAAAGCATTATTTGTTTATTATTCTTTAATCATTTCACCTTTTTTCCCTTGAAATAGTTATTTAATCATTATTTAGTAATTATTTATAACTCATTTTAACCATACCATTTAGTAATAATTAAATGACCCATTATTTACTTATTATTGCTTAGTCATTACATTTTTATCCCACGAAATAATCTTTAAATCATTATTTAGTAGATTTTGACCATATCTCCTAGAAATAATTAATAAAACACCCTTTTCATGACATGTTATCTTGTTAATTTTAATACAAATATGACAGATATTTTTAAGAAATTGAGTTTAAGTTATTTAATATACATAATTCCAATGTCCCGGGGGTTTTTCAAGATATTGAATCCGTTTATGTATTCAAAGATGCATTATAAGGAACAAAGAATCACATTCTTTCTTGAATTCTTTTTGCCGAATTGCAGTGAAAAATTCTATTTCGTCTATAACTTATACTACAAGAAAAAAAATTATTGACTATTTCTCTAGTCTTTTCTTCTCTCAAAAATAATAAAACACTTATAACAATTAGATCTTGATCTTGTCAACCAAATATTTTATGATTTCACTAGATCTAGTCTTGATTTATACCATTTGTCTTCCACTTCCCACTTGCAAAAAAAGAGACAATAACAACCACTTGCAATGTAAGGTCATAAAATAACCCTCAGAAAAAGGAAGACTTTATAGACCCATGTTGCTAAAAAATTCTCCATATCTGTTGTTTTTCATTAATAAAACAAAATATTTGTCTTTTTATTGGGTTATATTTCTGTGTAACTTTTTTTTTTTATATATATAGCTTATGTGAGATGTTGGAGGTTCTTCTCTAGCATTTATTCCAGATTTTAATATAGCTATTTATTATTGCAGGGCTGGGGAGTTAATTTTGGCATTGTTTATGTTGTTAAGTTGCTTAGTCACCGACAATAAAAGTGTATTTTTGGCACATACCCTTGTACATTTACTACGAACAATTATCAACAAAAGATGAATTTTATTATTCAACTAGACTACAACGAAGTAGAAAAAAGTGAAAATATTGAAAAAATAAATGCTCAACAACTATCTCAAGGATGAAAATGAAATATTGAAAGGAACCATGACGAAGTTGCAAGAATAAAAAGAGGAGCTCATGAAAGAAAGATGAATATTGGTAAGGAAATCAAAGAAATGGTATCAAAGAATCCAAGATACTAAGATAAGAAATATGATGCTTAAGAGTAACTCATCTAGATAAATGAGAAGCAAGTTAATACCTTAGGATTAAGTGTTCTACTTGATGCCGATGCCATAGAAAAAATTGAAAGGGATGAGTAAGAAAAAGGATAAAATCAAACTTTTATACAGCTAAAGGGAATTTTAAAGAAGAATTTTCTTGCCGAAGGGACATGTAAAACCTAAAACCTATGGAGAGAGGGAAATTTTGAGTCCCAAAATTCATTACTGTTTTTCCAATATGTCCCAAATTTTGTTTAGTTATCTCATATTGTTTCGATCATTTTTTCCACTAAATCGTCCTTTTGATTGACCTAATAATTCGTTAATATAAGAGCATACATCAAAAAGGAATTCCAATGTAGAATTCTATCTTTTATGCATATTTCATCTTTGATATTTAACAATGTATGTTAAAAAATATTTCAATAAGTCACTCTAAAATAATTTCTTTGTAGAGTGACCATCATATTACTGCATAACAAAGATTAGGGTCAATGTCTTGAATAATGGCAGTCATCCAAAGAGAAATAAACCGTTTGGGAAAGGAAGTTGAAATGACGAAGAAGCTCATGTGTTTGTGAGGTGAAGGATAAAAGTCAACATCACATGTCTTTGATTTAATAAAAGTGGTGGTTCATGCTTTAAATTTGCACACATATTTGTGAATAAATCAATCAACCCATACGTGTTAAAAGGAAAATCATCAATGGATTCTAGTTCAAATTATTAGGATAACAATATTTTTCTAGTTGTGGTATGAGTGATTCAAGATGCTTTATTCAAGAGTAGATACATTTCTCAAGATTTTTAGATCCTCTATTATAATTGAAGATCATTTATTTAGAAATGTACAAATAATATCCAAGTTGCATGAAGACACTTAAAACTTATTATGTTATAAATTATTTGCCTAGGCTCGATGAAAAATGATTTTGAATGCTAAATAGAAATCATATAATTGTAAATAGTTTATAACCTATTCATTTAATACAAAAAAATCTAGTTTATATGCTACTATTTTACATCTAGCATGTTTGATATGCGTTTTATTCTAACAAGTTCTAAGAAACAAATATATAGCAAGAAGCTCACCCATATTCATTATTATTTTTCCCTTATATTTATTTTTCATTTCTATTCCATAAATGCAGCTATAATTGTAGTATTTCTCTATTTATTTACAATCATGTTTATTTACCTTTGCATTGTGTTTTGTTTCCATTGTAGTTTAATCATTTTCTATTCATCCTAGTTGAACTTAAGAGTTAAACATAACTTCTCAAGATGTTAAGTATATTAATTTATAATTATAAGTTAAACATAACCTCTCAAGATGTTAAGTATATTAATTTACAATAATTATAGAAGTAGAATTTATGTTCTCACATTACATATGTATTTAAATTTTAGAGACATCAAAGTAAACCATAAATCACTGACTTCGTTGATTTCTAGATTTGTTTACTCAGTTTAAAAATTAAGTGATAATTCTTGCATATATTATATCTATGCTTCAGAAGATTACAAGTCCAAGTTTACAATTTAATGTAAGTAATTTAAATAAAATTAAATTACCTAGCAGTTTTCATTATAATAAATCCTAAAAATATGTTGATTTTAAATTGTTGATAAATTCACCTTTTCAATACGTTTTGGATTAAAACAATTTGGAAATATGATTATTTTATGAGGAATTTTTGCATGGATTATATTATTCAATTTTTTCATAAATAAGTTTTGAAAAATAGACCTAAATGTTTTTCCACTGAAATCCACACATGAAATAATCCTAAAAAGTTGTTGATTCTCAATTGTTGATAACTTCCCTTTCCAAATGTTTTTTTAAGATACTTCATTTTTTTTTTAATTAGGTATTTATTGAAGATAAAATAAGTGAGTAGAGAATAGTATTCAGATTATACACATAAATTTTCATAAATAGACCTATTTTTGTCATCCTATTTTTCTAATCCAAAATCAACAAATAGGAAACAAATACTCACTTTGTGCCTAAAAATTCTACCATCTTATAATAAATATAGAGCTTTGGTATCACTTATAATGTCACTCCAATGGTATATATTTGAATATAAATGAACATAAGGAAAAAGATAAATAAACCAAAGAAATTTCTCATTCAAAATACATAATATAGTGTTATGTTAATTTTCCTTTTCAAGGGGGAAACATTCAAGAGTAATGCTCTAAATACACTTACAACTCTTTACAAAATATTACATAGCCATATATATATATATATATATATATATATATATATGTATGTATGTATGTATGTATGTATGTATGTATGTATGTATGTATGTATGTATGTATGTATGTATTCATTACTTATAGTCCCACTTACAATGAGATCTTGTCAACAAATTTAAGTTTTACTAACAAAGACGAACACTTTTACATTGAGTGACTATTAACTAATTATTTAATGGGACATATACATTACTAATGTATTTAAAGAGTTGGGTTAGGGTAAGACCCAAAACAAATATCAGATATATTAATATACAAGGCTAGTATTGTATAGTGCTACTTATTTGGAACGATTAAGGAAGAAGTGAAAATTTTCCATCCAACTAAAGAATTGATTTTTTTAAACATTCATTGATCTTTGAACCAACCAACCCCCTAACTTGAGGAAAAGGAAAAGTTTCACAAACTGGTCAATGTTGCATGCATAAAAAGATTAGTTTATGGATAGGTGGTTTATGTTATTTGATAAATATCCTCCTAATAATAGGGAGTTATGTTTCATTTTCTTCATAAATTATGGGTAGAGGTTATTATGCAGTACTATGTCAATTATTTTGGTATTTCTAAATTATATTAAAGGGTTTTTATTAACTCTACTTAACATAAATCAATGGTTAGGCATAATATATTCAAAGGGATTCCCTCTCCTAGGGTTGTTCTTAATTCCCCTCTCATCCATCTCAAATTAAAGATAGGATTTGGGCCACTCATATTATTATATCCTCTTACACATGTAGCCTCATTCAACACAGTCTGATTGTGACAACTTTCCATCATTAAGTATTTCTTAATGATATTACACTATGTATTACTTTTATTTCACATTAAATCTATAGCATGCATGGCACCTAGAGAAGCTAAATATTCCAGTTCCAACCTATTTGTTACACATCCATGCCATAACTACATCCATACTTCTCACAATCAGAAAAATAATTATATTTAGGATAATTTATTCCATGAGGGTTACAACATTTTCTAATATTTTCATTGGTTATATAATTATATTTGAAATTGACAAGTATTAGGTAAACATATAACTTTAAATAATTTATAATCAAATTTTATTTTTTGCGATATATAGCTCTTGTGAGAAGATACACCTAATATTTCCAAGTGGAAAGGCACATATTCTCTTAGATGTGATGAAATTGTTGCATCATAATGTGAGATTAGGGAACCTGACACAAAGTTATTCAAATTAACTTATGAATTATTATACAATTTTGTTGTACTTACTCACATGTAGCAGAAAATGCTAGTTGAGGTTTGAACTAGTGATGTCGCAAGGAATGCCTTAAATGTACACTCTATGAACAAATGATATACACCATAGGGGCTCATTGCTTTCACCTTGTTTTTCACCATTGCTTCTTGTTTGTTTCAATTGGTGTTTGGGTTATGTTTTGTTTAGTGTTTGTTCTTCTCACCTTGTGGTGTGCCTTGGAAGCTTGAACCTTTTGGTAAGTATAAGGATGGAGGATTATAAATATCACAAGTCACTCATCTTATGGAAGTGGAAAATCACAAATGAATTCAAGGACTCCTCACCTTATTTTTATGAAATACTTTCCAATTTTGGCTTGCAAGTATTCTCAAATGGTTAATTGGTGTCCAAGAACTCTCCTTATTAACAATTTTGTTTTCTATTTGATAATTTATCCCATGTGGATTTTCTCCTCCACCTCACCATTTAATTTGATCATCCTCTTATTGTTTTTCATGGTGTTTTCCCTGTGATGTAGTTATTGTTTGGCCTTATTTCATCATGTCTTGTCTTCAAATTATAATATTTATACTATACCTTGTTATGGTGGGATACATAAAGAATAATTTCTTATGGTGAAAGGAAATCTTGAGAATTTGTAGGATATAATTTAGCTTTATCTATTAAACCAAATATTACACTCAGAGGATGAATCATTGTAAATGAAAACTTTCATAAACTTCAACATTTTAGAAATCAATGAAAACTATAACCATAATAATGTAAACACAAAATAAAATTGTGACATCATTATAAGAGAACAACAAATGTATCCAAAAATGTTCAAGCACTGACTGACTATATGCTACAACATGATTGAGGCAGTAGCCTTGAAAATATGAAAGCATCAACTTACAAAATATCAAAGCAACAACTTAGAGTAGGCTTCAACATAATTTAGGCACCAACCTCAATGGAGACATCCACCTCCTTCAAAATATAGTGGACCACTTTTCATAATATTTCAAGATAGATCCACAAGCTCAAACCAAATAAACCTATTATTTAATCATTAATATTATTCAACTTTTTTGACATTTGATGTACAGAATGCACCATGTCATTCTTTTATCAATTCCACAAAATGGAATTTTGTGGGAATGATTAAAAATTCAGTGAACCCAACTGAAGTCGAATCTTTGACCTCTCACGGTGTCATGACATGCTTTACCAACTTTTCTATCATAATCATTGTTTAGTATATTCAATACAAATGTATTTCATCACATACTTAGAGAGCTAAATCATGCTAATAAAGCCACTCCATGAGGAACAAAATGAGACCTATAGATCCAATCATATATTCCTATGGTAGACCACGTAAAGAGATAATTATATATATTTTAGTGAGACCTACATCGAATTTCCTTAGGGGACGGACCAGAATTTTTGTGCTAATCATAGAAATCAAACTCAAACTAGCATAAAGGGGAAAAAAAAAAGTGTGCGCTAATCACCGAGAGCCAACAAAAATTTTACCATGGGGTGAGACCGTAACTTATGTGCATATCACCGAGAGAGAATTCAAATAACCATGAGGTAATACCTAAATGTTCATTGTAATCACAAAGAGCCAATTCAAACTGTTTGGAAGCCATATCATAATTTTTCTTGTCATTCACACCTAATATAACCAAGCACTACAACGAGACAATAACCAAAAGTCTAGCTCAAATATACTACATCAAAGAGAACATACCATTTCAAATACCATGAAGGTCGAGCCTTCACATTTTCCTTCTCCATTATCCATATTAAATTTTACTCAAATCCACATGACCTACATTTGTACATGAGCTGGGGTCTAAATTTGGCCTAGGGTCAACCTTTGAGAGAATTAATAAGACCATACCATGCGACCCGCACCTAGGGGTCAATCATCACCCTCAAGCTAATGCAATCATGACGTAAAAAATGCCACACGACATTTGCTAAGTTTTGTGAAGTGTCACTAAAAATCACCCCCATTGGTCACTCAAAATTCCATTTCAGCATGCCATATGGAATCATGCCAATCCCCCACATCATCATCATTGTACCACATCATTGAGTGTATTTAATCATCAATTATCTATTCACATGTTTCCACATGTCACTAAACTACCATTTTCCCAATCTAAATCCGCCACTTCAGTGTCCATGTCGATGGTGCCACATCACTATCATCTACGTTGGGGTCCATGTGACATATAAGAATGAGGTCCACCTAACATGTTACATGTGCCATTGATAGATGGGTCCAACATGTGAAGAAGTACCTTAATTATCCTTCACACATGTTAGAGCTCCATCTACTATTCATATAATTTTCGACAACCAAATATGCCCAATGGTTCTTGAACATTTACCTCGTTAAATAGTGCACAATTTATCTCCAGCAAATTTATTGATATAATCTCAAGCTACATTTTTTTGAAGAATGTTGTTCTTTTAATAATCAATTTTATGCTTTTCCCCCTTTTACTATTATAGAATTGAATTTGTTGTATCTTCTTATGGGGGAGTGTGATATATGTGTGGAAAGGTGTTGGAGAGGATTATCTAATGACACCACTTATATACATAGTTGAGAAACATAAATTAAACAAATAATCAATAGAATTAAAGGGACTTTGACATCATTATATGTGCTATTATCAAGACATTAAACTATCATACTACTTCCTTTGACGTACACTTTCGCATCAATGAAACTAGTTGTTATAAATTCTAACATTGTGTCTAACTATTTACCCCTTTTTGACTCATGGAAAATCCATGAGACATTGATGGTCATGGATGGGATGGAATTAAATTCTCGTATCATGTTTTTGGTATCTCTGTCTTTCAATTTGTTGGTAACTCACCCTATCAAGATATTGGTCTAGAATTTGATGGCTAGATAACTCCTCCTTCTTTCTTTCTCAATATTTTCTCCATCTCCTTCAAATTTTACTTTATCACCCCCTTTGACATCAATGAAAAATAAACGTAATAATCATAGCTACTAATCAATATTCCATAATTGTTCTTGTATTTTCCTATAGACTTGTTATTTTTTTGAATTAATTATCCTTTTAAGAATGTTATGTATATCATGTAAATAGGTTCCCCCTGTCAATAAACTCTCTTACTATGAAGTCCTCATCTTTTATTTACATATTCGTCCTATCAAATATTGGAGGGAATCCCTATAATATTTTTGTAACCTATTCCTCCGTGTGACTTAGAATCTTCCCCTATGAACGTGTCCTATTCCTATATATGATTTTTGTAATGTTCGTCTTGAAGTCATTGATATATTTTTAAATATCGGATATCACTTTCAAAAATCATTTGATCTGCTACATGTTGCACGATATGAATTTATTATCCTCCTTGGATTTCTCAGGTACTCAATTTACTATTTTGGTAACTAATTTCCAATGATGGTCATGAATGGTAATGGAATTAAAGCCTCCTATCATGTTCTTTGTAGCTATTTCTTTTAAGTTATTGGTAATTCACCATGTTAGTTTATTGGTCTAAAGTTTGATGGATATGGGACTCCTCTTTATTTTTTTCTAAATATTTAGTATATCTTCTTCAATGTTTTTTTTCTCTACCCCTTTTAGATCAATGGAAAAGGGACCTACTAATCATGGTTTCTCATCAATGTTCCATAATTGTTCTTGTATTTTTCTATGGACCTAATCATTTTTTCAATTAATTCTCATACTGAGAATGTGTTTTATTTCATGTGAATAGATTATCCCCCTATCAATAAACTATCTTCACATGAAGTCCTCATGCTATGTACATATTCCTCCTATCAAAGGTTAGAGTGCATTCCTATAATATTTTAGTGATCCATTCCTCCGGGTGAGATAGACTATTCGCCTATGATTGTGTCCTCATCCTCGATATGACTATTGCAATTTTCATCTTGAATTCATTCTTGTATTTGTAAATATAATATATCACTTTCAAAAATCACGTGATATGCTACATGTGTCCCAATATGAATTTCTTAGCTTCCTTAGATTTCTCAACTACTCAATTTATTATTTTGATAGTTACTTCCCTATAATGGTCCTCTTTATTTCCTCAAACTAATTTATCTTGCAATCATTTCTTCCATAATATTGATTAGAAATAGTTATAGGCATGAATAAGGTATCACAAATTAATTATAACTTAGTATTAATATCTAACCTCGGTTCTTCTTCTTTTATTATCCATTCCTTGGTGTTCATTCTTAAGTTTTTGGAGCGTCCTTCTCACTTGAACTATCTCAAATTGATCATGAAATCACGTGCTATATGTTGTTTATTATGTCACTGGTAAGATTTTATATTAGGCTTAGATATTGGTGAAAATTTCCTATATGATTTGTTAAAGATTTTAAATTGATTGCTCATAAATTTGTTCCTAGATGTCCAATATTATCCTTTACCCTTGAAAATTTTATTTATGGCATAGGCTCTCCAATCCCTCGTTTTATTTCCCAAGTTAATGCATGAGTAACAATGAACGGAACACTTATTTTTATACATAGATGCATGAAGTTGTATTGGTGAAGCATATATTTTGAAAATTTTCGTTGAAAGAGATTCATCTCCTTGTTTATATTTGACTCCTATTCCACTACTTCTTCCTGATCTCTTAACAATATTTTTTGTCACGGTTGACCTTGTACTTGCATCCTAGTTTCTTTTATTACATGGGCTGGATGTGCAATTTTTATTCTTGGTGTATTTTTTTGTCATTTAAGATGTTGAAGTGGACATGCTTGGTTTGATCCATCACTTTCTTGGAATATTCAATTGTGACCTTCATGGATCTAATGAATATAGTTACATGAATCACAGGTTGTTATCCACTCAGTGTGCTTGATATTTCTTCATATTTGGATGTATCACAATATCATTGATAAATAATACCTTTTTTAATGAGGGGATACCTATGGATTCTAAGGATGTGATGTAATGGCTTAGACCCTTTAAATATCATCAAGTTGTGATTTATTAGTTCTAATTCTCCTTTCAAAAGCACAGATCCTTATTTCAATATTTCACAAAGTTCTTAAATTTTTTTAAGTTTTACTGATAGAAACTCCTTTATCCCCTTCACTCTTTCTAGATTTAATTTGAGGGATATAACAAAGTTTTCATCTTGATCACTATCTAGTATTTTCTATTCTAGATAATCTATTGTATTTTTGAGAGACTTTAGTTCTTCTAGAGAACTTGTAAGTTCTCAGAATCCACTTTTGCATTAATCTCTTCTTCTTAAACTATGAAAAATATTTCTCCTCTTTCATCCTCATAAATGCTTCCATTGATTTCCTAATCACTCTCTGTGTATGAATAAATGATTTGTTCTTGGCATTTTTTCTTCTCTTATGATAGTTAGATCTGAATTTCACTCATCATCACTATCATCCATTTTCGAATACGGATATTTAAAAGAATAATGTGATATTTTTCAACACTTGAAACATTTAAATGGAAGCTTACCTTTGAACATTCTAGTTATATTTTTAGCTTTCAGATAAATTTGTCTTCTACTTCATTTAATTCATGGTTGGACTCTTCTTGAGTTATTTTATTGTGTATTTCCTTGGTTTCTTTGAATGTGACTTCTTTGACTCTCGACTTTCCATTTTCTATTCTTAGTTCATATCAAGTAACAATTTTGTGATGAGAATATGTCCTAAATTTATCCATGTCTAATATCTCTTCGAGGGTTGATATGTTGGGATTGAATCTTGAAGGGAGTTATTCAATATTATTTGAACAATGAAAAATATTCCATGTTTTCAACCCATTTTCCATGTCTTTGTTTAATATTGTCTTGTATGGTTATGAATTGTAATGCATCATTATATATGTACATGATGAACTCTTTGGGCATAAGGTAATGCTCCACTTCTTAAGGGATTGAAATACTACATAAAATTTCTTATTGTAAGTGGAATATTTATTCTTCGTCTCATTTCATTTCTCACTAAATTATGCAGTTGTCTTGTCATGTTTGATAAGAACATCTCCATCCCACTAGCATCACAATTCACCTAAAAAGGATTTTGAAAATCAAGAAAAACCCAAAATTGGCTGCTATGTTATTTTCACCTTTAGAAATTGGAATTTCTCTTCCACCATTGCTATCCATTTAAAAGGTTGTTAATCCTTCCTAATAGTTTCCATTATAATTTCACAAACGCAGGTATAAATTGAAATAAAATTTCAATGAAATACATCCAACCCATGGAAGCTTCTCAATCCATAGATACTTGTTGGAGAGGGCCAACCCTTAATGGATTTTACCTTCTCGTGGTCCATTTTTATCCCTCAAGGAGAAATTACAAATCCCAAATAAAATATTTTTTGTCTCAATAAATTAACATATTTTTAGATTTATCAAAATATTTCCTTGTCACAATCTCCTTCATACTATTTTTAAAAATATAATATTTTCTACCTTGGTTCTGTTATACACAAATATATCATCCAAGTAAAGAATCACAAAATTCGCAAATGAATTTTTTGAGGACTTACTTCATAATCCTCATAAAAGTTTTGGGTGTGTTGTTTAAGTTGAAAGGCATAACGAGCCATTTGTATAAAGCATCATTGGTTTTGAACAAAATCTTCTAATGATATCCCCCTCTCAATCTAATTTGATGATACTCGTTATTTAAACATATTTTTGAAAAATATTTATAACCATTGAGATGATACATTATATCCTCCATTCGGGGAAAATGGAACCTTTACGTGATAATTTTCCTATTAATAGCTCTTGAGTCATAGCACATTCTCTAACATTTGTCTTTATTTAGGCTTAATATTAGTAGCATAGAACAAGGGATCAAAATTTCTCTTATCAATCCTTTCTCCAATAGTTCTTGGACTTAGTTCCTGTTTTCTTGATTCTCTTTATGTGTCATCTAGAAAGCTAGCTTATTGGGTAGACTCAATCCTTGAATTAAGTCTATATGATGACTGATGTTCATTAAAAGTGACAAGGTATTCAATAACTCATCCACGATAACGTTAGAAAACTCATCTAACAAGGATTTAATTTCAAAACAAAACTCGTTTAAATTTGTATGTGTAATAATAGTTTTAGAGTTACCAATTAAAGAAGATTGTACCTCTTCCTATTTCTTAATTTCTAGCAACAACTCCTTTCTAGATATCATGAATACACGTGGGTTAGTTTCCTATTTGACTTCTTTATATTTGAGGGGAAATAAAAAGTTCTTGCAATTGTCGTTATCAAAAGAATAAGTGTTCCTCCTTCCATCATGGATATCCCCCTTTTCGTATTTCCATGGTCTCCCTAATAAGATGTGAATTTTCACGGCATGATGTCACCCAAAAATTTGTGTTTGTAGTTTCCAATCAATAATTCCACTTTTCTTTACTCATTTACCAAGATTTGATGTACCTTCTACAACAAGGACACCCAATACAGAGTAGCATGTTCCATATTTGTCATTCCGTAATTTTTCCACCATATCCATAGAAACCAAATTATCAGTGTTACGACTATCAGTGATCACCTTACAACACATTTCCTTGGATTTGTAGATAGTTCTAAAAAAGTTCCTTCGTTGTATTGGATATTCCTTCTCCTTTTCTCCTTTAACTAAAACCCGCTTGAGCATTAGAGATCCACCCAATACAAGGGTCTCGTCTTTTACCTATGGTTTTGTTACCTCATCCTTGGACTCTGCAACATGCACTCCTCTCTAACTTGCTGATTTATTTTCAAGATAGTTCCATGACATATGTATTTTATTTCGACATATGTAGCGTGTGACTTCCCTTTCTGTTCCTCTGCATCTTGGGAAAAATATTCTTCCCCTTGCATCTCCTCGTCTTGGATACTGACTACTTGAACTCCGTAATTCCTCTATAGGGGTCTAGAATATTCTCCTCTTAGGAGATCCTTTCCCTCTAGCTAGACTCATTCATTTTCTCCATTAGCTTTGTCTCCTAGCCAACTTTTCTTCTTCCTTCAGTTCTTCCCGATAGGCATTCTCCATGGTCTTCAAGGTTAAGAGATAGATTTCATCTTGGATTTCATACCTTAGGGCATTAATTTATCTCGTCACCTTCTCCACATCTTCCTTGATGTGGACTGCTATGATATTTAGTGTATAAAATTCCTGTTTATTTTATTTCAACATCATGGACTTCCTCAATTTTTGTAGTTTCTTGAATAAGTTGATCTAATAGGACCCTTAGGCATAAAATTTCTCTTAAATTTAGCCCCCATTGTATCCTATCTCTTAATATTTGATTTCTCTTTTCTTATCTAATATACCTATAATTCATCCCACCATAGTATTGTATGTCCCCTTAACCCAGTCACAACATACTTGACCTTTTGATCCTCCTCAACATCCTCGTAATCAAAATATTTGTCTAGAATATTGATCCAATCTAGCATCTCTTCCATATTCAAGTTTCCATTTTTACAATGACACTTCCATATTTGGTCTTGAACCGACCTTGGTAACCAACTTGATTAGATTTTCATATCATTTCTCACTTCCTAGAGGTCCCTCTATCTCTTCCTCAGAACTCATGTCCCCACTCTCACCAGAGTCTCCCACATCAATATAATCTCTTTAGGCAGTCTCCATAATCCCCACTCTTGCATTGATATGCCTCAATTCCAATCTTAGGTCCTCCTCCATCCCACTCCTTTTGCAACGTCCTCTTTTAGGTGGAATAATTGCAATACAATTCTTAATAGCTCCTTAATTCTCATAACAGTTGCAGGCTTTGTAGGTATTAATAGATCTCATACCATCCTTATGCAGCATAGGTGTGCAAATCTCTTTTCTTAAAAAATAAACTATATTTGATGTTGGAACGAGGTTCCCTGTGGTGCATTTTTGGGATAAATTTTTATAATTTTTGTTGTATGCATTATGAAAAAATAGTCAAAGGGGATTTCAGGCAGCTCAAAGTCCCTTAGTCATTGTAATGGGTTTAAAGGGAAAAAATTGAGTCTCAAACCAAGGTCTAAGACCATGGTATATGTGCATCTAGATAGTATAAATATGTAAGGATCGAGTCAAGTAAAGATATCAGAGGTATGGTTGTTGTTAGTGTTTTGATCTAATTTTTGGTTTTTGGATAGAAAGGCTCCTCCTAGCTATATGCATGAAGACCTAAGTCCTAGTTGTGCGAGGATTCTGCTGGCTATGTGCACGTAAGGATTGAATGTATTGAATATCATATCTCTTAATAAAGAAGACAGTTTTGGGAAACTTGGATTCTTGTGTGATTCGCTGTATATATTATATGTTATTTTCGTTAAGACTTGAATCTGCTATATTATTTTGTATTTAATCCTGTCAATTTTTAACTGAATCTATGTGAATATTAGTTAATGAGTACATATGAATGAAGTACACTGTGCGCAAAATATAGTAAATTAATATGTGATAATCTGCGAAGGGATAGATATATTGACTATGCATGTGTGCATCTATTATATTATATGCACTACATCTTATTAGGGACACTAAATCAGAAAGTTCCTTAGGGTGCAGAAACCTGGTTCCACCACACCCACACACTACATCGAGTGAGAATTTGATCAATGAAAGTGGATCATTGCCAAAAGGGCCAGTAGTTGGAGGGTTTTGTTGGTTGCACGATAACTCCGAACCTGGGTCAGGACCCCTCAAGCCAAAAAATGGTTTTGTTGATGGGACTGGGATCATTTTGAGGGAGATTTGATGTTTTGGCATCCGATGCAGAACGAATTACAATATTGGCTTGATAAGAAGATAATTGAATTTGTGATCCAAGAAAAAAAAATATCTAAATTATCTGCCAAAAATTGGACACAAAAGTATATCTATACAAAGGTCCAAAATGTTTTATTTTCTTCCTTTGCAACTGAGTTTCATGAGTGGTTGTCTTGGCTCACTGAATTTTGTACCTACACAAAGGATGATGCGATCACTCAGTAGACCCAAAATTTGGTACAAAAATTAGAAAATACTAGCAACAAGATCACTTGTGTGCTAGATCATTAGATCAATCGTGTTCTGGGAGGACTTATATTTGAATTTACAATTGGTCAATTTGTATTGTATTATGAAGATGGAAGAAGGTTTTTAAAGGGTCCTAGAGGTAAGTTCATGAACTCTTTGAAGTTGTGGACTGAAATCCTATTATGTGAATAGGGTACTCTTTGCAGTCATATTGAGTGAATGTCTTGTAGAGGCCCGAATACATGTAGTGGAAGAACTTACAATGTAGATCTAGAAGAAGTTTTTATTTAAAGTCCTCTCAAGGGTAGATATGACAGTGACAAAGAATAAAAAACTAGTAGCTCTAGTGAATCTGCAGACTCTGAAGAAGAATTATTGAAAGACCATAATAGTCTTGGGTCGATGGCCATAGTTCAAATCCCATCCACTCCACTTCCGAACACATCTCACTCTAAGATATCGACTCCACCTCCAGGCATATATATGGCCACCTCCATAAAGTTACCTAATTTCTGTGGTATCGGGAATGAAGATACAGAACAATTATGGTTTTTCACTAATGTTGTGTGGACATCACAACAAGTTAATAATGACGATGTTAAGAAAGCACAGCTAGCCACTAATTTTGAAACTCGAGTGCTGGAATGGTACAAAGGTATGTAGAAAAAAATACTAATGCAACTAGTGATAATCTTAAGGCAACATTAAAAGAAAAATTCAAGAGGCTGAAATCATTTGTACAATGTATCACAAATTTGAAGGACATTAGCCAAGAATTGAATGAATATGTATGGGACGTGGATCAAATTTTGAAGCATACTATCAGAGACAGTGGATTTCCTATTGGTGATACCAAACACAAAGAGTGGTTTATTTCCATGCTACTACCGCATCTACGCTAGCCCTTGAGTCTACAAAATATTCTCATGCAGGATGAGATTGTAGAGATTTCCATGCAGCTAGAAGCTTCATTGGTACCCGCTGTGTGAATTGGGACCCAGTAGATCCGAAGCTAGTTAGAAGCAATGTACTTAGAAATAAAGAGTCTGCGTAAGGATAAGTGAAAGGATGCATGCACACATGTATGGTGTATACATTGAAAAGTTGTCGAGCATCACAAGAACAGTGCCCTATAATCAATGATTATCTACAAGCTGGAGGACCAAGCCAACTGAAGAGCATGATGGCTATTGGTATGCGTACAATACAATATTTTCCACATATTGGAAAATATATGCATGAGGTTAAGCAACCTTTCTACAAATTTTTCTCATCGTTGGGACATGAAAAACATCACTCTCGAAGATTTGATTTGATGATCTACTGATTTGACCTATATAGAATTCATACTAAACCTACCTCACTAGCATCCCCGTCTAGGCGTGCTGGATTCCAAACTAGAGGAAGAGGAAGAGGAGGAGGAGCTGGTCGAGGGAAGGGAAAGCTCATCTGCTACAATTGTGGAGACGTTGGTCATTATGCAAGCGACTGTCCAAATCTAACATGACAGTCTTACAGGAAATGTAGACATGTTGATCATGTTATTGAATATTGTACTATTTTGATTGCAAAGATGCAGGAAAAGAAAACAAATAATCCTACTCAAAGTATTCAGATGGTAAGAGTGGAGCTACGTGAAGAAGAACCAAGTGTGAATGTTGTCACTAGGAGTTGTGCATCCATTGGTGAAGAAAAGGGGAAGAAGCCTAAGACTGATCTCTAGATCCGAAAATCACCTGAAAATAAGGAAGGATTAAACTTATAGTGAGAAAAGGAATCCTTTGTAGAAGCGAAAAAGGGGTTTGCATAACTGAGCACCTCCACATCCTATGAATGTAGTCAGAGTAGATGAAGATATAAAGCCCTTCTTACATGCTTGTATCAAATTTTTGCACAATAAAAAGGCACTCGAGAACCTCCAAGCATTAATAGAAAATTACGCAGGAAAATAACAACCATAGATGGAGTAGAAGGTTGTTAATAAGATCGATAAGAATAAAAGAAGAACAAGGTAGGAGATGTGCATGACTGCTTAGATTGGTACATATGAGATGGATCAAGTCATTCTGGATCTAGGATCTTATGTGACTGTTTTACCAAAATAGACTTGGAAACAAATGGGATAACCTAAGTTGGAATTCTCTATTATCCAGTTGAACATGGAAAATCAACAACAAGTTATCCCATTAGCAGGACTCTCGCAAGTTGTAGTAGAAATTGAAGGAGTAAAGGTGCTTGCATATTTTGAAGTCATACATATTGTGGATGATATTGATCCCTATCCTACATTGTTTGGTTTAGTCTGGGCTATTGATATGGATGGAATAATCAATATTAAGTGAATAAGTATGGTATTGGAAAATAATGGAACCAGGGTTGTGGTTACCCTAGATCCTGCAGAAGTTAAATGATATACAAAACTAGTGTGTGAATATGGTAATGTCGATCATATATATAAGCGGATTTGATGAGACGAAGATTGGATCAACCCAAAAACTGATAGAAGATGCAACTGGGAGAAGGATAGTTCCTACTTTTCAGATTTAGATGAGGAATTGGAGAACAAATGGAGTTGGTTGCATGAAGTATCTGTGTTGTACTGCAATCGGATGACAAGAGGTCTTTATTGCATATCCTCAGGGGTACGAGAATTTCCTTATTATGATGGTATGACTAATTTTAACATGTTTTTAGGATAACTTGAAAATGTTGTTCCAGAAGCACAAAGATTCCATGCACTTGATATAGCACTATGCTCAACCCCAACACATTAGTGGGAGACACATAAGGGAAACTTGGGTAACTGGGAAGAATGAACCTGTATGATCTGTCTCCGATTTGAGCATCCAAATACCAAAATGGAAGGGACCTATTCCAGAAAAGGTGATCCACACAAACATTTAGCTAAATGGACTGAAGCATGGGGTGCAAAGCCAAGGACAGAATGGGTGCATATATTCATCCACACTTTAGGGAAGGTGCCTACGGACTGGTACCTAGACACTGAGCTATGAAAAGGAAGCAATGAATGCAATGCATTAACAAAAAGTTTTACCTTGACCTTCAGTTTTGAAAGTGGGGTTGCCTGCCTGGGAAAATAACTGAAGGATATTCAGGTCATCTTTGACACCACAAAATGGAAGGTGGAGCATGCCCTCCCAACATGGGATGCAAAAATGAAGGACATTGTTAACTGCCACAATTTTTCAGTTGAAGATAATGAGGAAGATCCAAGGAACATTACGATCCCTAAATATGAAGGAAAACGTGCAATTTTTGGACCTACGATTGATTCATTGGATGTAAATAAGCCTCTTAAGATTCAAAAAGTTAACATTGGTTTTGAGGAACAACCAAAATTAGCGAAGATTGGGGATTATTGGGATGATGATACAGTGTGAAAGGTCATTGAGTTCTTGACTAAATATCACGACATGTTTCCTACAAGAAGTTTTGAGATTAAGGGGATAATAGGAGATCTCGGGGTGATGAATATTACCTTGAAACCAAATGTGCAACTTGTGAATCAACACCCATATAGGTTGAATCCAAAATATAAGAAAAATGTAAAAGAGGAATTAGAGAAAATGGTTGCTGCAATAATCATAGAACCAGTGGAAGAATCAGATTTGGTGAGTCCCATGCTGGTGCAAGACAAGAAAACTAAGGGACAAATAAGGATTTGCATGGATCTATGAAAATTGAATGCTTCCTACGTACATGACCCATTCCTGACTCGATTTTCTAATGAAATCTTGGAAAATGTCGGAGGACAGGAGGCCTATTCATTTAAATATGGTTTCTAAGGATACCACTACATCAGAATCACACCGGAAGATAAAAGTAAGACAACCTTTGCAAAAAAATGGGGATCCTTTCAGTATACAGTCATGCCATTTGGTCTGAAGAATGTGCCATCTATATTCTCACGCGTGGTAGTAGTTGCATTCAAAGAATACATCCACAAGTTCTTAGAAGTATACTTTGATGACTTCACTGTCTTTGTGTTGTTGTCTACACCTAATGTTGGATACATTTTGGATGTATCATATCTCACTTAATCTGAGAAAGTGTATATTCTATGTGTCATTCATGATCTTGCTCGATCATATTGTTTAGTAGCAACCATTGATGGTGGACCCAACCAAGATCGTTGTTATTGCTAACCTAGAAGTTCCTACAAATGTGAAAAAATTGCGCTCAATTTTGGGGCATACACGGTATTACCAGAAGTTCATTCAAGGCTACGCATTAAACACTGCACCCATGGAGAAGTTGCTAAATAAATATGCCTCATTTTTTTGGGATGAAAACTGTGAAAAGAGATTTGAATTGCTTAAGGAAAATATGGTCATTGTGCCCATATTGGTATTTCCATATTGCACGAAGGTATTCCATGTCCACGTCGATGCATAATAGATTTCACTAGGAGCTATTTTAATGCAGCTAGGAGACGGGGAGATTAACCACCATATTACATTTGCAAGTAGAAAATTATCGAGCGCAGAGCGTAATTACACAACTAAGGAGAGGGAAGGATTGGCTATGGTATATGCACTATAGGAATTCTTCCACTATATATTGGGAGGCCACTTTAACATGTTTACTCACCATTATGATCTAAAGTCCCTAGTCAATAAGCCTGTGTTCAGGTTGAAGATTTGTAGGTGGGTGCTGCTATTTCTGAGTATGACTTTGAAGTAATTGTGAAACCTAGGAGACTGAATGTTGGGCTTGATCATATATCGCGCATTGAAAGAAGAGAAGAGCCAACAAACTTAGAAGATGTCTTACCAGATGCATAAATATTTTCTATAAGTTATTTGATGATCATTTTGAAAATATTAATCATTTTCTAACCACTGAAAGTGCACCCACGAGATACACGCTACAACATAAGAAAGAGATGGTTACGTGCACATCTAAATTTACTCTAATTTCTACTCAATTGTATAAAATGGGTGCAGATGAAGTCCGATGAAGGTATGTGTTGGAATTTGAAAGAGAGGATATCTTAGCTGAGGCTCATGGAGGGGTTGCCAGAGGTTCCTATGCACGAAAATAAATTGCATATAAGATCCTATGAGATGGTTTATGGTGGCGCAGAGTGCACAGTTACGCACATGCATATTTTCATGCTTGTGATTTATGCCAAAGGATGGGGAAACCATTATGTAGATATGAAATTCCATTGCACCCACCAATGGCATTGCAATATTATGAAAAATGGACCATTGATTTTGTTGGAACTATTGACCCTCTAGGAAAGAATTCAGGTGTGCATTACATAATCACTACGATAGGCTATGTGATCAGATGCGCTTAGGCTAAACCTGTGAAGGATTTTAGTGCAGACACAGTTGCACACTTTATTTTTGAGAACATATTAACTCGGTTTGGGTGCCTTAATATTTTGATGAGAAACTAGGGTACGCACTTTGTAAATGAAACTATTGAAGCTCTGATAGAATAATTCTAGATTCATCATCAGAAGAGTACTTTGTATCACCCACGGGAGAATGGTGCGGTGGAAGATTTTAATAAGATATTGGATATTGCACTCACTAATATATCTAATAATAATTGAAATGACTGGGATGTGTGCATACCTGTATCTCTTTGGGAATATATAAAAACATGCAAGAAGCTGACAGGAAAGACACCATTTAGAATGGTGTATGTCCAAGAAGATTTTAGGTCAATAGAGTAAATTTTTCCAAGTTTTTACATTGCAACATTCACTTATATGGTAGAGCTAGATATTATGGAAGAAAAATTATTTCAGTTGGTAATGCTAGAAGAGGATCAGTTCATTTTAGCTTTCTGTCAGCAACTACAGAAGGCAAGCGAAAAGGCTTGGCATGACATACACATTAGATAAAAGATATTTAAGGAAGAGGATATGGTTTCTCTGTATGAAACAAAATTTGTGCGCCACCTAGGGAAGATAAAAATAAATTGGCTCGGACCATATGTTGTCAAGGAAATCAAAGATGGAGGTGTGGTACGCCTAGCCACATTAAGTGTAGAAAAAATTCCTAGGTATGTCAATGGAAGTCGATAGAAACCATAAAGCGATGACCCTCTCCTTACGCGCACCAAATGGCTATATTACCGGACATATGGATTTGCGCAGCATGGATGGTGGATGTGTAGACAGGTGAGATGAATGCACAAAATTTGTGTGCAGAGGTTGACTTGGTCACAGAGGCGCCAGATATAACTATTGGCACTGTCATTCTGGACAATAGAACATTCTTACCATTTGGAGGAGGGGATAAATTGCATTCATAGATGAGATTATGCCATATTTCGAGTCGTTTTAGAATTTATGGGGATACATTAATTCACAAAAGGCAATTTAAGGCGTGCCTATGCTATAAATATGACCAAAGGGGTCGCATTAGTTCCCTTTTATTTCTATGTTATTTTTTTTGAGTTGTGCTCGCTGATTTCTCAAGATTATCTCAAGCTTATGTCTAGCCTTGATATGATCTTTGAGGAGGAGTTACGCCATCAAGGTTTAGGTCAACTAATTCCGCTAAGCATGACTACCACTAGTCCCACCCCTTCTATGACACCAGCTGAAGAAACCCCTATGCAAGATTTTGAGAGCCCTACATAGGCTGTTGAGACCCCGGAGCAAGCTTTTGACACCCCTGCGTAGGCTATTGAGACCCCTACGCAGACCTAAACTAAGAAAAGGAAGTCCTTGGGGTCCCAAATTTCGCCCCGTCAATAGAACCCAAAGTAATTCTCAACTACCACAGAGTGCCAGAAGAAGCCTATGGAGGACTTGCCTAAAAATATCATGGAGGAGGATGTTGTACAACTGGTAGATCCCATCTCATGGTTTCCTGCATATGTCACGTAGCGCAAATCCTATATAAAGGTCATGGAGGAGGAGGATGTTGTACAACTGGTAGATCTCATCTCATGGTTTCCTGCATATGTCACATAGCGCAAATCCTATATAAAGGTCCTAAAGGATCTTGATAAGGTGCGATATTATATCGATATGTTGTTCCTCCCTAAGAATGTACCTATGGAGGGCGATATATTCGCTAAAATTTCGCTACTGAAAATGGAGGACTAGGAACTAGTGGACTAGGAGAAATTGCCAGAGCTCGCTCCCGATATGTACTTAGAACTGGTCACCTATGATGATGGGGTGATCAAGGTTGAGCCAAAGCCCTCAGAATTGAGTCTGCAAAAATCAGGGTTGCTAAACCTATTACAAATTCCACACTTCGTACCTAACCCCATTAATGACATTTTTGTGTGCCATTTGATCACCCTGGTGCACAATGACTATTTATGGCTCGGAGAGCACATCCCAATTGATGTGAATCTAATAAATCATATCACCAACCTCCTTACTCAGTGGGTGGACACTATGGCAGCTTTTGGAGGAAAAGGCCAAGAGAAGCAAGTTGCAAAAAAAGTGAAGAAATATTATAAGGTATCACGCAACACATAGGGATTCCTTATCAGCGAAATTAGTGGCCCCATGGTATAGTTTTGCATGATCATCCTCACATGCAATATGATGAGGAAGTTCCGGCCAAAGGAAGTCCCATCCCATGTAACTTCTTTAGCTGTGTAGTGCAATAATGGTGTACAATATAACAAGGCTCAGTTCATGTGCACAAAGTTCCTAGAGAATGTGTGCGAGGCATAGGAGGAAGGGAAATTTTTTTAATATTACTAGATATTACTCCTTATTGCACTCATCCGATGGAAGACACCTTAAGATACACAATTCTCAGATATTAAACCAGTCGTGTGCGTATCGACATGCTATGCAACCCTTCGGAGTTCAACGATCCCTGCCAGAGTCACAGAAAATAAGATATTCTAGGTGTTGTTTGAATCTATGATATTCCAAGCAATTGATTCAAAGCCAAGGTTATCGAAAAAATTCTATAACCAGTATAAGTTGATTGTGGACTTCAAAGCTATATTTCACAATCTGCATATCTGCATGAAGGGCGACGGTGTGGAGGGTGTTTGGTATGAACTATCGTACCTAGTCACGAAGGATGACCTGGTGTGTGTCACAACAGAGTGGATGCGTACTTGGTTAGAGCTACACACCACTAGGAGTGCCTCATCATAAGTCTTTAAGATTGTGACTAAGCCACACACCACTAAAGAGACACATCAGAAAAGAAGGGATGCAGAAATCGAACCTAAGCTGACGACGACAGAAGGAATAATAGAATTGGAGAAGGACACCATAAAGAAGAATAGTGAAGGCACTAACGGTTATGATATGGAGACCACTAAGGGCACTAAGCGTGGTTCTCAGGTCGTGGGAGGTCCGCGAAATAAAAGGAAGGGGTAAAAATTGGCAGGAACTAAAGGCCTCACCATCATGGACGATGACTTCACAAGGATCCAGAACACATGAAAATCAACAACAGAAGATATCTAGACTGACATGGAAACACAATATAAATATGTGCTTTAGTGAGTACACTCTGGTGTCAAGGAGCTCAAAATATAGGCAAGCGTGATACCAGCGAGCGTGCAACAAGCGAGCCCACTACAAGCGAGTGTGACAACTCCCAGTCTCAAATAGATGAGTGAGAAACCAATCAGCATAGTGCTGCCATCTCCTGGGGATAGGCATCTTATTTAGATCCCTATGCCATCCATCATAGTGGAGCAACCTACTTTGCGTGCTTCCCTAAGATCTTGCGGAGACATCATCATCAACCTTACCGTGCTCCCTGGAGGAAAGCTTTGTGTGATCCACAGCATGATCATAGATGAATTACAATACCTTCAGGCCCGTGCCTTCCACGCTTCCAATGAGTCTCAACCGTAAGCAGTATTGCTACAGCAGAAGCAACAAAAAATAGAAGAGGCTTGTTGATTCGTTGAAGCTCACCCCAGAGCATTAGAAGCTATGATCGATCAAGTGTGCGGTGACCTGCGAGAGGTGAGTGTTCTTGCCTCAACCGTACCAATAGAAAAGTTAGAGGGTCTGGACATTGCGCTCAAGGCATTGCACATAGAAATTTAGATAGACCTGGCAGAGTTTGAGCAATAGATCACTGGGTTATAGGTGAAGCTCCAGCCTTAGACAGTGCAAGAGTTAGGAGCGTGGCACGCAGTAGAGGTAAAGGCAGCTATAAAAATGTTGTAGCTGCAGTGAAATAATTTGGAATATTATTGGATGAAGCCATGGGAATTTCGATATCTATTTATAATTACCCAGTGATCCACCAACTGAGAAATTAGTTGTGCTTTAAGGAGCAACAATTTATAGAAATTAGGGTGGTGGTTCCCACTTTGGTAACAGCGTAAAGACCTTCGAAATTGCATGAAAAAAAGGAAATACAGACAGAAATTGAAGACCTGTGCTGTTGGGAGAATCTATTGGAAACCAGGATGCAACCTTGGACTGAGGAAGCCCTGAAATTGTCATAGACTCTTGATGGTGCCCTCAAAAGCCTCCAAAAACCACAACAAAGCATCAATTTGGCAGTTGAGGGGCCAACTAAAGAAAATTTGGTTTATGAAGCACAAAGTACTGCCATGGAGAGTGTTGTAGTCATCATACAACTCTAGAGATCTGTTGAAGCACTCAAAGCGAAGATGAAGGCGACCACCCCACACTGACTCGGGACAAGTCACTAGATTGTGTTGGGGGCCTAAAGGAGCGGGGTCCCTTGGGGTGCATTTTTGGGATAATTTTTTATAAGTTTTTTTTCTTACGCGTTGCGCGAAATGAGTTGGAGGGGGTTTGCCACGGTTCAAAGTCCCATAGTCATTGTAATGGGTTTAAAGGGAAAATTCATGAGTCTCGAACCATGGTTTGAGACCATGGTCCATGTGTGTCTAGGTACTATAAATATGTAAGGATCAAGTCATGTAAAGATATTAGATGTATGGTTTTTGTTAATGTCTTGGTCTAAGTCTAGGTTTTTGGGTAGAAAGGCTTCTTCTGGCTACGTGAGCAGAGACTTAATTCCTGGTTGTGTGTGGACACTGCTGGCTATGTGCACAGAAGGATTAAATATACGAAACTAAATTTATTTTAATAAAGAACGTAGATTTGGCGAACTTGGATTCTCATGTGACTTGTTCTATTCATTATCTGTTGTTTTCTTTAAGACCTGAATATGTTTTGTTATTGCGTATTTACTCCTGTCAATGGTTAATTGAATCTATGTGAATATTAGTGAGTGAGTAGATATGAATGGAGTACACTGTGCACAAATACGAGTTGATGTTAGAAGAATAGATATAATTGAAGTATACATAATGATTGTGTGCAAAATATAGTAATGTATTATGTGATAATCTACGAATGGCTAGATCTGTTGACTGTGCATACGCACATCTGTTATATTATCTACACTAAGTCTGATTAGGGCCAATACATCAAAAAACTCCTCATGGTGCAGAAACCTAGTTCCAACACCCTCCCATAATTCCCCGAGTGTGCAATCAAATCACGGTCGAAATGGCTAGTAGTTGGAGGGTTTTTTGGTTGCAGGATAACTCCAAACCTGGGTCAGGACCACTCAAGAGAACATGTGAGAATACCTCATGATTTTCACTCCATTCCCCCTTTCACACGTAAATTCCCTTACTTCCTCCTTTTCCATTGAACCTCCTTATTCCTTTTCAATTTTTTTTATAATTAAAATCCCTTAAAAAAAACACCAGATCCACTCTTATTAAAAAATAGTTAGTGAGGATTCAAATGAATCACCGAAAGAAAATACACCTGAATGATTGACTTGAACCAAGGACCCGACAACTCAACCTAAGATTGTTCATATGGGCCCCATATGAGGTCACGATCAAGGCTACTCGTGGGAATATCTCTAAGAAAAATGGCACAGAGGGTGAGATTCTTTCCTTCCGACTACAAGCCCACCAACATAGAAATTGACATGCAGTTTGGGTAATTTTTCTTTGTTTATATTTATTTTTTCATGAAAATCAAGTTCTTTCAATATTTTAAAAAAGGATTTGCAAAGAAGGTTTATAGAATACAATTTGTTTCCTAAATTCCCCAACACAATTAAAATTTATTCATAGGTAAAGACAAACAATGATTTGTAAACTACTTAAGAATTAGTCTTCTACCATGGACTCACTTCGTTAAACCATTGTATACCTTGGGAGCAGAGATTCACAATTCAAGGAGATAAAGCACATAAGCTAGTATAAATAAATAGTTGAAATACTAACATATAATGTTATAAAAAATTCCAAAGCATAAAAAAATATTTCATTCTTCTACCTTTTTCTCTCGCACAGCCTAGGAGATCATCAAACCAATATTTTTATATAGAAAAAAGGTAATTTGTTCCATAAAAAAACAAGGATGTTTGGGCTAACAATAACCTTCCCAAATATGAAATTTAGACCCTTCTAGAATCCTTATAATAACAAAAAGAATATATTTGATGGTAACTATAACCATAATATAAATGGTAACTATTGAACATATTTACATGGAATATATTTGTTTCTAAAAAAATATTGATAAGAAATTCTTGAACATCATGTTCTCATATTCATGGTTAATCTTCGAATGAGACAATTTGTCTGAAATATATTTTTCATATGCTTTATCAAAAAGTGTCATTATCTCAAAAAGCATCCAAATATTTCCAACTTATGGTATAATTTCCTTGAAATGAAGGGGTAACAATATTTTTCAACTCACTTGTTATAAGAAGTTATAGGAATCTATTAATTTCTCAATACTTTGGCCATCATATTTTTCAATGAAAAATGTATTTGCAAACCCAAAAATAGAACTAAAAATTTAAAAGAAAATAACTCACTTTTCAATGGAGATCCTTCATGCTCGAAAAGGGGTGTAACTTTTTCTATATTTATCTAATTTTCAAGTATGACTAAAAGTATGAAATGATACACACTCTAAATCTAATGACCTTGTTTTGAGAAAAAATAGGTTTCTCCCTTCAAATATATATAATTAAAAATTGTGTATTTATCATTGGAAAAATTTAAGAAAATGATTTTGAATTAGTCATATCTCCATATCCTAGTCTCTATTTTAGAATTTTCTTTTTTAACTTGGGTATTTTGGTTAAAAATTTTTAGATATCTAGCTAGTCTCTTATTTTTTTTTAAGAATATTGTATAAAAAAACGTGTAGTTGGGATAGCTTTATTTTTTCAATGAAAGAATATAAAATGATTAGAAAATTATTCTTTTTTATCCCTAGAAAAGAGATTTGCTACCAAACATGATGTCCCCAATATTTTTGATAGCATATGAGGTAAATAAACTCTATAATAATAAAATTGCATAATTGATAAAAAAAATAATGAACACAATATATAAGATAAAATATCTTTGAGTTAGGGTAACACCATGTATTATTTCTTGAGGAAGGATATACTCCGGAAGCAATATTTTATTGTTACAAGTACAATAATATTCATCGTGCCTCATTACATTGCTTATAATACCTTATATATTGTTATGTATCTCTTGAGAATATTCTATGGAAATAACATTCTAGTGGATAAAATCTTCTCGTAATACTTCTCACAATAATTGTGTTCACACTATGGGAGTTATGGTCTTTATACATAGCCATACATATTAAGATATATAAATTTAATCCCCTTTGGTACCTCCGTAGGTAGCCCTAATACCCTTATGGGGCCATTATTATTTTTTGACATATGATTTGTGCCATGTATTAAAAGGAATTTCCATAAACACTTCTGTAAGGATTTGATAGTGCCTGTAAGATTTGGATTTTATATCATCCATTGGGCCCACCATTATGCATCTAACTCCTAATATTCCACCTCCCTGGACTTACGAGATACACACTTGGCCCCTACCATCTACAAGAATGGTGTTCCATGTCACCTAACATGTGGTTTCCATGTGAGCTCCATGTCATGTTGTATATTAAATTCCAATTAACTCATAATCTGTAGGAATGAATATGGTGAATTAAGAAGAAAAAAAAAATCTAGGCGCAAATTCTTATACTTGTAAGAAGTATAAAAAAGAAATAATATGAATTAGTAAGACAATGCTCATGTTAAGACAATGCTCATGTTCAATAATTGATTATTCTTGAGAATGAGTAAAATTTAGTTATTAGGATGAATAATCCTTCAAAATTTAAGTGTATAATCATGCGATAGAAATAATTCTTTAATATAGGTGAAAGAAAATCTTAGTAGACACCTTCAGTAGTTTTTGTTGAAACATATTTCCCATTTAATATATTTTAACACAATAGATGAAGGCACCATTTTCCAACATGATTCAAGTAGAAATTATCATTGTTTACTACTTTGAACAATTTCATAGAATAACCTCTTAAAGTTAATATATTACACATGTTCACACGTGAGGGATTTAGATAATTTAGATTATGATATAATAATTGTAATCTTTACATTAACAAAACATATTAGCTAATACAACCAAATGGATGATCAAAAATGTATTTTAAATTTTAGTATAGATGAAGTTTCGTAATGGTTTATAATGTATTATAAATATTATACAATGGATTATCATCAAAATACTCTTTTTCTATATGGGTGTGGGTGGTGAGTTGCATGATGGTTTATAAGGTCTTAAAATTATTATAAGATGGATTATCATCACAAGGCTTTTTTTATATGGGTGCGGGTGGTGGAGAGCATGGGTTAAAAGAAATTTTGTTTTTTTTAATATTTATTTAAATTTATGATTAATTTTTAATTATAATTTTTATTTTATAATAATAATATATTAAAAAAATTGAAAAATATAATTATGTAAATTAATTCTAATTTAAAAATAATTTATATAATTAATAATATTTAAATTATTAAAATATAATTAGAAAAATAACATAACTTAAAAAAAACTACAATATAATTCTCAATAAGATATTCCTTCCATAAACATAAGATATTTTATGATTCTAATTTTTTAATTATTATTATTATTACTATTATGATTATGATGATGGTAGGTTTTAGTTAAAGATATAAAGGAATAAAAGTAATGAGTACTGTGGGAGGTTTGGAATTTCCTTTATGATATTTAAAAGACTCATCATTTTCAAAACAATGAAGTTATTAAATTATAATAATTAGAGATTATGAGTAATACCAAATTATCATTTATTGGTATTTTTCCTTTTTCTAAAATATCTTCAAATTTTCTTTTTATAATAATGGAATTGCACTATATTAAAGCTTATCATATATTCTATTTATTTATGCCAAAAGTATATTTAAAAAACAATGGTTAGTTTTCACTTAGTGAAGGAATTTTCATTATAAAATGGGTAAGGGATGGCCATTAAATAATTATGTCCATGTATCCTTTACCATCAATGTAATTAAAGTTGTACCATTTCTTCTTTTCATATGCCTTAGTATGCAACCAATGGGAAGGTTTCCAATAAACCTCGTTCCATCTCCCAAGGATATTGAATCTTCCATGACATTATTACACAAGTATGGGGAAGTTAATTATTCTAGTGTATTGGGATATATATTGCTAAAGAAGGGGCCAAACATGTAGTTGACAACGTTGGGGCGGTTATGAATCTCCTTCTACGTCTAGGAATTTTTTGTTTGACTTTTCCTTTAATATGATAACATCCATCCATGGTGTATTTCCACTGTGAGAATATATGTTGTATCATCTTTGATTTGAAGGAAATATTGAATGAAGCATTATGAAAGCAATTTAGGATACTAATAGAATTCTAGTTTCCTTAACTAAACAATGGATCTGATGGAAAGGGGCAAAAGAGAGATAGATAATGGAGAAAAATGGGGGTATGAAGATAGTGTGCATTAAAGTATATCATTAGAGTGTTAGTTCTCAAGAAAAACATCTGCACAACAAAAAATGCTTCATGACTATCGATTAAGTGAAGTGTCTCAAAATAACTAACTCTATAATGGCACTACAATATTTCACTACAAGAATTTTGGAACATATCCTTCTCTCTCTATTTTTTTTTTCCTATGTATAGTTGAAATTTCTAATTTTCTTTTAAGTTTTACAACGGTGCATCTAGCTAGATATCTCTATCCCCATTTAGACGCATTTAGTAATAAGGAAATTGAACAACATAGAGTAGCAACATGAGATTTGACATGAATCTTGCTACCCACTTAAGGCTTAATTTTGGTTCTATTTTTGGTTTTACTTATCCTGTGTTTGGTTTCCTAAACCAATCTTTTAAGTAGTACATCTACCATTAGCCTAGAAGTTTTTTAGAAAATGACAATAAAAAGTTCTTAGCCCTATAATTTCTAAATCACATCTTGTAATTATAATAGCTTTAAAAAAAAATAAAAAATAAAAAATAAAAAATTCCTTCCATAAACCTTATCCATGTATAAAGTAAGTGAAAACCTTATAATTGTCTCATCTATCTTTATACATATAATTAGTAGAATAATGTTTACGATCACTAATTAATATCTCAAAAAAACAAATGGTCATATCACATTTTTTTTTCAACAATATTTTTATTTATACCTAGATATTGTTCATCAGTTTTTAATATCATATATGTATCATTAAATAATAAAATAGACAATAATATCCATTTGTTTCTAAAGCATCGGCCTAATATACATAATATGGAAGAGATTCACACATCATATGCTATTGCTTTATGGTTATGAGTCGAATATACATATTTTTATTACCTTTGATAGAGATTCAAATAGTTTCAACCTCCAACACTCTAGCGTCCGAAGCTGATACATTCAAACATCACAAGCTGATTTCATTTGTGAAAAAATAAAATATTCGAAAAATATTCTTCTATTAGTGGCCACCCCTGCCCACCAATAATGAATTTACATTCACTGAGTACAACCTTATTCTTATGAACTCATCTTCATGTGTCCAATATCTTTCAAATAATTATGTAGAATGGACGTTGATTCGTTTGCCACATGAGATGATTGATAAGACCTTACTAGCGAACAAATATTCACATCAGTCACTGGACCATACTAGAGAACAAATATTCACATCAGTCATTGCTAGTGCCCTCCCGTTTTTATTCACACAGAAAGATTGCTAGAGTTCACGAACATGTGTCGTGAGAAACAAGTGGCTTCGTATTATTCAGTTGAATAGATTTTACAAGCGCCTAAAGACAATAATGCAAAATCTCGGGAATCTATCACGGAATCTAGGCTTTCAGCAGTATAATCTGACGGATGCGCGCGTGGAGGTACGGAAAAGCGGCTAACCCTAACTACCGCTCTCTTCTGGCATCGCAACGGACTTCTCCACTGCCGACTTATTTTCATTATCGTCAATTTATTGTCATTACGCTTGTTGCTTTCATTGGGTTCAGAATCACGGATAAATCCAAAACTAAAATGGAATCGCAATTAAAATAGAAACACCCATCATATACAGCTTCAGCACAAACAAATCAACCAGTTTTTATCAACTTCCAATACCTCCTCTACTTTCGGTGCTTGTCTTTCTCCCGCTTACCGACCATTCACTTTCTTTTCCAGAACCAATTCTCACTCGGACAATGTTCATCGTTAATAATGGAAAAAATTTCGACGAATGCAATAAAGTGGGTTACTTATAATGGTCTGTAGGAAAACCTAACAATCGGTATGTAGGAAAACCTAACAATCAAGATATGGAATGGCCACCAACTCCACGATGAAAACAATAGACTACCCTAGTTGGTATTCAGGTACTTTTGTTTCCTCTTTGATTTGATCATAATAGAGAAAATCGAATCCGGGGACTTATCGAGTAAAATTGTCGGTATGTAGGAAAACCTAACAATCAAGATATGGAATGGCCACCAACTCCACAATGAAAACAATAGACTACCCTAGTTGGTATTCAGGTACTTTTGTTTCCTCTTTGATTTGATCATAATAAAGAAAATCGAATCCGGGGACTTATCGAGTAAAATTGTCCCTGGTCGAGTAAAGTCTGTGGTTGATATTAATACACAAAAGAAACGAACAGTCGAGATAATGGCCACCAAATCCACAACGAAAACTAAAGATTATCTTGTTGTTAAGGTATATTGGTTGTCTCTTCGATTTGATTAACTGATCATAAATTCTTTTGGATTCACTCCGTTTTTAATCATGTTGCAGACATTTTACTTTGAACCTTCGACATCCATCATGAGGAATTGAGAGATAGGAGACTTTATTACAGTTGTATTTCGGCAGGTCGTTTAGGGTTAGTGATCTTCAACTTTTTAAGATTTTAGGTGCGTTTGCAGAGATGGAATCTCTGCATCTAACACTTTAATTTGTCTTTGTTACGTGTGAATTTGGCTCTTTTCAGTAGAGATTGTCCATAAGCTTATCTCCAAAGCAATTTATTAGTAATGAAACATTAAACAATTATATAGAAGTAGAGCTAATATTTAAGCATTCACTGCAATAAATCGTTGATCAAGCAGCGAGTGCTTAGCTGACATCCCTTCCTCAGATTTTGGGGTAATTAATATAAAATTAGTTGAAATGCATCTTAGTATCAAATCTTTAAGTCGATACGTCTGGCTCCAAAGATATCCTAAACCATCCCTATTGATAAAATTGCTTCTAATTAAAATGATGCCAGTTGGAATGCTACTATACTTAATTGGTATCCATTACTCTTTGAATTGAGTGGCGTTTTGTTCTCCGTATAACTTAAATAGGTTATCAAATCGCGAGGGTCCATATGTTTGGCTGTAGAGATATTCTAAACCATGCATGTTCATAAGATGGCTTTTTAATTGAAAAGGATTCCACCCTGAGTGATAGTAGCATATTTCATGGGCACCCAAGACTCTTTCAGTGGCACTTTGTTCTCTATATATTATGCTAATGAGATGCGTTGTATTTTTTAATTGTGTCCTTCAATGGATAATGGGATACAATTGCTCAAAAATTTGTTTTAAATTTGTTCCAAAGAGAATTAGGAAATCCATTTTTTATAAGGTCTACTTTAAATTGCGTACAGCTTATTCTCATCAATGTCCGCCTTAAATTGTGGGATTTTTTAATAAATTTGGAGATGTGAGGATTGAAATAATGTAATGGACTTATAAGCAATAGGTTTAATAAGTTAATTATTGATATATGTTAAATTTGTCATTCGAGGTTACGTGAGGCTGTTGAGCATAGTGATTGTTATATTCATCACTTAAGTTCAATTCTTTACATATAATAATACATATTTCTTTAATATATTAGTGCCCATGAATATTATTGTATTTTCTTGAAGCCTCTTGGACTTTTTATTTAGTATACTTAAAAGAAAAAAAAGTCATGATGATATTGAGAAATGTGTTATCAAGGAGGAGAGGTATCTTTAAAAATATTTATTCTTTAAACATTTGGAAAATTTCATCCCAAAAAAAAGTCATGATGATATTGAGAAATGTGTTATCAAGGAGCAGAGATATCTTTAAAAATATTTATTCTTTAAGCATTTGGAAAATTTCATCCCACTTGTAAGTCGATACAACATCCATGATGCTTTGGATATCTGATTAATGGCTTTACAAGTTCCCACTTTTACTTGTTCAAATTATGAAAAAGTTCAATCACCTTATCTCTTAGCTTTCCTGAAATTTGGATGTAATATTTGGTTGTTCTCACTCATTTATTTTACAAATAAATGAAAAACTATTGAAGTGAAATAAAAAATAGAAATAGCTTTATACTTTAAGGAAATATACTTTTAATGAAGTAAGAGAAACAAACCTTGTGATAAATTCATGTATTTGGCCTTGTTCACTTCAAGAATGTTTCTATCATTACATTCAACTATTTCCATTTTTTATTTTATAGAGCTACTGAGATAAATGTGTGAAGTGTTAATGGAAGAGACATGGTCCTTTACATTAACATGGTTTGAAAGAAAAAGATTTGTTAAACAGTGAAGCTAACAATTTTTTTTATCTTCATCCCATAAGGACTACAAATATATGGGATGATTTACTAATGATTTACTTGGAAAAAAAATATTATTCATCTTAAATTTATTATTTTTCAGATTTTCAAACTAAAAATAATTTTGGATTTGAATTACAAGAAGAATTCACTTTCTAATAAAGTGAAAGAAATTCTTAATATTATTGATAATCATAAAGGAAAATCTTATTATTTATTTTCTCTAATCTCTAACTCATCAAGCATTTTTAGATGAGATCATGGAATTCTTCCCATTAATATATTTATATATTATTTGAAAACAACACCATTTTCCTATACAATTAGGCTATCCTAGTCTGAATAAATTTAAAATATTTAATGATTGTCGATTTTCTATTTTATCAAAATTAAAAAATTAAAAGTTGTGTTAATGAGGTGCAATCTCATAGAACAATATTTGAAAAAATGTATATACGGTTCTTTTTTCCTTACTGAAATCACTTTTCTTTTATTTTTATATCTGACTTGATATTTCATATTAACCAAGTGGTAAATGTAACAAAATAAAAAAAGATAGATTTTATTATAATATACATTTCTTACCTAAAAAATAACTAAGTGATTGTTTGCACATAAGTAACCTTATCTCCTTTCATGGCCGTGAATTCAAAAATTCAGTTCCTTTTTAACCTTTAGTAGCTCATATATCGCTGAAGTGTTCAAAGGAAATATATAAATAAAAGAAAATGTAAATGAATTGAGTTGGACCACTTTTTCAAGTGGGTTAGCTCTTTTTACTATCCATTAGTAGCTCATATATCACTGAAGTGTTCATAGGAAATATATAAATAAAAACAAATGTAAATGAATTGAGTTGGACAACTTTTTCAAGCGGGTTAGCTCTTTTTACTATCCATTACCTCTTTTAAAAGGGCCCCTTGACGATCAACATCAAACTTAGATGCTAACATCGTGCCACTAGAAATTTTCCTAAATTCGTTTTCTAATTTTATCAGATATCGCATTTTAGGAATTTTCATTTAATGTGAGAAAGTCATGTTATTGCACTTTTGGACCCTTCTAACTGACCACATATCACATGGTAAAGAAATATATAGATATATAATTGAAAAAAGCTGGTAAATCAATGATATATTTATGCAATGCATTGAAATAACCAAACCGAAAAAAGTTTTGGTTGCAGAAAGAAAAAGAAAAAGAAAATCTTAAAAATTGATATGTTAGAGTCTAACAAAGGTTCAAGCTATATTAAGGTTAATTTACCCAACAAAATTTAAATGAAGTTGTGTTAAATCTATGTTTTCAAAAGAAGTTGTGTTAGTTTCAAGCTATATCAAGATGAATTTACCCAACAAAATTTAGGTCTATGTTTCGAAACTAAGTTGTGAGAACCTGAGTCAAACATAAAAGGTATTATGATTTTGTCAATGTGAAAAATAAAATTGTAACCCTTCATATTAATTTTCATTTATTTTTATGACTTGAAGGCGAAGGAAGAGGAGCCCGAATTCCCATTCTTCCTTTTTCTATTTAAAAAGGCAAGGGTGTGTTTTCTCTGCCTAGGTGGGATGTATAAGAACTAAATTAGGACGTAGATAATTGGTGATGAGCATATAAGGTTAGGACGTAGATAATAGGTGATGAGCATATATGGAAAATAAGGGGTGAGAACAAATATATGTAAGCGTTCAATGGTGTAATTATTCTACATATTGATTTATCAGTTTTACACTTTAATACATATGGATTACGGATTATGTAACTCATAGTAGTGGTACTTTTTGAGATTTATGCTTCAGGTTGATATTTGGTGTAATTATGTGTATGCATGTATTAAATTTATTATCTATCATATTTGCAACCCGAATGGTTTTTTTGTTGGCGTATTGGTGAGAATCTCACTTTATTTTATGGATTATGTATGTGATTAGACCAATTTGAAATTTTTTGGGGTAATTTTTAAAGTTAGACTTTAGAAATATTTAAGTGATTTTTTTTCTAAAATTTTGAATAGAATAAAAATATAATGAAAATATTTTAAAGTGAAAAACCTTTATTGAATTCATTAATATAAATATGATAATATAGTTTTAAATTTGTGTGTATCTTATATTTCTAAGCATTAATATGCTATATTTGATAAAACTCTTATATCAAAGGGAGAAAAAAAAGATGATATTAATAAAAAAAAAAATAAGCTTGGAATTTCTTTCTCGTGGATTTTTAAGAAATATCCAAAAAGAAAGTAGTATACCTAAATCCTAAGAAATAAAAATGTTCATGACCTTGTTTTAGATGAAAATGATTTCTTAACAACTACAATTATACAAAGAAGGGAAATGTTGTAATCCTATGGGAATCGTAAGGGTTTCTATTGAGTTAGGTAGTTAGGAAGTTAAGAAGTTAGGAAGTAAAAATGTAATCTAGTTGAACGAATGAAGCATAGATCACATGTTCATTATTTAACAGTGGTATCAAAGTGCTTGAGATCCAAGGAGGCTGGTGGCAGCGTTGATGTTAAGGGAGCACCAGATTGTTTTCAACATGTGTCAACACTGCGAGCGGAGTTTGTTTGCAGCATTTTCCTCTCCTGTGTTTGTAGCATATAATTGACAAAAGCCGTCATGTCATGTTGCAGTGTGGTGGCATATTTAAAAAATAATAATACCAAATAATTTTATTGCATTGCGTTCATCATTTGATTGGAACGGGCATCGATAAATCTGCGTGTAGTTTGACTGTTGTGTTCATTTTGGACTATCGCAAGCAGTTTTTTTGCTAGAAAAGAATTCGGATTGTTTTGCAAGCATCGGTTTTGTGATGATAAATAAGTTACAAAACACAGTTTTTTTTAAAAGGAAATTTGTGCCTTGTTGATAAAGAAAAAATAGTGAAAATCTATGAATATTCAAAGTTAAAAAAAATAAAAATTTAAGAAAAACATATGCCTGCTTTGGGTTAAAAAGAGAAGCCACAGTTTTTTAAATCTCTCTCGGTGATTACAAAAGTATTTTTGTGGTTGAATCAGAATTTTTTAAAGATCGAATTATGTGCATGTGGGAGAAATCTCTGTCAGTGATTACAAAAGTTTTTTTGTGGTTGAATCAAAATTTTTTAAAAGATAAAATACTGTGCATGTGATCAAAATTAGTTTTTTGGTGGTCAAAACATGAACTCCCTTGTATCCTTAATTTGGGTTGTTCTTTCTAGAAAGAAAAATTACCAGGATTTCCTTAGGAAAGTTTAAAATACTCTTATATTTAATGATTTATGGAATGGAGTCTATGAAGGAGAAGGAGAGAATGCACTAGAGTAGCCTGATGAGCGGAAAGAACTAGAAATCTGGCAAAGTAAGGATAAGAAGGCCTTTGCCTTAATCTCCACTTTAGTATTAGAAGAGGTAATCAGATACATTACTCAGAGTAAAACATATTATTATGCCGTTAAAAAGCTAAAAGAGCTTTATCGTTCAAATTATCAATTCGAGATAATTTAGTTATTGTTGAAGTTATTTAATCTCGAAATGAGCGATAATGATTGTCTAAAACTTTCTTCTGAAATGAAAGCTAGCAATCATGAAATTGATTGTATTGGAGTTAAAGTTGATTTTCCACTTACTGCCTTTATAAAATCTCTTTACCCTAGTTATTCACAGTACTTGGAATCACTCCGAGATAGTGGGAAATTAAAAGATATACATTTTGACAAATTAGTAGGGAAAATTGCAGAAAGAGAGAAGGATTTTGCCAAGAAAGAAGCATCACATAGTTCTAATACTGAAACCATATGTCTTGCTAAAAAATACCAAAGACCTCAAGATGAATCTTTCAAAAATACCAAGGGTAATAGAGGTTGAGGTAGGAAGAATTATAGAGGCGGGGGGGGGGTAGAAATATTCAGGGAGATAGACAATAGAATTAAAACAAAGAAATTTTTCTGATAAACCAACTGTAAAATGTTTTATATGTGGTAAACTTGGACATATAGCTGCAAATTGTAGAATTCCATAGGAGAAACTTAATAAAAAAATAGAACAAATACTTGAAAATAAATATCATATAATTCCAGAGAGAGGACAGTCTTTTGAGAATGCACATTATGTTGTCACTCAGTGTAATTTCGACATGGAAGATGTTTTTGGTACTTATTTTTCTTCATAGTGTGACAATAGGTAATAGATATAGGTGCCACGTGTCATATGACCTTTCGAAGAGATTTGTTTCATCAATTCAGTGATAATATTGATGGAATAGTGTATTTTGCTGATAAGTCCAAAATCAAACCATCAGGGATTGGTTCAATTTAGTTAAAAAATCTTGGAATTCCAAACTATATTTTGAATGATGTTCTTTACATTCCGTAGTTCCAAAGAAATTTGTTATCTCTTATAAAAATAAGTGAGCAGGAACATTCCATTCACATATTTTATGGTAAACTAGAAAATAGAAGACCAGCTGACAATAAAACTATATTCACTCATGTGGAAGGAGATAAGTTATTGAAGTTGCATGGTATGTCACCTGTTTCATTGAACACAACTTGTCTGGTTCAAAAAAATGATACTTTGTCCTCTTCTGAGAAAATTATACTTTGTCCTTTTATGGCATGCATGCTTCAGTCATGTTAATTATGAAATTATTCAAATTATGAAGTAACATGGGATTAAGGGACTTCCAAAATTTCCTAGAAAATTAACCCCATGTAATGCTTGTATATTGGGAAAGCATTACAAGCAGTCTTTTCAAAATTCTAAGTCTACAGCTACAAGAAAATTAACCCTCACACACTCTGATTTATGTGGTCCAATGTATGTATCAACTGCGAATAGAAATAAATAATCCCCACTTTTATTGAAGATTATTCGAGGATGTACTGGGTTTATCTGCTTAAAGGAAAATCACAAGTTTCTGATGTGTTTAATAAATTTCATCTCTTGATAACAAAAGAAGCACAAATTACTATTGGCACTATAAGGACTGATAATGGATGAGAATATACTTGACATGCATTTGAAACATGTTTGGAAGAGAATGAAATCAAACACTACACCACAATACCATATAATCTACAACAAAACGGTGTTGCTCAAAGAATGAACCGAACATTGCTTAATATGGTAAGGTCAATGATGTTTTTTAAGAATGCAAAATTAATGTTTTGGGGACAATTCATGCTCTATGTGGCATACATTAGAAATCGGGGCCCTTCCTTTATCATTAACAATAGGACTCCATATGAAATGTTGTATAGTCATCTTCCTATTATTAAACATTTTCGAATTTTAAGAATTTTTGGTTCTCAATGTTATGCTTTGATTCCTAAACATCAGAGGAATAATTTGAGTAAAAGAAGAAAAAAATATGTATTTTTAAGGTATTACATGACTTCTAAGGCATACGGATTGTATGATTAAGAGAAAACAAAGTTTATTTTGTCAAAGGATGTAATTTTTCTTCAAACTGATGAATATTCCCTCACTGTTGATAGGAAACTTAATCAAATAGAAAATTTTGTGCCTCAAAAGTTTTATTATGAATGAGATAATATACTTCTCCATCCTCAAGGGGGGATTCCTATATTAGATAAGTCTGTGGAGTTTCCTTCTCTCAATGTTGAGAAATTGGTTGTGGTTGAAGATGATAATTTTGTTGTTGCTAATGAGGAATTATTTGATACAAGTTTTTCTATAGATACAATGACGGAAATGAAAAGAACTGAGCCATCTGAAGAATATGAGAAAATTCTATAACTTCCTGAACAACTTCCTACAAAACCTTTGTGAAGGTCAACTTGTATTCGAACATTTTCCAAGAAATATGATGAGTTTAAGGCTAGAAGTTCCTCAGGTAAGTATTCTCATTGTGAATTTAATTTTTCTCTGGATTATGAGCCTACTTTCTTTGAAGACGCTACTAGTTATGAACAGTGGAAAGATGCAATGCAAAAGGAATAAGATGCTCTCATAAAAATAAGGCACATGGAGGCTAGTGGATCCTCCTGTTCACATCAAACCTATTGGTTGCAAATGGATTTATAAAACTAAGTTTAAAGCTGATGGTTCACTAGAAAAACACAAAGCAATACTTATAATGAAGGGATATGCACATAAATAGGGTATCAACTATACAAAGAATTTTTCTCCTATAGCTATATAGGGCACTATTAGATCTTTTTTTGCTATTGCAGTTCAGAAAGAATGAAAAATTCATCATATGGATGGCAAAACTGCCTTTTCAAATGTATATTTGAAAGAATATGTTTACATGTTTTAGCCAGAAGGTTTTTCCATTAAAGGGAAAGAATAAAAGGTTTGAAAACTAATGAAGTATTTTTATTACTTGAAACAAGCACCTTAAGGATGGTATGAAAAGCTAATTGAACATCTTCTTAAATTAAACTATAAGCATTTTGACCTAGATGTTGCAACTCTTTTCGTTAAGAAAGTTGGAAGATGAGTTTTATATCTAGTTGTATATGTTGATGATTTGATGATCACAGGATAAAATGATGAATATATATCATCTCTAACTAAGAAATTGAATTTTTTTTTTGATATAAAAGATTTAGGTTTACTTCATTATATTGGTATTGAAGTTGATAAAAAAACACAACATATTTTCATCTCTCATAATAAATATGTTGATAAATTATTGAATATATATAGTATGACGGAATGTAGTCCTGTTTCTACTCCAATGGGGCAGAATTTGAAACTCACTTTCGAAGTAGGAAAGTCATTTGAAGATCCAACAAAGTACATGAAACTTGTTGGAAACTTTATTTATTTATCTATTGCTCGTCCTCATATAAACTTTGATGTCGGAATGATTTCCAGGTTTATGCATCATCCTTGTGAGGGGCATTTGGTAACAACAAAAAGGAATTTGAATTCTTTAAAAGGAAATCAAACTTACGACATCAAATATTCCAAAGTTTTAGACTTCCATCTTGTTGGTTATTTAGATGCAGATTTTGATGGAGATAAATAAAATGGATTCTCAACTTCTGGATATTCTATGAATTTTGGATCAACAACCATCAGTTGGAGATCGCGCAAGAAATCTGTTCCTGCTGATTCTACCATCAAAGTTGAATATGTTGCAGCAGCTCAAGCCACTAAGGAAATCATTTGGCTTCAAAAAATACTCAAATATTTGTAGGAGAAACAAAGAGATTCAACTCCTCTATTTGTTGAAAACTCTTTTGCAATTCAGTTGGCCACGAATACAAAGTTTCATGATCGAACCAAATATATAAACACCAAATATCATTTGATTTGACATCATGTAGAGGCCCAAACAATTCATCTGACACATTATCCAACTTTTGAACAAATCACAGATATTTTTACCAAAGCATTAGGGTGTGAAAAATTTGAAAAATTTAGATCTTTACTTCGTATGTCAGATGTCCCTTTGAATTAAGGGAAGAAATTTTGTAATCCTACAGGAATCCTAAGGTTTTATACTCAGTTAGGTAGTTAGGAAGTTAGGAAGTTAGTATTTAGTGATAACTAATTTCTAAAGTATAAATGTAATCCAATTAAATGAATGAAGCATAGATCACACATTCATTATTTGACAGGAAATCCCTAAAATGTATATAATTTTAACCATGAAATTTTTATAACTATTGAAGAAACCAAAAAACTTGGATATCTCATATTCAAAAGGGATATAGACCTAATGATCCATTGTGATGCAATTTTGGTTAAACCCTCCAAGAAATCCACACTCCACTAAGTGAAATTATGTTTGAAAGGATAAGCGGAGGGATGTTACACCAATAATGGTTTTAAATATCTAAGTGAGGAATTGTATTATTTACTAATGCATCCATATAATTAAATCACTAGAAAAGGTGCATAAAATATCTACATGAAGATAAAAATGCTTACTTTATCATATGTATCACTTTAAACTTATAAAAAATATCCAATTATAACTTTATTTTAAATTATTAACACTACCATTAATTATAAGAACAATTAATTTAAAAAGCATGAAACAATATTCTTAAACATGAAATTTACTCCACTTTTCATATGGATATTCTTACTCTGTAATAAGATTTGTTACAATACTATGTGTATCAATAACAGATGCCCCAAAAATTATAACTCACATCATATGACACTTGTTAATATAACATTTTTTTTAATTAATCGGTTTATTAAAAATAGTAAAAAAGGTATAACTAGTTTAAAGATAAATCCCAATAGTTAATTTGTATATACTACTATGAGTATTCAAAAAAATTCATTGGAGATCGAATCGTTATCATTCACCTAGTAATTATTCATCTTTAAGTTACATTTGAAAGCCATATTCCAAAATTGCCATATCTATGCACAAAATTATGATATTTAGAATATAACAATTACATTTAATTATAGTATTTGTATTATCATGCAATTAATAAATTTTAACATTAAATAGAAAGTATCATGTTTATATGGCTAGAGGAAAGGAATGGCCCAATAATTTTGTATAATATATTATTATAAAAAACAAATCTTCCTTTTTTCAAAAAAATGCTCATGAATAAAATTAAATGAATATAAACCTAATTTTTTTATATTCTATTCGAAAAATGTTTAATTTAATAATTATGATATTAATTTTGATTTGTAAGAATTTTTTTATATATAAATAAGAAAATATAATGATTGTAAACTATTTTCAATATACAAGACGTGGATATAATTAAAACATAAATTATAGTGTCGAAAGCTACTTTATAACACAATAAACATTCTAATGTATGATAGAAAAAATAGGTAGTGTCTATAAAATGAAACATTAAATACAAAAATGATAAATGATAATAAAATAGTGTATCAACTCAATTAAAAAGTATTAAAAAATAAAAATTAATAAAAAAATAAATATTCAACATTTTCTTGTCAATTTAAATTTATTAATAAATTTTAAAAAGAATATATATATATATATATATATATTTTCATCAGAAATATAAAATTATAGACTTAAAATTCATTAATTATATATATTAAAATAATTATTGGAATTTATAAGTATTATATTTCATAATATTATACAATCCTTATATATATATGTAACATAAAAAATAAAAAAATTTATAAACATATAAAAAAAATTCCCACGTTATATTTCAATATTCTAATAAAGTTAAAATAACAATTTTTTCTATATATCAAAATGCTATAATTGTGTGTAATCTAAAATTTATATAAATATAAATAATATTATTAAAAAAAATGTAATTTATTTTAACTCTCATTTATATTAAGTATTGACAAGAATTAAATTTTTTGAGGTGTAAACTTTTGCACTAAAAAATATGTTTACATTTAAAAAAGAAATCATGTCGATACTTGATGAATATTAATATCGATCTATAACAAGATATACAACTTGCATAATTTTGTAGTTGGAATCATATCCAATTATTTCTAGACATGGATATTATTGTTCAGGGAATATCTCAGCAACATCCAACAACCCAATCGAAACCAAAAATTAAATTTACTAATGTAAGCATTACTTCTAACGCATTCCTCTGATGTTTAAATTATAAAACTTTCATTACAAATATTAATATTGAAATTAAATAACATATTTTAACACACTAATATGTGTGTTTTTTTCTTCATTGTCTCTCACACCCACTCTAGAATCTTGTAGACAATTCTCTTTATTCAACATAACTTGGAACTACCACTTGAACCATATAAAATATAATTTCCTCTTTCCATCATTGACATACTTGTAATACTGATCAATATTGACACACTTTTCTCGTAAATATTCCAGAAGAAAAGTTGTCATTTAATCTAATCACTCTATGGATTGATAGAAATAGGTAAAATCACACAATTACATAAACAAAATCATATATTATGCACAAATGGTGTATGTATAAACACACTCACACACACAGATTTACATTCAGATTACTCTATTAAATAGAGTTTCTGAGATCCAACTTATTCCTAATTTAGAGAGAGAGGTTGAGAGAACTTCTCAACCATCACAAACCAACTTCTCAAATATGGAATGTAAGCATTAACTCCAACATCCCCCCTTAATGATTAAATTACATGAATTTATTAAAATCACTCATCAATAAAAAAAATAATCAAGCTTATCAGTAGATGCTCCATCGAGTTGCCTCATAACCCTCGGAAAGGTGTGGTTGGAAAGTTGGATTCCCGAGTTCGCTTCCTCAACTCTCGAATCAAGGACCTCCCAAAGTCAATTACTAGAAAAGATCCCAATCTGTCGCATAACCTCATTAAGAAACCACTTCCATGTCTACCAGTAATGAGGGATCCTTCCCTAGATCCTTAACTGCCATACTATCTGGACAACCATCCATTTTGAGTCTTATTGCCACTTGATCTCTTTGAAAACAATTGATTGCAATCACTAAACTCCTAGTCATTCTATGGACGAGCTCCCATCCACTGAAATACATGGGTGCTAACCGCTGTACTTTCCAGTTATCTAGGAAAGCCGTCTAGATACAAAATGTATCTAGAATTAGTATTACAAAATGACCTTCTTATTTATAAAAAAAATAATTCTATTTGTTTTGCACTAGATTGAATGCTGCATTGAACACATGGTTGTATACAGCCTGTAAACAATGGTCTCCTCAAACGTTTCATATAAAAGCTGCATACAACTATAATGCTACATATAAACAATGGGGATGTTTTTCATGATATATATCAACAGGCTCTTGTTATTGTGCCACTAATATATATCATATATTAACATGGTTATCATTATATATAATGTAAACAATAAATACATTGCTCCATCACAATGATCAACACTACAAACCAATGCAAAGAACGCTGCCACTCCAGTAACATTTAGCGCTGCTCCAAAATGTGTTGTTGCAAATTTAACGATGAATAATGAAACCAGATATCACACTGAATTCGCACCAAATTTAGTCTTCTCCACAGTGGCTCACGACAACATAGCTCAGAATCACCGACAATGGAAGATTGTACCCACTCTCCAACATAAATCCGCTCACTACAATGGGAAATCTCACAGGCTCAACACCGGCAGCGCGATGGGAAATCTCTAGCAGCAGAAATCTCGATGCCTTCAGTGATTCAAGATGTAAATCACATTCCTCATGTACCAATGCGTACCGCTTCATAGTAGCAAGAGTCTCAAGAATTTCAAGCTCTCGCCATTTTTCCTCCATCATTTGAGCTCTAACCCCAAAGTCTCCAGCAGAAGTATGGTTTTCTTGAGCAGCAATCTGGTCTTTTCTAGTAGAAGTCTACTCTCTTCAGACTTGAAAACTACGTAGCTCTCCAATTCAAGTCCATATTCTTGTGTATTTATAACCACGCTGAGGTCATTCAACCACACTACGATTTCGAACATTTCCTGGCAATTCGTCAAAGAGGTCTCGGCCGAGATCCCATCGATTGGGAGCCTGTATTTTTATATGCCGTGGTCAAGAAACTTATTTCTCCAAAAGAAAAGTTTCATTATCAAAGGAAGCAGCGGCTTCACACCCAAAGGCCGAATGCGTTGCTGCAGAATCCACAAAATTTAATACAGTTGGGAACCATTAACCACAACCCTCTGCAATGAAGGTTTTCACACTTAGGGCCCTTGCAAAAACAACGAAAAACAAAACACACATACAAATGCCTCTGATCCTATGCTCTGATACCATGATAGAAATATCTAAAACCACACAATTACAAAAACATAATCATATATTATGCACAAATGGTGTATGTGTAAAGACACTCACACACACAGATTTACATTCAGATTACTCTATTAAATAGAGTTTCTAAGATCCAAATTATTCATAATTTAGAGAGAGAGGTTGAGAGAATTTCTCAACCATCACAAACCAACTTCTCAAATATGGAATGTAAGCATTAACTCCAACATGCATATACCTCCATATCTAAGGTAATTACCTTTTGGCTATCTTTTAGTTTCTAGGAAAGCAATACTTACCTTCTGGCTATCTTCCAATTTCTAAGAAGGGAGTATGGGTACTAAATTTATTCAAAAGTTAATCATACAATTTGAGGTCTTTAAAAACACACATTCATAACAACCTATGTTCCTAGCTTCATATAACCCACTAGTCTTCATCATGTAAACAAAAAAACACACATAATAACCGGTAGCTGATGTTCCTAACTTCACATGACCCATCATCTTTATAACATATAGTAAACGGAATAAAATAGTCGAGGCATATTTGTTTTACTATATTAATATAGAACCACCAATTTGAACTATATTACTTTGTTCTATAATTGGTTTTGAATTTTTAACAAATCATAATATTAAAAAGGTAAACAAATCTCATAATCAAAAAACTGAAAAAACCAATCATCAGGCACAATAATATCATTGTTTCCTAACTGCTACTCTAGTCTAATAGAATTTTTTTCTTTCATTCCTTATGCATAGACTTTGTTGATTGTGGTGCATACCAAAAAAATTAGGCATTCTTCCATATAGTGCCCAATCCACTCATGGGGTAGTTGAGAGACTCATCTTCTTGAAAATTCCTTGTGGAAGTGCCATCATCTGCATTCCAAACAAGTAATTTAACATTGAAATCATGCATAATGCTTCATTCGTGATAGTGATTTCAAATTGGGTATCGTAACTAAAGCATTATGGATTTTTCAACTAATCAGTTGATTTCCTTACAATATCATCTAACGAAAGATCGTCATTGACATGACTTTGATCTCACAAATAAATTCAATAATCTCTCTATGTGAGACTTACTTAAATATCTCCCACAAACCTAGCAAGAAAAAGTTCAAGTAACTTCAAGGATTTCTAGTTCAAATTTCTACAAACAAGGGAGTACCCAATATTCTGCAAAACATATCGAATTTGAGAAGATTATGAAGAGATAAGAAGGGTGTTCTAGAAGGAACCTTCTCAATATTTTCTTGATCTTCAACGCTTTAAATGGAAGTCTCACACACACAAAGAAAATAAATTTATGCACGCTCAACATATGTGCACATTTCTGCCATGTTCTTCATCTTCTTCAGGAGTTCTTTTGGATAGCTATGAAGAGTGTAATATAGATTCAATGAACATGTCAAATGTAGCATTACAATCTAAAAGTAATCTAATGTTTCATCTTTGTTTTCTTCTTATTTCCTAATTAGCATGATATGGGAACAATGAGCGTTCCTATCATTGATGTCATGTATATGCAGGTATGCACAAAACTACTAATCAAGGATGAATGCTGGATTATTCCTTGAACATAGGAAAATAAAACTCATAATAGAAATATAGTTTTACACACCTACATATTCTGAGTTCATCCCTTATGAGAGCTATTCCTACAGAGCCCCCAATACCAAAAAATAAATCTCATACAAAAAAAATATTGAGTACATTTAATAAAAATTATGATAAATTTTTATAGGTTTTATGATATCCCACTAATTCTAAACTTGGATATTCTTGCTAAGAAAATATCGCAACAAACTTCAACAACAAAATCAAAACTAATAAATCAATATAAAATGTAAGCATTATTTCTTACATAAGATAAATCCAAAAATAATTCATATAATTTTAAATAAATCATTCCATAAATATGAGTAATTATATGGTTCAATTTTTTAATATTATTTATATATATATATATATATATATATATATATATATATATATATTATTAAAAAATTATTATTTTCATTTACTATTTTATATAGTTCTTTAATATATTATGTTTAATGGGAAGGTAGGTGGTTGGGGTTATTTAAGATATAAAGGGAGAAAGTAAATTGAGAACACTTCAGGTTTTCAAACTACCATAAGTAATAAAGCTTAAACCCTTCCAACATTGAAATAATTCACTATCATGAAAAAAATGGAATTACTAAAGTAGTAATAATTACATAGTTCATATTTATAATCACATCTTCACACCATATGTTTCTATTCAAATATGTCAATTTTTTTTTTTTATTAATGAAAATTCCACTCTATTAAAGTTATCTATGTCCGTCAGATACCAGATTTACACATGATATTTACTTCTGTGATGTGGTTAGAATTGCATTGAAAAAGAGCATTAAAAGAACACATATGCATGCTTTAAGCAAGCTGAAACAAGACAACGATCAACAGCATAAGAACACTTGACATGATAATGGAGTTCACCTAGTGTGGGTTATGTCTCTGGGACAAGTGTCAAAGTGGGGTTGACCGCTTCATATAGTGCTGGAAATGGTGATGATGTACATGGACTATGTTTTCTATCATACAAGGATATATGCCCTCAACATGAGTGGCTTGTCTCTACACGAGAAGTTCCCCTATAGGAACTCTATCTCACAATAGGCCTCCTATCAGCATGACATAATCTCACACAAGGTGACGATGAGGATCCCTTCATCAAGATCACATAGGGAAATCAATCAAACGTAACAATCTATGGTGAATACATCTCGCATGTAGAAACATAGATCCCGCAACGCAAGGATCTGAACAAAAAATTACCTCTCAGAGAAAATGATAAAATAAGCACATGACATCAATATCGCATATACCTCAACCTTTGAAGTTGGTTGAAGAAGTGGATGCTCAGCTGCTAAATCTAGTTGCACAATCAAATTCATAGTGTCGAGAGGCAGAAATTTGATTTTCCAACATTGGGAATCTGACACCTTCACCTATCTAGAAAATGGCCAAAGAATGGAGAGCCCAGTTACAAAAATGGACATCACCATCAAATTCATGTCACCAAGAGGTGTAAAATCTACATAAATTTTGTCGAATTTTGACTCTAAAAACTTCAACACCTTAGGGAACCTTTTCATGCTCCCCAATATTCTTGGGGCATGGTTACATACCTCTGCGGGGTCGTGGTTCCACTACTCCACTATGCCTCTTCTCCTATGTAAAATGTGCGGAAGAGTTTTCAATAGGAGGCCCATAGGCTGTTGGTAAAGTTGTGTAATAATAGGCATAGGGTAGGGGGATCAAATCCCGCCCAAGCCAAACTTGGTGCATTGTTTTGAAATGAAATGATATATATATTTGTTGATTTTGGCATCGGTTATATACGTTTTTGAATATTCGTTTAGAAATGGTGTTTGGGGGACTGCCCACTCGTGGGCCGCACATGTGGGCCAGAGCGTTCGACCCATGTTGGTCTTGTATTCATACTACCTCTATTGTGGTTTTATATACATATGGGTGGGGCCCGGGTCAGGTCCACAGGATTTGGCTCACCCACTGCTCATTTGTGGTGGCTCGAGGGTTCGGTGGGGTCATGGTCGCTGACCCACATATTAATAATGTTTTTGGGTGGTAGGTTTTAGGGTTATAGAGTTGACATCTCACCCCCCTAACAGGTCAATACATGCAATATGGTTGTGGGGTGGTGGGTTGGTGGCCCGCCACCCATTTTGATATATTTTTTGTTTTTTTAAAACCATATATAATTTTTAAATTTTCTTAAAGTTGGAGGTTATTAGGAATTTTAAGTACCCAACAAATTCATCCGCTTCTCGGGTATTGGGTTCCCTGTCGGTTGATGGTGAGATTGTAGGACATTTATACCTGGACCATTGCCCAATTTTGACTGCAGGTTTGACTTTATATAACTTCTCTATATGGGCTCAGATTGGAGTGTCGTTCACACCATTGGAATTAGGGCGATGAGCACTTCAATCTGATCCTAGTTCGAGAGGAACCTGGGAACTTTTAATTCTTACCATTTCTGAGCCCTCTTGGTCTCCTGATGGTGTTTCGAACCACCTCGATCAATCCTCCCCACTAAGGAGATTTTGGTCCACCAAAAGCCTGAACATAATATGCAACTTCTTTGTAACTTGTCTACACCACAAGTGTCCTGAAAGGTCACCTGTCATTCTCCTTCACCTTTGTTCTTGAGAACCATAAGCAATGAGCTAACACCAACATCCTTTACAAAGATGTGGAGCATTATTCTTACAAATTACATGCTCAATTACATGACCAACTATGATAAAAGAATCCCATACTTTCTACGAGTTTATAACACATGCTTTCTGGTCAAGTTTACAACAAATTGAATCAATACCCTAGCTATCAATACAAGGCAAAAACATCATTATTTCTTCAAAAAGTGATGGAAAACATATCATCACTTTTAAATTTTAAATTTCAACGCATGATTTACAAATTAATTCCATGATACGCTAGCACACCTATAAAAACCATCTTTCACTTATTAAATTGAATGGGTCATCTTTGTGTGGCACATTCACTTGTCGAACAATTGTTTCAACTCATTCATGCATGGACACTTTTTCCTTGAGACGTTGCTCTATATGGAGCCTCAAACAAGTGGCTCTTTGATGAACACTTATGTCGCAATGACTGCAATTATTCTTCCTCCTCTAGAACTACTTTACCTTCTTCCTTCCCTCGTGTGGAGAAGGAATTTCACACCTCATCCTTTTTCATCTTGTCATTCTCTTCCAGCACTCAGCAAACACATGGATATGTAATCCAGAAAAGCTACATGTTTTTCGATGCTATGATTTATGTTCATTTTTAGTGACATGCTTGTAATAAAAATGAAAATTATAATACCAAGGCTTGTTATAACATTCCTTTTTGTCTCTGGTGTAATCAAGGTGATAAGATCTTGCCTCATCTCTTTCTCTGGAATGTGCGTTGTCATAGGATGATGGTGAAGTGTTCCCATCATTCTATTTACCCAATGGCTCCAACCATGTATTGGAAGCTTCTAACACCTTTGAGCATTGTCCTTTAGTGTATACCAAACCTGTGAATCGAGGTCTCTACAAAACCTCCAATGGTTGAGTTATTCCTTGGCCATTAACACTGAGTCCTCCTCCTTTATATCCCATATTGGTGCATTAGGGAAATATTGAGCTGTAAAATGGGCCTCCTAAAGAAATTATAAAATAATAGTGGAAATAATAAATATCATTACATCATCAAATTTTAGAGGGAAAAAATAAAAGACTTCTTTTTCAAGTCATATCTTCAACTTATATCACAAATGTTTTACTTGAATTTCGAGTGGGAGTACTCATTGGATCCAAAATTTAATTCCTATTCCAATGAGTATCCACCTTGCATACTTTCAATGGGTTCCACTACATGTGATCAGAATCACATTTTTATGTATTTCTCATTTTTTGTGTAGGAGGGTAGATTGAAAGTATGCAACATGAGTACTCATTGGATGAGGAATTAATTTTTTCATACAATGAATACTTCCACTCAAAATTTTAGTTAAAACTTTGGGAGATAAGTTGAAAAAAAAGTTTTATTATTTAATTATTTTTTAATATTTCTACCATTTGACATAAAAAATGGTGAATCATCCCCCCATGGTTGAAATCATCATCTTGAATACTAATGGTTCTTATAAACTTTATTCTTTTTGTACATTTTTCTGAAGAGGCCAATTTTAGACCTCAAAATTCCCCTAATGAGGAGTCTCATGCAAGATCCTATAATGGGTATCTCCACATTCCCAATAGAAATGATAGCATGTGAAGATAAAACTGAAGAGAAATCAACATTTTTTACCTCAATCCTTGATTCATACATAGGTGATTATTTTTTGTTTAAGCCTTCATTGTGCTTCAACTTCTACAAGGCCTCTTTCGCAGCTCGCAACTGAAGCTACAATCTCTTCTTCTCTTCTTTCTCTTCTCGTAGTAGCCTCCTTAATTCATATTTCCCTTCTTGAAGACTCTGGTTTATCCCCTCATTCAAATGATGAGAATAAAATCAAGGTGATGAAGAAGATGCATAATCACTGGAAGATGTCAATGAAGCATCATTCTCTCATCTTTCTTTCTCCTCTTCCTCTATTCTCTTCTCATAAGCATCATACATTATTTCAACCACTTTGCAAATCCTCTGCATGGCCTCGTACATTTCTTTGTCATCCTCCATTGTTGCACGTTTAATCATTATTCATGCTTGCAATTCACATCAACGATAAAACCACTCTGATACTATCTTGATCTAGGTCCATCAGCTACCGGATTTACCAATGATATTTTACTTCTATGATGTGGTTATAATTACACTAAAAATATCATTAAAATAACACATATGCATGCTTTAAGAAAGAGTAAACAAGACAACAATCGGCAACATAAGAACATGAGACATGATAATGGAGTTCACCTAGTGTGGGCTACGTCTCCAGGCCTAATGTGAAAATGGGGTAGGTTGCTTCATATATTGATGGAAATGGTGATAATGAACATGGAATATGTTTTCTATCATGTAAGGATATATGCCCAAAACATGACTACCTTGTCTCTCCATGAGACGTTCCCCTATAGGAACTCACTCACAATACTCCTATCAACATGACATAGTCTCACACAAGTTGATGATGAGGATACCTTCATCAAGGTTACATAGGGAATTCAATCAAACATAATGATTCAAGGCGAATACGTCTTACATGAAGTGGAAACATAGATCCCGCAATGAAATGATCTGAACAATAGATTCCATCTCACAAAAAATGATAAAAGAAGCACATGACATCAATACTTCATATACCTCAGCCCATGAAGTTGGCTAAAGAAGTGGATTCTTAGCTGTTGAGTTTGGTTACACCATCAAATTCATTGTTTTTAGAGGCATAAAATTGACTGTCCACACTTGGTAATCGGACACCGTCACTCTAATATAGAAAATTGCAGAAGAATGGAGAGCCCAACTATAAAAATGGACATCACCATCAAATTCATGTCACCGAGAGGTGTAAAATCGACACAAATTTTGTCAAATTTTGACTCCGGCAAATTGTTCACCTTAGGGAATCTTTTGATGCTCCACAAGATTCCTCAAGCACGGTTCTACACCTATGTGGGGTCATGGTTCTGCTGCTCCACTGTGTCTCTTCTTTTGTGCTGGGTGATTGTGAAGGTCATATGAACGCACAACATATTTTTCAATAGGAGGCTCGCGGGGGATTGGTAAAGTTGTGTAATAATAGGCATAGGGTTGGGGGATAAAATCTCGCCCAAGCCAAACTTGGTGCATTGTTTTGTAATACAACAATATATATATATATATATATATATATATATATATATATATATTAAACAAATGTTTATTTTGGCATTGATTTTATATGGTTTTGAATATTCATTTGGTAATGGTGTTTGGGGGACAGCCACGTGGGCAGGGTGGGTTCGACCCCCGTCAGTCCCATATTCATAATTCCTCTCCTACGGTTTTATATACATATAGGTGAGGTGTGGTCCAGGTCCACCTAACGTGGCATGCCCACTACCCATTTGTGGTAGCTCAAGGGTTCGTCATGGTCATCGACCCATATATTAATAATGTTTTCTGGTGGCAGTTCTGAGGGTAGCGGGGTTGACAGACCGCCCCCGTAACAATTTAATACATGTAATATGGTTGTGGGATGGTGGGGTTGGTTGCTCGCCACCCATTTTGATACATTTTTTATTTTTTGAAACCATGTCTAATTTTTAAAATTTCTCAAAGGTGGAGGTTATTGGGCATTTTAAGTACCCAAAAAATTTTCCTTCTTATCGGGTGTTGGGTTCTCTACTAGTTGACGATGAAATTGTAGGACATTTAAACCTGGCCCACTACCCAAATTTTACTTGCTCCAACTTCTCCATACAGGCTGGGATTGGAGTGTCATTCACAGCATTGGAATCAGGGTGACGAGCTCTTCAATCTAAACCTAGTTCGAGAGAAATCCGACCACTTTGAATTTTGACCATTTTTTAGCCCTCTTGGTCTCTTGATGTTGTATAGAGCCACCTCGATCATACATTTTATCACTTCCTTCAATTAGTAATCACAAAAAATTATCATATCCTCCACTGAGTAATCTAAAACTTAAATTTGAAATAAAATGATGCAATTTCACTTAATGAAATTGTCCTTGGAATAAAAGGGGTAAGGATTTAAGGTAAGATAATTATATCCATCTCTCCCCTACTATCGGTATCATTATGGTGATTGCATCCCTCTTTTACACATGTCTCAATGTGAAACCAATGGAAATGGTCTCCATTAAACATTCTTGACTCATTCTCAATGATATTAAATCCTCCAATGACATTGTTAATATATATATTGGAAAAAAAATTCATGTGTGGGATGTTTGGGAATTCGATTAGGAGATATAAGGCAAAATGATATTAGACACATGTAATAAACATGGATGTAGTAGTTATTTGCCTTTGGGAAAGCTTAAGTATTCTTGATTGGAGTTTTCCTTTGTGATAAGAGCATCCATCCATGGTTCCATTGTCATAGCCAATATTGTATCATCATTGGTTTGAGCTATACCTGGAACGGTTTGGATCATTATGAATAAGGTCTTAGGGGATTAAAAAAAATTTGGTCTCCTCCACTTAGAAATAAACTTATTGGAGGTTGGCAACAAATAGCTAGACGAAGGAACATGATAGGGTACAAGGCTGTTGTACCACTTAAGTAAGTCAACACCTTATTAGTTTTCAACAATGTGATGTAGAGATAAAAACATTCATGATTATATGTCCGTGGAAGTAAGTTAAAATGGCCTACAACATAGTGACATTCCAATATTTTATTAGAATAATTTTAGAACATCTCCATCTCCCTCCAATAGTTGTTTTCTCTAGCATGTCATTGTTGGCTTCTTTTATGTTCTCGAGCTATTACATCCATATAAATATCATTTTACAACTTATGTTCATTTAAAAGTAAGGAAATGGAAGATGACAGATCAAAAACATGAGTGGAAGTAAACATTGCTACCCACTTAAAGTTTAGCTCTAGTTTTATTTTACATTTCCAATATGTGTTGTGGAGTCAGGAAGGGGACAAACCTCTAGACCCTACCCCTGTGTATAGAACTGTGTCATCTGACCTAATTCCTACTTGTGGGTTGCACAACAGTAAACCCCGTAAATTAGTCACTCTCTTATTTAGGGCAGTTCCACTCCACTGTCGAAGCGATAATTTCAGGAAACCCATGTTTTCTTTGGCTAGTTCGGGTATTATTTTGAATGGAAAGAGGATGTGTGGCTCACACCATGCTCTAGTTTTACATTTGCATGTTTGTCTCTGGACAAGATAAGTAATGCGACCTGAGAGGTGGGTCACAATGGGCTTGGTCTTCTTGCTTACACCCTGCTTGTTGGCATACACCCTACCGAAGAATTAAAAAGATGACCCATGCTAGTATTATGTCTCCTAGACCTGCCCCGATGTGCCGTGGAAAGAAGGATAGAGGTAGAGAGGTTATGGGCCAGTGTATTTTGCCGAGCGGAAAGTCAAGAGGTGAGAAATCCACTCGACATATCATTAAGGAGGTTGTTGAAGCTTACCATGAAAGCACAAAGGAGGAAATTTGGAAACCAATAGAGGAATGGGAGGTGAGTCTTAACCACCACGTAGAGTTAATGTACATTGAGGTCGAGGACTACAGGAGCCTGGTTCTGGACCCCAGGAAAACCCAAGGATTCCTGAATCAATTTAAACACACCCTCTTCTTGTACTGGTCCATGAAGGGAATCCTAGGCAAGGCCTTGGAACATGTTAATGTGAGTATGGCCACCGATGTACAAAAATTCCCGAATTACAAAAAGGATTTTGAGAAACTCCAATTTCAACTTTAGAAGAAATATTGGCAGCTATGCCACATTGAAAATCACTTACCAAGATTTCTCTCTCAAAATGAACTCCCAGGGTACACTTCTCAAGACCTGACATCGGTGGAATCTACCTCAACTCATGAAGCGGAGTAGTAATTATGATTTTTCCTTTTCCAATTATTTGTGATGTTTATAAACATGTGGAGAGAATTTATTTTTAATTATGTAGACAAACATATAAGTAGGCAAGTAGATGATATGATTTGTATAGACATACAATCATATTTTTCGTGGCTGGAAAGACTCAAACTGTTCTTTTTTTTATGGCTTACAATATTGTTAAATGGCCAACTTGGTTTCCCACAGGGCAAGTTGCGACCACACAACAATATTACTATCTCATTGTAATTTGTTGTTTTAATTAATAGAAAAAACAAGATCTACAAGCATAAAAAAATAAAATAAAAATTACAATATGTGTTGTATCTTTGTTTTTCTTTTAAACCACATTACTCAATATTATGCCTACCTATTGGTATGCAAATTTTTGTGAAAAAATAAATATAAGAAAATTTTGGTTATAGAATATTCTTAAAAAAGATTAAAGACATGGCTAAAATGCTCAATTAATTTTTTTTTAACTATTATTGTTGTAGGCAAAAAAATCATAAACCTTATACATATAAAAATTTTAAACTATAACTTTATAAAATTTTCAATAATAATCGATATTATTATAATTTTATATTTTTTATATATTTTAAAAATATTTATAATTTTACTTTTTGATATATTTTAAAAATATTCACTACTTATATTTATATATATATCTCATCCAATATGTTAAGTATATAATAATCTATGGTTCGTAATTAGAACTAAAATTTAACATTAATTTTCCCAACATATTTATCACTGAATGATTAAACAAATATTCATATCCATTTGTTTCAAAAATTTCAGAATAATCATGATGAATGTTTTATAGTCGGTAAAAAGTTGATAATTAATAGTCGATGATTGTAGGCAAAAAAATAATTGTTGGTCGATGGATTCATTGTTCAATCTCCGATGCTCTCTGTGTATAAATTGTAATGGCTTGAATGAAATATTTTAGATTTGTTTTGTATTTTCATCTTTGTTTTGGTATTAGAACCAGATGGATGAGATCCGCGAGGCTATATCTATGTTGTTCAATTGTGTGTGATATGGTTTTATCAGAGCCAATGTTTTCCGTGTTGTTGTCGCTGTGACAGTGAATAAGAGGGTTGATATTTATGAGGGTAAGGTAAGAGAAAGATGAAAGCAGTAAGACTCCATGACGCTCATCATGTCTAATTCGGGAACGTATAAGGGATGAATATTATGCACTGAGTCTCATGTAATGGATGTTGTAGAACTCTCAAGTCAGGAAGAGGCTAAATAATATAAAGAATAAAGAAATGCGACGAGTGAAAAAAATAACTCTATAATGAAGAATGAAACATGGGAATTAAAAAAATTATTTAAAAAGAAAGTTTTCATTAAATGAAAGTGGTTGTACAAATTCAAGTTTAATGTTCATGGAAATATTGATAAGTATAAAGGTAGATTGGTTGCAAAATGTTATTCACAAGAAGAGAGAATTTATTATGAAGATACTTTTTCACATGTAGCTAAGATGAACATAATAAGAATGATGATTGCATTAGCTACAAAAAATAAATGGAAAATGAATAAGTTAGATGTCAAATCTATTTTTTTTAACAATGAGTTAAAAGAAGAAGTTTATTTGGTTTAGCATCAATTTTTTGTAAATAGGGTACATGAACATCTTTCTTAGAGGTTAAGAAAAGATTTATATAATTTGCAAAGAGCACCACGATCTTGGTATATGAAAACTGATCCTTTCTTTTATGAGAAAGGCTTTATGAGAAGTAAAAGTAATCCTAACCTATATATCAAGAAAGATTAATATGGGAATGTTGTTTTGATATTTGCTTATGTTTATGAATTTATCATAAAAGGAAATGGATCCAAGTTGATTGAAGAAATTAAAATCCAATTTTCACAGGTATTTTAGGTGGATGATCTTGGTGAATTGTGTTATTGTTTAGTTCTTGAAGTCTGGAGAGAATCTAGTAAGACACTAATTGTACAAAGAAAATAAATACTGGAAATCCTTCAAACTTTCAATATGATTGAATACAAGGCAATATATGCTCCTTTAGAACATATTTCTAAGTTGTAAAGTGATGATGGAACTAAATATGTGAATGGAACTTTGTATCATCAACTGGTGGAAAGTCTCAACTACCTCACCACTACGAGGCCAGATATAGCATATTTAGTCAACATACTTACTTAGTTCATGCATAAGCCTTGTGAAATCCACTACAAAGCAACACAGAAAGATTGTTGATATTTGAAAGGAACACTTAATTTGGGTATTATATATGCTGATGAATTGGATGTTGAGTTTCCAAGTTATTATGATTCCGACTCAAATGGAAATCTAGATGATAGGAAATCTACCATTAGATACTTGTTTGATATAGGTTCAACAACGATAACATGGATTAGTAAGAAACGTCCAATTGTTTCCTTATCATAAATTGAAGCTTAGTATGAAGCATTACGTACTTCTACCTGCGAAGCGATATGGTTTAGAAGGATACTTGAATATGTTGGAGTAATAAAGCAAGAACCTACATTAATGAGATGTGATAATCAAAGCACTATCAAATTGGAAAGTAGTCGTGTATATCATACAAGGTCAAAGAATAGAGAAACATACGTTTTTGTAAGAGAAAAAGTGCAATCAAAAGAATTTGACTTAGTATATAGTAATGTAGATGAAAATGTGGTTGACATATTCACCAAGTCTATTGAAAATACTAAATTTGAAATTTGTAGAAGTAAGTTATGTGTTGTAGAAAATCCTATTCATATTGTAAGCATAGCTGAAACTTAGACTTGCACGCAAGCTAACATATAGTTCATGATTAAAGAGAGATGCAAGAATAATCACAACAATTGTTATATAACTAGCGAAATAAAGTAAGTAAAAAGTTGATAATTAATAATAAACAATTGCAGATAGAAAATAATTCAGAGTTACTAAAATCAGTCTTGAATCTAAGATGTTGTTTGTTTATAAATTGTAATGGGTGGAATGAAATCTTCAGTTTTTTTTGTGTGGATTCATCCATGTTTCAAAACACTCTTCAATGCCCTATGTAATGAATTTAATATCCATATTTCTATTCGAAATTCATATGCGTAATGCTATTCCCTTTGACATAAACTCGTAACACTTTCTTTCCCGAACATTCATACATCATAGGCTGATTTCATTTGGTATAAGGAAAAAGTTCAAACATTAACCTTGCCTTTCCCTTAGTGGCGACTACAAAGTTACCTTAGCCATCTCAAGCCCTATCATGATGTTCAAAATCTGTGAAATAAAGATGTACGAGTGGATCCTAATACTTTTTTCCACGTGACATACTTGATACCTCCCTAGGACCAAATCCTTATCCTGATGTTCAAAATCTGTGAAATAATGAGCTATGTTCAAAATAAGTGAAATAATGATGTCCGAGTGGATCCTAATATTTTTTTCCACGTGACATAATTGGTACCTCACTAGAGACCAAATATTCATCAGACCATAGAGGTGTATTTTCGTTTTTATTCCCAAAGATGGATCGCTAGGAGAAAGGGGTGAAATTCACGAACATGTGTAATAAGAAACAAGTGGCTTTCTATTTACGGTTGGAATAGATTTTAGAATCGTTTAAAGGCGGTGATGTGGGAGAGTGAGAATCTGTTACGGAATCTAAACTTTGATGACCGGTCGGTCATATGGATGGGTAGTTTACTTGGTTGAAGTCCTGTTAAGTTTAGGGCTTTTTTTTCATGAGATCTGGGACCAACTCTCATGGTTTCATCCGTGTCAGTTTCGAAAAGTTGAATAGGCTTGACAAACTCTTTCTGGCTGAGTCTGCCATCGACAACTACAAGGGAAAAAAAGAAAATCATTTTTCTCGTTTCACTAGTGTATTCAGATGCGCTGATAAATTCAGAATTAGAAGGGAAATGAAATTAAAATAGGTCAACCAAATATATATAGGTTGAACATTGTTGTTCATCTTTTAGTATGCCTTTTTGTTGAAGAATAAAATGTGGAGAAAAAAATTGTTCTTCTCAATGTTCCAAAACAATTAAATAAGTCACATTAAAAAAACATCAACAATAAATAACTACAGTAACACTGAACTACAACTCAACAAAATTGTACCAGTCAGTTTCCTTCCTACAACTAATTCTCACTCTGACTATATGCATCGTTAATAATGAATACAAAAGTGGGTGATTAAACAAATCGGGTGCTTATAATGATGTTTTAGAAACTCGAACAATCAAGATATGGAATAATGGCCACCAAGTCCACAAAGGAAATAAATACCTCGTTAGTGCTCAGGTACCTCTGACGTCTCTTCGATTTGATCAGAGGAAGAAAATCGAATCCCGTTGCTTATACAGAAAAATTGTACCTCATCAGGTAAAGTGTGTTGCTGATAATGATTATCAATAAAAACGAACAGTCAAGATAAAGTGTGTTGCTGATAATGATTATCAATAAAAACTAATTGGTGTTGACCTAACCTGGTGGTTTGATATGATTACGCTTATTATCATAATTTTTTTTGGATTTACTCGGTTGTCAATCATGTAATCAATGTTTTGGATTGACCCTTCTCTAAAATTTTAAGTGCGTTTGCGGACATGGAATCAACTTTCTAAGAATTCAATTTCTCTTCCTTACAAGTAGATTTGAGTTTCACCAAAATTTAAGTATAGGACAAACACTTTTCCAGTAGATATTTTTGAGAGGCTTATCACCTTGAAGATAATTTCTTCCTAATGAATCATTAAACAAATACAATGAATTGGAACCAAGTCCATCAGCAATGCTCAGCGACAAACTTAGTTTGATCCAAGCAGCCTGTGCAGGTCATATGCTTTCTGCTGTATTTGGAATAATTGATATATTAAGGAGCCACTTAACTTTGGTTGATAAATTAGATTATGATTGGTACATGTCCTTCCCCTTTTGGAGGAAAGAGAAGCGTTTTAGGAATAATTGTGTTCATTTACCGGTCTGCACTAGCAGTATTTATACATTGTTAAATTCCTGTTATATTTTAAAGTCCTTTTTCCATCACACATTTAAGCTAACTGACTATGAAGAATTTGGAGAAATAAAACAAATGATAAGCTTACGGGTTTGGAAAAATAAAACAAATGATAAAGCTATGGACTGATCACTTTGGCAGATTGCAAATGACATGGTTATTTAGACTAGTGGCGAGGGCTCAGCTTTTGTAAATATAGTGTTTAACCAAATTCGGATATGATGCTTACCCTAAACCATTTCGGCATTTGAATATTTCCGTGTGGCTGAAGGTTTCAGATCTTGTGTTAAATTCTTTGGCTTAGCTATTTATATGATAATTTTTTCGGCTTAATTATTAATAGGATTTATTTATTAAGAATTTATTTAATCAAATTGTCATGATTTATTTATTAAGAACTTATTTAATCAAATGGTTCGAACTGCAATTTTTTAACATTTTAAAAATAAATTTACGTGATAATAATAATATTAATATTTATTTAAGCTGGTTCTTTATCTATATATGTGTGACATATCAACATTAAAATATTTGACGAATTTCAGCTTTAGTGATTCATATTGCCTAGACATTTCTTTAGAGAAAGTTACATTAAGAATAAATAAATAAATAAATAAATAAATAATTAATTAATTAATTAATTAATAATATGAAGGGACCAAAATAAATTTCAATATTAGAAATAATAAGATAATAAAAAATAAAAGAAAATCCATTATTTATGAAATATCTATATTTTTATAACAATAATTAAATATAGAAAAAAAATAACATTATATATATATATATATATATATATATATATATATATATATATATATATATATATATCGAAAATAATTGTGATAATACAATTTGAGTAGACTTCATGGTTAAGAAGACGAGTTTCTTCCATAAAAATCACAAATTCAAATCCAAAAAGAATAAAGTATGTATATAAACTTACTCATAAAAAATAAAATAAATAAATTTTGATATTAAAAATATAAAAAATTAAAATTAAAATAAAGTAGAAAAAACCAAAATCTATCAAAACAGAATTGAGAGCATTTTATATTATAATATTAAGAATTTTATATACATTATTTTTTTATTTCAAAAAATATATTTATGCCAACACTCATATTAAAAGAAGAAATCAAACTACTTAAATAAATTTAAATTTTAATGTCATCTCTATAATAGAGAAACAATAATTACAATAGAATTTACGTGCAATTTTTCTTTCAAAATCCATAACAAAATGTCAATTCCTAACTAGATAGGTCATAATTACTTAAAACAATTTATGGTTTAGCATTATATTTTTAATATAAAGATGTTTATGGACATACAAAAGGCAGATTATTGTGAAAGAATTTAATCATTTTATATACTTTTTCAATAAAAATATATATATTCAAATATTACCAACACAATCGATTGAGAATGGGCTTAGTTTGCAAAAGACTTAGGATTAATCTTCATAAAGGGTGTTGTGTTTGTGCTAGTGAAAAAGACATATTAAAAATACATTCGACTTAAAGCTTATGTTTGGCCTAGCCCCTGTACCATCCTCAAATTACTTTAATGAATTAGATATCCTTTAATCACAAATTCTCAATCCACAAATCAAACTTTAAAAATCACAAACAACTTAAAAATAAAAATAAAATATAAATATGAATATCCTAAGAACATAATTAATCATAAACATCCCAAAAGGCTAATATTAAAAAATCTCATGTTAGAATGTTAATTCAAAAAATGCACATTAGATCAAGTATTTATTAAAAATGGAAAAATTTAAACTTAAATGGAAATTTCTAATGTGACTATCATTTGAGAAAAATAAAAAATGTGCATCATTTCCTAAAAATTAATCAAAATCATGTCAATCAACAAAGTTACAAACGCGGGGATGTAAACGAAGCTACCGTAGAAGGATGTTTGTGTGAGTGGCTGGAAGCAACAAATTTATTAATGAAATTAAATTTGGAAAAAAAAATCCTTGTACATTGTGCCTAATAGTAAGACACATCGGAGGTGACAAAATGCCCTCATATACTGTTTTATTGAATATAAAAATTTGTAATTTGTGAATGCACTAGCGCATGTTGTGTCTTATGTATATCACCACAGGCTGCGACATCATAATATTACGTTATAATATTTGTAATGCAAAAGTTGGATTGCCGCTACATGTTAAAAAAATTGATACTATAGTAATATTGATTTTATCATTATTGCGGTTTTATGTCTCAACATTGCGTACAAAGTTGATATTATATTAAGATTAAGTCTAATTAATGTGTCAACATTGTGTAGACATTGGGTAAGTTATACTTCTTCAAAGCACTTTGTATTAGTGTAGTTTAAAAAAATCATGGAGTAGTTTCGAAAATAATTAAATTGGGATAAGATTATGATAAAATTTGACATAAATTTTTTAAAATATAGGTTACAATTTTCAAACTTCAGGATTTTGATTGTCTAAAATTTTTTATTGGGTTTTTAGATGGTGCTGAACTCATTTTCACCATTAAAAAAAATGATTCAAACACTCAAACAGTCTTATTTTTTTAAAAATAAATTATGTTGTCTAATCTAATTCGTGGCGTTGGTAGACAATACTTTTTGTTTTTGTTTCAAATTAATTTTTTCATTGAATAGGGGTGTATTATTACTTTAACCCTAGTGCATTATTTTGGGAGTGCATTAGTGACAATTTTGGTACATTTCTGTAAAATACCTATGCATTAGCACAACAAGATTAATAAACATGGTTGATATAAGTGGATAGGAATATATCAATCACTTTCACAACTACATTAATAAATGTGGTTAATATATACGTTTAGGCTTCAATGGAATGGATTTAATATTTACATTAATATTGTCAAATATATAATTATAATAATTATTATTATATTATAAAATATTATTATTATTATATTATAATTATAGTAAAAATTATAATAAAAAATTATAATCACAAATATTATATCATTATAATATGAAAATATTATTGATATTATATATAATATATTAATGAAAGAGAATATGATTAATAAACCTAAATGATTAATATTATAAACCCAAGAGATTACTAAACCTAATGAATTAATATTATAAACCGAAGGGATTAATAAACTCAAGAAATTAACATTGTAAACCCAACACATTAATAAACCCAATGAATTAATATTATAAACTCAAAGGGATTAATATTTTAAATCATTGAGATTAATATTATAAACTATTAATATTAAGATGATAAATTCAATGGATTAATAAGCCTAATGGATCATTAATATTATAAGCCCAAGGGATTATAATTCCAACAATCAATATTAAATCCTAGTATTAAAATTATATACCTTGGGATTAATATAAATCCCCAAGAATATAAACCCAAAGGTTAATATCATAAACACAAGAGATTAAATGCCTAAGGAAATACTATGAAACCCTAGGATTTATATTATAAGTCCAATATATTATAAACCCTATGATTAATATTAAACCCTAATATATTATTACACATAATAGGGGCTAGCATTATAAACTCAATAGATTGTTAATATTGTAAATCCAAGTTATTAATACAATTAAGGAATTAATAATATTATAAACATAAGGGATTAATAAACACAAAGGCATATAAAAAATTCTAGGATTAATATTATTTAAAAATGAAAGGTATTAATATTATAAACTCAAATGACTATAAACCCAAGTAAATAATATTAAAAATAAGGGATTAATACACCCAAGGGATTATTATTATAAGCTCAATATATTAATAAAATCAAGGGATTAATATTATAAACCTTGAAATTGGAAACAAGAAACAATGAAAATGGCGCCCATAAATGGTATCATAGGGGGCCTCTGATTTAATTTTCCATTAATTAAATTAGAAGAGAAATTTTATTTTCCTGTCATGATAGCTTGTATTACTTAACTGCCTGAGGAAGACTTAGTTAGCTTAGTAAATTTGAGTAAGAGGTCAAAGAGGAGACATGTAGATTTCTCTCATGATTTAAGGGGGTCAAATTACATTTATTTGTGAGTTTTAATTATTTAACTTGATTAATTGAGTTAAAATGAGTTTAAGTAGTTCTAATCGAGAGATGAGCTAGTGAGAGGTTCAATGAATTAAATATGATTTAATTCACAAGTATTGATCAATCAAATAACTGATAATTTTCTTTAAATAGTTGTTTCATGTCAGTTCTAAGGAAGGCTAAGTTGAGTTTGAGGTTAAAGGGAAGATGGCTATTAGTTGTATAATTAGAAAATTTTACAGGTCATGCATGAGGTCATCTAGAAGACTTGAAGGTATTATTCAATCATTATTTGTGATTTTCCTAATTAATAGCGGCTCAATTAGCCCAGGAATGCGTAAGGAATGTAGTTTAGGCCTATAATATTGGGCCAAACTTGATTAGATAAAAAAAGGGATATTTAGAAGAGATCATAGTGAGACAGTTAGGAAAGTGCATATGTTTCTCATGAAGAGAAATAACATTGTATTGTTTCATGATATTTAATTTATACAATGTAAAAATAATGGCGTTTTGAGCAGTTTCTTTCCCCAGATACATCTTCTCTTGTGCGATTGATAATTTATTTCTCTTACTTTTTATGTTATTGTGTGATCATGTTTTGTTTCTGCAAATTGTAGAAGGATTCAATAATTTATTTTTAGCACATTACAAGATAATATTGAATCTCATGGTTAGATTTTCTACATGGTATCATAGTGATAGGATTCACAATAGAAGAGAAGAACAATTCTTGTTTTGAACATGTTCGAATTTATAGATTTATTCTTCGGGACCCAACAACAAATCAAGATGTCTTTCAATGGATTGAGACTCAAATATTCTCTTGAGGGAAATTCAAATTACATGGAATGGAAGGAGAGGATGGAGGAAGTGCTCATGGACAATGGAAAGAAGGAATTCATATACAATGATATTCCCGAGCTTGCAACAACAAATGTTCAAATTATTGATGTATAGAAGAAGGTAGCAAAGGCGAGAATGATCTTGTTAGGAGGATTTCGAGATCATATTTCATCAAGTCTCCATGGGAAGGAAACTCCATATGCTATGTGAAAGGCCTTCACAGATATGTTTTAGAATAGCACTGACCACAGGAAGTTGGCCCTAAAAGACTGATCCAGGTATGTCAACTACCAGATTTACCCATGATATTTTACTTTTGTGATGTGGTTATAATTTCACTGAAAAGAGCATTATAATAACACACATGCATGCTTTAATCAAGAGGAAAAAATACAACAATCAACAACATAAGAACATGATACATTGACAAATAATTTCACCCAGTGTGGGCTATGTCCTTGAGCCCGGTGTAAATATGGTTTAGGCCACTTCATATAGTGTTGGAAATGGTGATGATGTACATGGACAATGTTTTCTGTCATAAAATGATATATGCCCCCAACATGAGTGGCTTGTCTCTCCATGAGACGTTCTACTACAAGAAATATCACTCACAATAGGCCTCTTATCAACATGACATAATCTCACACAAGGTTAAGTTGAGGATCCCCTCAACAAGGTTACATAGGTATCATAACAATCCATGGAGAATATATCTCACATGAATTACAAACATAGATCCTGTAACATACATCAAACAAGGATCTAAATAACATATTACATCTCACAAAAAATGATAAAAGAGGAACATGATATCATTAGTGCATATATCTCAAACCCTGAAGTTGTTTGAATAAGTGGATACTCGCCTTTTGAATTTGGCTGCACCATCGAATTCCTGGTGTCGAGAGGCATAAAATCGACTGTCAACACATGGTAATCTGACACCACCACTCCCATCTAGAAAATGGCTGAAAAATTGAAAGTTTTGCTATTGAAACACACATTTCCAGGATTCCTGTCATCAAGAGGCATAATATCGACATAGCATTTGTCAAAAACTGACTTCGAAAAGTTCTACACCTCAAGGAATATTTCTAATGCCCCTCAAGATTTTGTTGGCAAGGTAAAACACCTCTAGCTGCTCATGGTTCCACACTTGCAAATAAGAAAATATTAAATGTTGAAAAGCCCGCCAGTCCTCCATGTTTTGCCCCCACCTTGCTCAACCATCCATTGGCCTCCCTATTCCCTCATCTCTCATGTATTCTCCATCATTGTCCATGGTTTCCTTGAACCATTTGAATGGAATTTTATAAAAAAGTGTGAGGGTGAATAAGACAAAGTCTGAGGTTAGCACATTGGTTGGCATAATCATATTACGATAGTTGTGGTTGGGAGGTTTTGGGTTCAAATCCCATCAAATCCCAATATTTTTTTAAAGTCCAATTTCAATTTTAATATAGTTTTTTCAAACTATATAATATATGGAATTCGTATGTCCATATTGTAATGACTCCCAAAAACATGAGAATAACACAAAAAATGGAGGTTGCACCATCCAAGGCCACTTGGGCCTAATTTGAAATGCCATTTGGGACCATGTGTTTGGGCCATGCGGCAAGCCCTCATTGGTAAACATCATATACCACCTATACCACCTACTTGTCGTGTCTCAACTTGTGGTGCTGCCACATCACCTTTTTGTGGGTCCACCTGTTTTGTTGACTGGGCTACCAAATTTACTTTATGGGTCCCAATAGGCCTACCACATGTCATCCATATGGCCTACCACGTGGCAGAATGTTTAATTTTACCAATTTTTTTGTTGTTTGGTTCAAAACTCAAACTGTGATAACTTTCTCATACAGACTCGGATTTGAATGCTATTTACACCATTCGAATCGGGGAAATGAACACTAAAATCTTGTCTTGATTCAAAAGCATTGAGACCACTTTGAATTTTTATCATTTCTAAGCCCTCTTATTCTCCTGAGGGTGTCTGGAGCCACCTAGATCAATCGTCCCCACTGAGGCACTTTTGGTCCACCAAAATCATGAAAACAATCTGCAGCTACTTTGTAACTCGTCTACACAACAAGTGTCTTGGAAGGTCACCCTTCATTATCCTTCACCTTTGTTCTTCGGAGCCATAAGAGATGAGTTGACACCTGCATGCTCTATAGACCAGTAGTATAATATTCTTACAAATTACCTTCTTAATTACATGGCTATCTATGGCCCAAGAATCCCATACTTCCCATGATTTTATAACTCATACTTTGTGTTCAAGTTTACACCAAAATGGAATCAATACCATAGCTATCAATATAGGGTCAAAACATCATCACTCTTAAATTTTAAATTGCAACACATGATTTACAGAGTAAGGCCAAATCAAGCTAACACACCTAGAAAAACCATCTCTCACTTATCAAAGTTAATGGTTTATCTTCTTGTGGTGGATTTTCTTGTCAAACAATTTTTTCATCTCATTCATACACTAATACTTTTTCTTTGAGATGTTTCCCTTGATTGAGCCTCCAACACATTGCTCTTTGATGGCCAGTTCTCTGAAAATGACTGCAATGAGTCTTCTTCCTCCAAACTTGCTTTACCTTCTTCTTTTCATGTGGTGGAGAAGGCCTTTCACATCTCATCCTCTTTCGTGCTACCATTCTCTTCCAACAATAAACAAATACATGGTTATGTAATCCACAAAAACTATTTTTTTTTCGATGTCATGATTTATGTTCATTGTTAGCGACATGCTCAGAATCAAAATGAGCATTATAATATCGAAAATTGTTATACCTTTCTTGTTTGTCTTTGGTGGAATCATGGGGATTAGAGCTAACCTTAGCTCTTTCTCTACAATGTGCATTGTCATACGATGATGGTGAAGTGTTCCCATCATTCTCTTTCCCAATGGTTTCAACCATGTATTGGAAGCTTCTAACACCTTTAGGAATTTTCCTTCAGTGTATCCCAAACATGTGAATCGAGGTCTCTGCACAACCTCCAAAGGCTGAGTTATGCCTTGGAAATTTACACCAATTTCTCCTCCTTTATACCACATTTTTGTAAGGAGTCTCATTCTAGTTCTTGTAATGGGTATCTCCATGTTTCCCACATAAATGAGAGCATGTGATGATGAAACTGAAGAACAGTAAACATTGTTTACTTGAGATGTTGATTCAGAAATATGTGGTGAAGGATTATTTAAGCCTTTGTTGCGCTTCAACTTCTCCAAGGCCTCTTCGATGGTGCGCAACTAAAGCTGAAATCTATGGTTCTCCTCTTTCCCTTCTCATAGTAGCATCCTTAATTCTGCATTCTATTATTGAATACCTTTTTTCATATCCTCATTCAAATCATGAGAAGAAGACGAAGGAGACAAAGAATATGCATAAGTACTAGAAGATGTGGATGAAGCATCATTCTCTCATCTTTATTTCTCTGCTTCCTCTATTCTCTTCTCATAAGCATCATACAATATGTTCACCAATTTGGACATCATGAGCATGGCCTGGTACATGTCATTTTCATCCTCAATTTCTCCATGTTCAATCATTGTTCATGCTCTCAATTCACATCAACGATAAGACCACATTGATACTACTTGATCCGTGCAAGTCAGCTACTAGATTTATGCATGATATCTTACTTCTGTGATTTTGTTACAATTTCACTGAAAGTGGAATTAAAAGAACACACATGCATGCTTTAAGAAAGAGGAAACAAGACAAAAATCAACAACATAATAACACAAGACATTGATAACAGAATTCACCTAGTATGGGCTATGCCTTCGGGCCCAGTGTCAATATGGGGTAGGCTACTTCATATAGTGTTGGAAATGGTGATGATGTACATGGGATATTTTTTCTATCATACAAGGATATATGCCCTCAACATGAGTGGCTTGTCTCTCCACGAGACATTCCACTACAAGAACTCTCACTCACAATAGGCCTCCTATCAACGTGACATAATCTCACAGAAGGTGACGATGAGGATCCCTTCAACAAGGTTACATAGGGATCATAAAAATCCAAGGTGAATACATCTCACATGAAGTATAAACATAGATCTCATAATGTACATTAAGAAAGGGTCTAAACAACATATTGCATCTCACAAAAAATGATAAAATAGGAACATGACATCAATACTGCATATACATCAAACCCTAAAGTTTTCTGAATAAGTGGATGCTTAATTATTGAATATGGCTGCACCATTGAATTCATGGCGTCAAGACGCATAAAATTGACTTTAAACACTTGGTAATATGATATCGTCACTCCAATATGGAAAATGGTCAAAAAATGGGAAGCTCTGCTACTGATTCGAACATTCCCATTGGATTCATGTTGCCGAGAGGTATAAAATTGACATAAATTTGTCAAAAATTGACTCTGGCAAGTTCTGCACCTCAGGAAATATTTCTGATGTCCCTCTAGATTCCCTGGACAAGGTTTCGCCCCTTTGTCCATTCATGGTTCCGCACCTATAAATAAAAAAATATTAAATGTTGAAAAGTGCATCGATACTCCCTATTCCGCCTCCTCTTTGCTCATGACTCCATTGGCCTCCATATGCCCTCATCTCTCATATATTCTCCATCATTCTACATGGTTTCCTTGAACCATTTGAATGTCATTTTATACCAAAGTGTGAGGGTGAATAAGACAAAGTGTGAGGTTGGCACATTGGTTGGCATAATCATATTAAGATAGACGTTGTTGGGAGGTTTTGGGTTCAAATCCCATTGACTTCAAATATAGTTTTAAAGCCCAATTTTAAGTTTTCATATAGTTTTTTTCAAACTATGTAATATATTGAATCTATATGTCCATATTGTAATGACTCCCAAAAACACGAGTATAAGACAAAAAATGGAGGTTTCACCATCCAAGCTTACTTGGGCCTAATTTTAGGTGCCATTTGGCACCATGTGATTGGGCCATGCGGCAAGCCCTCATTGTTCCACATCATATGGAACCTCTACCACCTATTTGCCATGTGTCAACTTGCAGTGCTGCCACATCACCTTTTTGTGGGTCCACATGTTTTGTCGACTGGGCTGCCACATTAGCTTAGTGGGTCCCACTAACCCTACCAAATCTAATCGATATGGCCTTCCACGTGGCAGAATCTTGATTTTGACTTGTTTTTTGTTTTTTGGTAGAAAATTCAAACTGCAATAAATTTCTCATACAAACTCAGATTTGACTATCGTTTGTGTCATTAGAATCAGGGCAACGAGTGCCAAAATCATGTCCTAGTTCAAAATTATTCTCACCACTTTAAATTTTCACCATTTATGAGCCCTCTTGGTCGCTTGAGGGTGTCTAGAAGCACGTGGATCAAATAAAAGCTCATAAATATTAAGACAAAGGAGGTCCAAATGATACCAAAATACTTGACAAAGTTCACTAAATTTCGAGATGATCTTGGAAGTGTTGGTGTGACAATAACCCAGGATGATTTGGTGAGTGTACCTCTTCTAGGGATTCCCAAGATATCGAATAATTACCACGAATCTGTGAACGGGAGGGAGAGGCTACCAGACTAGGAAAGTCCGTGGTCTGACTTGGTAATAGAATAGATAAGGATGAGCACCAGAGACGAGACCTCTGACACAGATAAAAATAATACTTTTCATTTCCCATAAAAGGCAAGAAAGCCAAGGGAATGAATTCCCAAGGTGAAGAGGGAAAGAGGGACTTTTCCAAGGTAACATGTTTTCACTATCATGAGCACGAGAAATATGCCTCGATATGTCCACAAAAGGCAACCAAGAAGGAGCTTGCAGTTGTAGCAGCAAGTGAAGTCCTAGCTTCATAGTTTGAGCTTGATTTTACTCTCATTGCATGCATGGACAACACTGTAATGGGATGCATGTGGTATTTAGAGAGTGGTACCTAGTTCCATATGACAGGGAATAAATATCTCTTCAATGAATTGGAGGAGAGGGACATCCAACAAAACATAGAGTTTGGAGATGACGGGTGGTATAGAGCGACATCGGGAGCTTCAATATGGGAGAAATACTATAGCACATGGGCTTATATTGGTCAATATATAATGAGGAAAAAATGACATAATATATTGGTGGATATATACGGGGTAAAGTGTGTTTATATTAGGAGGTATAAAAAGTGGAGCTCAAAGTTAATGAAAAAATATAAAGGGGTGTAAAAAAAATTAATGAAAAAATGGATACCTACAATATATAGTGAAAGTAGGGAATTTTTAATATGGGAAGGTGTATTTTATTTATATTGGTAGGGGGTTTAAAAATGTGATTTTTAGAGGAATTTTCCAATATGTACTCAAATTAAGCACATTGTTTAATATGCTTTGATCGCATGTGATATGTTATAGGTTAATTTAGTGAAATTCCCGTAAGCATGACTGATGTAGGTATAGTTACCTATCAGAGAGAGTTTGGCTCCCATCTCATCTTGATAGATGTCTTGTATGTTCTGGCACTAATAAAGAATCTTGTCTCCATAGTGGTATTGGAAGACCATGGTTATGATGTCATATTTAGAGAAGGAAAGCTATTCCTTAGACACATAACCATGATATGGGTGAAACATTTCGGTGTAAGAGTCGAGAACCTGTATTCTCTTGAGGTCGAATATTCATGCAAAGCTTTGAGGAGAAAACCATATGTTAGAGATTTGGTGGTTGATAGGGATACTAAATTACCTCTAAACTTGTAGCGTCAAAATTAGTCACTGAAGGTTTTGGAGCATCCACAATTTTGGAAGTAGAGAGGAGACCGAGTGGAGGCATCCACTCAAGTGAATACCTATACGAAGGGAAAATTTCAAGCGATATTGGTAGATGGAACACATACAGCCATACTTCCAGGTGATAGGTAGGGAGAGGTGAAGACATAATCCCAAGAAATGAAATTTGGGGAGGGTTCATTGAGATGGAATGTATCATGAGTCAGACCTAGATACATGGAGCCAAAAATACACAATAGCAGTAAGGATCCGCAGGATTGATGTAGTCAGATGCCAGAAAGACAGAAATCGGATTAACACATTTCAGATACTGGAGTGTAGATTAGAGTTGGTAGTAGTGCAGAGAGCACAGATAAAAAGTCAGCGACAACACAGAGATTTCAATAGAAAATGTAGTAACTGGTAGCAATCAGAGACTCTGATGACATATGCATCATATTGATTCAGTTTTTTTTTTTGGAGGAATTTTATTTTCAAGAGTTGTAGGAGAAAAAAACACTAGAGAAGTGTTACATGCAGAACATTTCAAAGATACCTAATCAAGATAGATTTATTTTTTTTTATTTTTGAGAGGGAGTGTTGAAGTTGGCAACAAGAAACCCAGAAAATGGCACCCACAAATGGTACCATAGGGGGGCTTATGATTTAATTTTCTATTAATTAAATTGGAAGATAAATTATAATTTTATTTCATGACAACTTGTATATGTTAGCTAAGTCAGGAAGATTTAGTTAGCTTAGGAAATTTGAGTTAGAGGTAAAAAATGAGGAATGTAGAGTTATCCTATGATTTAAGGGGGTCCAGTTACAATTATTTGTGATTTTTAATTAGTTAACTCAATTAATTGAGTAAAAATTATTTTAAGTAATGTAGCTGAGAGAGGAACTAGTGAGAGGTCTATTGAATTAAATCTGATATAATTCACAAGTAGTGATCAATCAATTAATTGATAATTCTCTATGAATAGTTGTTGCATGTCAATTATAAGGAAGAAATTAGAGGAAATTTCAGCCTAAGAGTTGCGTCCTAAGGAAAAATAATAAAATAATGGTTAAAATAATAAAATAAGAGATATGAGTTTTGGAGGAAAAGAAGAAAACCATTGTTTTTAATTGTATTTTTTACGTATCTCGATATAATTTTACTCAAATTTAAAGTGTACACACTCTTTGGATGCATAATTAAATTCCACATCCAACGAGTACCCATTATGCATACTTTTGAGAAGACCGACATTGATAAAAATTGTAGATACATTAAAAAATGTGTTCAACACATTTTTCTAATGGATATGAATTTTTTTATCAATGTGGGTCTTATCAAAAGTATGCATAATGTGTACTCTTTGGATTTGGAATTTAATTTTGCATCCAACGAGGGTCCAAATTTCAAATTTGAGTAGACTTATAGGAAGATAAGCCAAAAATACATTTTAAAAAAGTAGTTGTTTTATTTTCCCTCCAAAATATTTACATGTACCTATTTTCAAATTTTAGGGATTTCGATTGGTTGACATATTATGACATAGAAATTACATGAAAATTGCGTGGGAGCTTTGAGGATGAAATTTCCTCTAATGCCATGTTGAGTTTGAGTTAAAGGGAAGGTAACTATGAGTTGTATAATTCAAAAATTTTATAGGTCATGCATGAGGTCATTGGGAAGGCTTTAACATATTCAAAATTCATTAATTTTTATTTTCCTAATTAATAGGGGATCAATTAGCCTAAGAATGCATAATTAAAGCAAGTTAGGCGTCGTCAAGAAAAAGGTTAAATATTGGACCAAACTTTCTTAGATCAAAAAATCCAGATTCGAGCAGAGATGAGAGTGAGACAGTCAGCAAAGTGTAGAGGTTTCTCATGAAGAGAAATATCATTGTATTTTTTCATGATCTTGACTTTATGAAATATACAGATACCGTGGTTTTCAACAGTTGTTTTCCCTAGATACATATTTTGTTGTGCGATTGATAATTTCTTTCTCTTACTTCTTATGTGATTTTATAATTTTGTTTTGTGTCCACAAATTATAGAAGGATTCAATATTTTGTTTTCAGTACATTAAGAGATGAGATTGAATCACGTGTTTAGACTTTCTAGAAACCCAATAGATTAAGAAACTGAAGGGACTAATAATATAAACTCAAGGGTTTAGTAAACTTGAGTGATTTTTAATATTATAAATTTAAGGGATTAATAAAACCAATGGATTATAAGCCCAAATGTATCATATTAGACACTAACATTAATATTATAAACCATACTATTAATATTATAAACCAAAGGAATTAATAAACCCATGCGATTAATATTATAAACCCAAGGCATTAATAAATATGTAACAAATTATTAATATTATAAAATAAAGGGATTAATAATATTATAAACTCAAGGGATTAGTAAACCCAAGGTATTGTTGATATTAAATATGAGGGCATAACATTAAACTCTAGGATTCATATTATAAACCCAATGTCTTAATATTAGAAACCCAAGTGATTAATATTATTATAAAAATAAGGGATTAATAAAACAAAATGATTAATAATATTATCAACTCAAAGGTATAATAAACCTGAACACTTAATGATATTATAAACCGAGGAGAATAAAATTAAACTATAACTTTTATAGTATAAACATAGAGGATTACTATTAAACACTATGATTAACATTATAAACCGTAATATTAATATATGAAGCCCAAAATTAATATTATAAAACTAAGGGATTAATATTAAACTCTCAAATTTATATTATAAATACTGAGATTAATATATCAAACATAAGGTTAATAAATTATAAATCCTAAGGCATTGATATTATAAACCCTATATGTTATTACATATATTAGGGATTAATATTATAAATCCAAGGTATTGATAATATTATAAACTCACACAATTAGAGATATTGAGACAATAATTGTGAGATTGGTTCATATTATAAACCTTAGGATTAATATTAAGCCATTGCAAAAGTATCATAAACCCTAATATTATAAATTATAGATACAATATTAAACCTTAATATTTTAAACCCAATATTAAAATGTCCTAATATTATAAACCTAATATTAAACCTCACTATTATAAATTATAATCCAAATATTAAACCCTCATATTGTAACCCCAATATTAAAAACCCTAATATTAAACCCCAATTTCGTAATGTCAAAATTTATGTTGAATAAATTGCAATGTAATATAATATTGCGAAAATGATTTTCAAATTGATTGTCACATTAAGATAATATTTTTCACAATGTGACATTGGATATATATTTTTTTCATTCCAATGTCACAATATTTAACCCTAATAAAAAAACCCTAATATTATAAAAGCCAATATAAAAAATCCCTAAGTTTAATTTATTAAATACTAGGAGTATAAACCCTAGAATTAATATTATAAACTTCACGATCAATATTGTTAACTGGAGCCATCCACTATAACCCTCCATGGTCAACCATGGCCATCAACTATGGTTCACTACAGGTCGCTTCTAGATAGACCATGATTCCTGAACTACATATGGTTCACCATGATAGTCATCTTGACTATTGTTGACTATGATGCTCATGTTGACTATAGTTGAACATGTCAACAATATTCAACCATAGTTAACATGTGTTAATATATCGATTAACGCATGAGATATGTAAAATATGACCTTGATCTGTTGAATATGAGATCTTGAAAATATGAATTTGATCACTTCGAGGAAAAAATGTGTTTACAAAGTTGAGTTTTGTGTGGGAAATGTTGCATTGGAGAGACAATAATATCCATGTAGATCAAGGTTAAGAATCATGGAGTAGATATCAATAATGGAAGAATAAAATCCTCAACACTTTTTGAGCATTCTTCAAAGGCTAGTCACCATGTATGCCTGGAAAACATCGAAATAATTTGTGATTAAAACCATTATTATTAAAAGAATATGTTAAAAATTGTGGAAATCAAGAAAAACCCCAACAATCTGAAAAGAGACGAAAAAATATAAGTTAGCAAGAAGTAAGTTACTTTCTCACATAAAACCACACTACAAAAAACCATGACTGATCCACCTTCCTTAACTTTATCATATTGAACCATGCCTATTTCCATTCCTTAATTAATATTATTAATAAATAATGACATATTAAGAAAATTTAGCACAACTATTAAATAATAACAATGGTAGACATTGCTAACATCATTACATAGCTTAGATAATTAATTAATTAATAATAACTAAAATATATAATATTATAAACATCTAATATTTCTTAATTAATATGATTAAAAAATAAATAAAAATATTCCTTATTTATAACATTAAAACTTTAAAAAAAAAAAAAATATACCTACGAAATAATAACAATGATAATAAACATCTCTTACCGCATGAACCTATTTTTAGATAATTAATAATTATTATTATATATAATATTGTATATAGTTTATACATGTTAATTTGATTTTAATTTAAGCAATCAGCCAATTTCTTACATTGAATACATTTTTTCCTATTTGTATTATTCATCATTCACTCTTTTCTACTCAACTTAACTTTTGATCTGGAAATGGGTTTTAGTTTAGACCCGAAATTTTGATGATAAAAATGTTTACGACGGACAAATTTCCAACATCACAACATCAAAATTAGGTTAATGTTAAAACTTTATAAATGTATACATTGATATATTATTAATATGTGATTAATGCTACGTTAAACTCTTATTAATATTATTTTAATATTTTAATAATTTTATTATGTATATATTAATGTGTTAATATTGTTATATATGTCTTCATATAATATAAATGTGATAATTAAATATTAATAATATATTAGATATTAATATATAATTTTTGTATCAAGTAGTATTATATTGATAAATTAATTACTAATAAATTAATGTTTTAATTAAAATTCTAAAATTTTTTATTAATATATTAGTATCTTAAATAATATTTGAATTCATTAAAATATAACATCAAATTAAATTAAATCAACCTTAATTAAATCACGAACCATTGTGGGTAATCTTTAAAAAAAATAGCTCTCTAAAAACATAAACTTGCATTTTATTTTTCAGCGTGGGAGTCATGTTAACTACTGTAGACTATAATGCCCATTTTAACTATAATTTACCATATTTACAATAGTCAACCATAACTAATATTTGTTAATTTATAGATTAATTTATAGCTACAACTTTATAAATGTGTACGATGATATATTACCAATATGTGAATATTGTTATATTAATGTGCCATTAATGTGAATATATTTTTGTACATTTTCAATATCACGACATTAAACCATAATGTAAAACCCTAACATTATAAAACCCAATATAATAAACCTTAATATTAATATTATAAACCCTAATTTTAGCCTTGTTATTATAAATTACAAACCCAAGATCAAAAACCCTAATATTATAACTTCTAATATTAAACCCAAATTTTTGATGTCGCAATGTGATGTTGAAGAAATTGTAATGCAATGTAACATTGCCATAATGATTAGAAGATTGGTTATCACATTAAAGTAATGTTTGTTGCAATGCGACATGAGATCTACATTTGTGTACTCTTCCAATGTCACAATGTTAAACCCTAATATAGAACCCTAGGACTAATAATATAAACTCTGTGATTAATATTGAACCCTAGGATTAATATCATAATAATATTATAAATATTTGTATTAATATCATGAGCCTTAGATTAATATTACGAACAAAATTTAAAGAGATTTGAGTGTCAAACATAGTCAAACATTGTCAAACACACTCAATCACATTAGTAATTTTCATTACCTAGTTTTGTAATGTCACATTGTGAACTTGCATAAATTGCAATGCAATGTAACATTGTGAGAATGTTTATGACCATATAAGAAACAATAGGGTTTATTATATAGGGTCTAATATATAGGGTTCATATTATATAGCCAAAAAAATCCTTAATACTAAACCTAAAATTATAAACCCAATAATATAAAAAGATTGATCTCTATGGTTATAAATAAAAGGTTTGTAGGAGGGATGAAGGGTTGACAATTATTGCATCCCAATTAAGACTAATATTTTTTCTCAGAAGCTCAAGCTAATTTTCTGAAGACCCAAGAGTCATTTGGAAAATTTTCTTTTTACAATGGTGTGAATATAGTATAAATTCTTGTATACATTTTTATTTTCCATCTATACAACTTGATGTTTATTTAATTAATCAATGAAATGGAATAGTGAAATATAGTGTGTCCTTTATTTCAAATAATATTAACAAATAAATTTTTTACTTATTTAGATATTATGGGATTATTTCTAAACTTTTAGCATATTCATCTATTGAATAGTTAAATACATTGTATCCTTTATTTCAAATGGTATTTACAAATAAATTTTTTAGATTTTATGGGATTATTTCTAAACTTTTAGTATATTCATCTATTGAATTTGATATTGGTCGTGTTAGTATTGATACTATCTCTCATTTTCAAGACACTTTAATTTTTTCATTAGATTACATCGAAATAAACATCAAAAAACATAAAAATAGAATATATTAAGGTTTTTCAAGAGGCCAAATAATCGCCAAAAAGATAACTATCCAAAAAACTTCAGAATTCTTCGAGGTCTAGATTTGGTTAATATTTCCATGTGTGTTGCTAATTGTATCAAGTCTTTCAAGAAAACAACAATTTGGATTACACTAGTTGTTAGATTTTAAGATTATTAGATTAGATTAGTATTAGGTAATATATTTTCCTTTTTAGATTGGTTTTTATGTCAATGTTTTTATGTTAGATTAGTATATGAAACAATGCTTATATTCGATTGTGTACCACCAACCAAAAATAATGTGGGTCTAATTGGGACACTCATGTGGTAGTAACTCCTAGTTGAAAGTGGAAATTTTCCACCTAATTTTAGTTTTATTTTCCATATCCTCTATATATCCTCTATTTATTTTTTTTGAAACTAATATGTTAAGTAATATACCTACCATTGATAGTTGAATGTTTTTCAAAAAATGAAGATAAGAAATTTTTAAGTGAAAGTTGTTCATGAAAAGAACTAGAGAAGTGCCTAGAAATCCTAAATCACTTCTTATAATTATAATTGTGTTTTTTGAAAAAAATATCCTTTCATTAATTTTATAGATATATAAACTTAAACTTAATTTTTTATATAAATTTTACTCTAAAAATAAATAACATTAAAATTATATTATTCAAATATGTTACAACACAAAATGAATTTGATTACGTTATTTTATCCATATTTAGTAAATCATTTAACTTTATATGTATTAATTATTTCATAATATTTAACCATCTCAAACTAATATTTAAAAAAACACATTATTATGTAACTTTTTTTCAATAATATTATTATGTATACCTAAATATTATTCACCATAAGCTGATTACTTTATGATTATGACTCATGAATCGAGTGTGTCTATATATATATATTTACTCGAACACTAAAGGATCAGAAGCTGATACTTTCAAACATCATAATCTGATTTCATTTGTGATAAAGTAAACTATTAAAAAAATATTCTTGTATTACTGGCCACCCCTGTCCAGTACTAAACTAACACAAATGTCCACCACTAATGAAGTCACATTCACTGAGTACAACCTTATTATGCACTCATCTTCATGTGTTCAAAATATTTCAAATAATTATGTAGAATAGACGTTGTTCAATATCTTTCAAATTTTATGTGGAATGGAGGTTGTTTCTTTTGCCACGAGATGATTGATCAGACCTTACTAGAGAACAAAAATTCACATCAGTCATTGGTAGTGCGCTTCCGTTTTGGTTCACATAGAAATAGTGCCAGTTGGTAGAGTTCATGGACAAGTGCCGTGAGAAAGAAGTTCAGTTGAGCAGATTTTACAAGCGCCTAAAGACAATAATGTGAAATCTTCACGGAATCTAAGATTTCAGAACTCTAGAAAAAGTATAAACGGATGGATGCGCGCGTGTAGGTACGGAAACGCGGCAAACCCTAACGGTCGCTCTCTTTCGTGGTCGTGACGGGCTTCTACACTGCCCTTTCTCCAATTTTATTGTCAACTTATTTTCATTATGCTTGTTGCTTTCATTAGGCTAAGAAGCTCTGATAAATCCAAAATTAAAGTGGAAATGGAATTAAAATGGGTCTTCCCAACATATACAACTGGAGCACAAACTAATCAACCAGTTTTGCTCACCATCCAATACCTCCTCTACTTTTGTACTTGTGTTTCTCCCTATTACCGACCATTTACCTTATTTTCAACAGCTTAATCTCAGTCACACAACTTGCATCGTTAGTAATGGAAACCTTTTCCACTGATCCAATAAAGTGGGTTACTTATAATGATCTATAGGGAAACTGAACAATGAAGATATGGAATGTCCACTACTTCCACAAAAAACAACAGATTACCCTATTTGGTATTCAGGTAATTTTGTTCCATCCTTGATTTGATCATAACATAGAGAATCGAATCCAGGGACTTATCAAGTAAAATTGTCTCTGAGCGAGTAAAGTCTGTTGCTGATATTGATTTGCTCCAAAACTAGATTTGCTAAAATGCCCAATTCACATTTTATTTTGCTAAAATGCCCAATTCACATTTTTTTTTAACTATAATTGTTTTAGGGAAGAACATCATAAACTGTATACATGTTAAAATTTTGAACTAAAGTTTTAAAATTTTTTCCATAAAAATGGCTATTGTTATAATTTATATTTTTTTTATATTTTAAAAATCATTATAATCTTACTTTTAATATATTTTAAAAATATTTTTACCACTTGTATTTATAGATATCTCATCCAATATGTCATGTGTATAATAATATATGGTTCATCATTAAAACTACGATTTGACATTAATGTTCACCACATATTTATTATTGAATTATTAACCAAAGATTCAAATCCATTTCTTTACTAAATGTTAGAAAAATCATGATGATTTTTTTATATTCGATGAAGTACAATCAGTGGAAAGTTGATAATTAATAGCCATTGTAGGTAGAAAATAATTCACAATCGGTGAAATCATTATTCAATCTTCGATGCTCTTTGTGTATAAATTTTAATGGTTGGAATGTGTCCTTCAAGTTTAATTTTGTGTGTTCATCTTTGTTTTGGTATTAGAGTTAGATGGATGAGATCTTAGAGGCCAGCTGTAGGTTGTTCAATTGTATATAATATGGTTTTATTAGAGCTAGTGTTTTCTGTCTTGTTCTCACTGCAACTTTGAACAAGGGGGCTGATATTTATGAGGGTAAGATTGTTTAGGTGGAATATGAATTGATTTGTTTTGATAAGGTGCTTTTCTACATGAGATTTGTGAGGGGATATTATAAGTAGGAAAGATCAATCTCATGTGATTGTGCTAGTTATCTTTGTTTCAATCATGACACTCCAAGAAGAGAAAAGATACTCCTCAAAGAAAAAATAAAGATGAAAGTAGTAAAATTCCAAGAGGGTCACCACATCAAATTAAAGAACCTATAAGGTACAGAAAGAGCCTAAAAAGTATAAAAAAATGGAGAGATGCAATGAATGAAGAATATAACTCTATAATGAAGAATGAAACATGATAATTAAAAAAATTTCCTAAAAATAAAGTTCCCATAGGATTCAAATGGTTTTAATCCAAGTTTAATGCTGATGGAAGTATTGATAAGTATAAAGCTACATTGGTAGGAAAAGTTTATTCACAAAATGATGCAATTGATTATAAAAATACTTTTTCACTTGTAGCTAAGTTGAACACGATTAGAATCATGATTGAATTAGCTACAAAACATAATTGAAAATGCATCATTAGATGCCAAATCTAATTTTTTCAACGATGAGTTAAAAGAAGAAGTTTATTTGGTTTAGCCTCAAGGGTTTGTAAAAATGGGACATGACCATCTTGCTTACAAGTTAAAGAAAACTTTATATAGTTTTAAAAAAGCACCAAGATCTTGGTATATGAAAATTGATCATTTCTTTTATGAGAAAGGTTTTATGAGAAGAAAAGATGATCCTAACTTATATATCAAGAAAGATGAATATGGAAATGTTGTTTTGGTATTTGTATATGTTGATGACTTTATGAATAGGAAATGCATCCAAGTTGATTGAAGAAATTAAAATCCATTTGTTAGAGGCATTTGAGATGGAGGATCTTGGTGAATTGTGTTATTGTTTAGGTCTCAATGTTTGGAGAGAGTCTGATAAGAAACTAATCTCAAAAAGCTAATAAATAAGGGAAATACCTCAAAGGTTGAATATCATTGAATGCAAGGAAATATGTACTTCTTTAGAACATAATGTTAATTTTAGAGTAATGATGGAACTAAAGAGGTGAATGGAACTTTGTATCGTCAACTAGTGGAAAGTATGAACTACCTCACCACTATTATCCCACATATAGAATATTCATTAAACGTACATATTCAGTTCATGGATAAGTCTTGTGAAAGCCACTAGAAATCAACAAAGAAAGTCCTTCTATATCTGAAAAGAAAACTTAATTTTGGTATTATGTATATTGATGAATTTGATGCTGAGTTGGAAAGTTATTCATATTGTGGTTGGGTTCGAAAACTAGATGATATGAAATCTATCACAATGTACATGTTCAATATACGTTCAAAAGCGATCTGATGGAGAAGTGAGAAACAACCAATTTGTTCCTTGTCATCAATTGAAGTTTATTATAAAGCATTACATAATTCTAGGTGCAAAGTAATATGGTTGAAAAGGATACTTGAAGATGTTGGATAAATACAACAAGAACCTAGAGTAATGAGATGCAAGAATCAAAACACTATCAAATTTGAAAACAAACCTATATATCATGCAAGGTCAAAGAATATAGAAACACACCATCTTTTGGTAAGAGAAAAATTCTATTCAAAAGAAAATGACTTAGCATATGGTAATGTAGATGAAAACGTGGCTGACATATTAACCAAGCCTCTTAGAAATACAAAATTTGAAATTTTTAGAAGTTAGTTATGTGTTGTAAAAATTCTAATTCTATTGTAAGCCTAGCTTAGACTTAGACCTCCAGGCAAGTTAACATATAAGCCATGATTAAAGAGAGATGTGAGAATAATCATGAAACTTGTTCTATACTTGGAGAAATCCATTCAGTAAAAAGTTGGTAATTAATAGTCAATAATTGTAATTGACACAGTCATTATTGAATCTTTGGTGCTCTTAGTTTATAGGTTGTAAAAGTTGAAATACAATCTTCAAATTTTATTTTGTGTGTTAATCCATGTTTCAAAATACTCTTCAATGCTTTATGACTATGAACTTAATATCCATATTGTTATTCGAAATTCATAAGCATATTTCTATTACCTTTCACATAAACTCAAACATTTTATTTTCCGAACATTCATACATCATAGGCTGATTTCAATTGGTATAAGGAAAATGTTCAAACATTACCCTTTCCTTGCCTTTCTTAGCCACTAATAAAGTTACGTTGAAGCTTATCATCATGCTCAAAATCTGTAAAATAATTATTTACCAGAGATTTGTCTTCACCATTTTTAATGACAACCTCACACACTAAACAAATTTTTTTTCTGCAAGCTCAACATATGTGCACACTTTTGCGATGTTCTTTATCTTCTTTGGGAGTTATTTTGGATAAATATCGAGAGTGTAACCTCCATTCAATTAAGCTTTCAACTATAACATTTCTATCTAAAAATCATCTAATGTTTCATCTTCCTTTACTTCTTATGTCCCAACTAGGGTAGTATGGGAAACTAATATGAGCACTCCTATCATTGACGATGTCTATACATAGAGCTACTAATCAAGGATAGACGTTGTCTTTTTTCATGTAAATACGAAAATAAAATTCATAATAGAAATATAGTTTTAAACACTTTCATATTCTTAGGTTCTCCCTTACAAGAATTGTGCCTAGAGAGGCCTTCATACTGGAAAATAAAACCGACACACAGTAAACTATTCGACCCAATTAGTCACAAATATAATACATTGTTATAGTTAGAATGATATCCAACTTAAACTTGGAAATTGTTATTGAGATAATGTCTCAACATTCTCTAAGAACATAATCCAAACAAACAAATTAATTTACAAATCTAAACATTATCTTTTATATAACATAAATCCAAAAATAAATCATATAATTTTTAATAAATTATTCCATAAACAAAAATAATTGTATGGTTAATTTTTTTAAGATATCATATAATAAAAATATTTTGTTAAAAATAATATTATTATTATTTATTATTTTATACAATTCTTTAATACATTAGGTTTAATTGGAAGGTAATCGGAGAAAATAAATTGAGAACACTTCAGGTTTTGATGCTGCCATAAATAAGAAAGCTTAAACCCTTACAACATTGAAATAATCCATTATCATCGAAACAATGGAGTTACTAAAGCTGTAATAATTGCATTATTAATTCTTTGGCACAATGGGCATTATTAATTCTTTCCTACAACTCATTCTTACTCTCACACTGATAATCGTTAATAATGGAAAAAAAATGGTTGATCGAGTAAAGTCCGTTTGTTACGAAACCCGAACAATAAGATACGGAATGCAACCAAATCCACAAAGAAAACGATAGATTACCTTAGCTGGTGTTCAGGTACTTGGGATGTCTCTTTGATTTGATCAGCAGCAAGAAAGTCGAATCCGGTTGCTTATCCACAAAAAATGAAGTAAAGCCTGCTTCTTATAATTTTTTTCAAGAAAAACCAACGGTCAAGATAATGGCCACCAAATCCACAAGGAAAACTAATTGGTGTTGAGCTACCTTGGTGGTCCCTTCGATTTGATCACACTTATTATCATAATTTGTTTCCGATTTACTCCGTTGTAATTGACGTTTTGGATTGACTTTTTGGTAAAGTGTTAACTTTGTTTGTGAATATAGAATCAACTATTTATTATTGTAGATTTATTTGACGTATGAATTTAATTAAATTAATTTTGGATTACAAAATATAATATGTTATTTTTTATTGTTTAAATTGTATTTTTAAATAGCAAACAAAATATATATAAAACTAAGTAAACTTATTTTCGATTGTTTAAATTGTATTTTTAAATACTAAATAGATTATATATAAAACAATTAAATTTTTTAATTTTACATTATATTTTATTTAAATATAGTATGTTATTTTTCATTTTTTAAATTATATTATTGAATGTTAAATATAATATATAGAACTAATCAAACTTTTTAACTAGTATTTTTTTTACTACTATCCTTCTTTTATTAGAATTCATATTACTTTTTTATTTACAATATAATATTTAGTTTTTAATTTTATTTTAAAAGATACCCAACAAAATTACACATCAAAGCAAATGCTTTTCTTGTAGATACTATTGAGACGCTTATGTCCTTAAAGATAATTTCTCAGTAATGAAACATCAAACAATTATAAAGAATTAGAGCTAATTCCATCATCACTGCTCAGCTACAGTACTTAGTTTGATCAAAGCAGCTTGTGCTTATGTCATATGATTTCTGCGGCATTTGGAGTAATTGATATAATTAACTAGCTACTTAATTTGTGGTTGATAAATTAGATTAAAGTTGACAAAATTATTTCTAAATTATATAAATATATATGAGAAGAAGATATTAAAATATAATTTTTAATTTAAATATTTTATATTAATTTTATATTTACATATAAATATATAATAGTATAAAATTTTTATTTTTTTTAAATAAAAAATGAGAACATTTTATTTGATGCAATTAATTAAATAAAATAATAATTAAATATATATATATATATTTTTTAATATCATTTATTATATAAAATTATATCATTTAATAACCATATTGAAATATTTTATGTTATTTAATATAAATATCAAAATAATTTATTGTTTTTAAAATATTTTTTATATATAAAAACATCTCATTATTATTATTATTTTTATTTTAAAAGTTATATTTCAACTGAATTTCATATTTTGCATATCGCCCTGACCCGAAAAATGTGCCAGGCCAAAATATTAGATTAGTTATCTAAATCTAAATTTTGATGTCATCTTTATCAAATATAGGAACAATGATAATGTTTTATTAATAACAATATCATTTCATCACATTTTTTTCCAGACCACATAGGTCATAGTTATTTAAAAAAGACTACCGCTGAGCACTATGTTCTTAATATAAGGATGTTTACCGAAACACAAAAGGAAGTTTACCGTTAAGGAACTTAATCATTTCACACCCTTTTTTAACTATATGACTCTGAGCATAATTAATCATGGACATCAAGAAAAACATTATTAAAAACACCCCACTAGCGGTCCCCGTTTGTATGCTTATCCACAAGATGCATCCGATCGTTTTAAAAAAATGTAAAATATGGGTGAATTTAAACTTAATTGGAAATTTCAATATACTGAAATTGAATATGAGAGTGGCTATCATTTGAGAAAAAATAAAAATGTGCATTATTTTTTAAAAAATAATCAAAATCAAATCAATAAACAACTTGTCAACGCTGCACTGTAAACGAAGCTACCATAATATGATGTAGGTGTGACTGGTCAGGAGATTTAATAATGAAATTCGATTTGGAAATTTTTTTTGTTTTATTTTTACCTCGTGCATTATGCTTAATGGTAAGAGACATCTATTCATGAGGGGCATGCTTCACGATACATTAGCAGGTATTTTATTTATCTAATATTAAAAAATCAAATTTGTGAATGGACTTGGGCATGTTCTTCCTTGTGTACGCCCCACACTGGTACATCATTATATTACATCATAATATTTGTAATGGAACAGTTGGTATCCATCCTGACTACAGTGCTATTAAGTCTATCAACACATTGGGGAAGTTATTATTTTGAAAGTACTATTAAGGTTTTCTATATTTTATCGAATTAATTTTTTTTATTGAATAGTCAATTGTCTTATACTGATCTTGGGCATCGTTGAGACATACACAAATGTCCTTGTTTCTGATATGCAATTTATTTAAATAAATGAATATAGATTGGAATTTTATAATAATAACAATGATTTGGGTGCCATATTATTTTAGCACTAGTGCATTATGTTGGGCCTGAATTGGTGTCAGGCACATCACTATAAATATTTCTGCAAAATCCTAAAATTATTAATCTTTACTTTTAACTTTCACTATAAATAGATTTGGGATATATATCTAGAGGTTTTGTAAAAACATTTATTATAAAACATTCTCCTTCTAATGAATATATTTCTTTCCACAGGATTCAAAAAACCTTTCTTGTGCTTAAAGAAAATGAAAATATTAGAGTTGATAGAGGTAAATACTAGGTAAGACCATTCCTATTCCCCACCTCAATAATCATTTTTTATCCAGCAAGAGTTTACCCCATCATAAGAATGAGATACAATGGGACATTGAAGGAGAAAAATAATCCACAATATTAGAGAATGACACCTACATAAGTATGAAAATCCATAGTTTCCTACAATTGCTTGCAAACTTTTGTTCTCATTGGCAAATAATTGGAAACATCTCTAAGAAAGTAAGGTAAATCATTCACAAGTTTTGTATGAGATCTAGCATATAAGGTGCTTCAAATACATGGAAATATAAGAAGGATAACATTCATACCTTCAAACCTTCTCTATTTTATATGAAATTTGACTATATTAATAGAAAAATATTTCACTCCAACTCCTATATATCCTAGACTTCTGCTAACTTTACCTATAACCTACACACATTAGCATTCAAGAGAACAAATTTGTTTCCTAGTAAATATCAGTAAGCGCAAAATAATATATCTAATTAGAATATTAAATTATTAAGTCCAACATATATCATGAAATGTAACATAGTTGTTGGGTAGAAAAGTTTATGAAATTTATGTTCAAGAAAATGAAACCATTTATAACATTATACCTTGGGTGTAATCATCAATCCTTTTTGGTTACCTTGATCTTTTTTATTTTGTGGCTCATTCACAATGAGAAAGGTCACCATAATAATGGAAAAAGGTATTAGTGAGATACTTAACAAACATAATCATCATATACAATTTCTATATGTCTCTTCGTCCCTTGGAAGGTTCTTATTATATAGGTTATTCATAGAGATAAGACAATGAATCTCATAACCTAGGGAAAAAATATGGTATCTTTAGAGATGAGTAGTTGAAGATATTCCAAGTCATGTTATCCCTCATCAAATTAATTTTCTTGAAAATCATGAATTTCATATGGTTGACCCATCATCGTTTCTTAGTTAAATACAAAAGGTGATGACGATTACTTCATCGCTCCTTGCACTATGACGAATTTATGCATAACTCTCTTGCTAATAAATTCTAGTTATGAAGCATGAATCTCTATTTATCTACTGACATAATAGGTGTATATTAGCCCTACACACATGTAGTTTAAGGTAGGGTCTGTCTTCCATCATAAGGGCGACAAATAATTTCATACTATGTGCTCCCTAATATATGAGGTAATTAGGGACATCAATGAACAAAATAAATTACAATATGATGCCCCTAAAAAGGAGGACAAGGATTTGAAAACAAAGAAACTAATTATGAATTACCAAACACCCAATTCTCATTCATGCAAATCATCTCTAAGATGGCCATACCCATGCTCAATATAAAAAATAAGTAAACATTTCCACTATCATTATATACTGATGATCCATGATATGAAATGATAATTCATGTCCATAATAGAGTACACAATGTGTTCATTCCATACATAAATATACCACAGCCACCATCAAATAATACATGACTGTATTTCATAGTATTCATTAGACACAAAGTAGAAGAGTCTCCTTGAGTGGTGCTCAATGTACTTAATATGGTACAATACTCCATCGAAGTTTGTGAGGGGTGAAATATAGGAGACTCATGCACCTGAGCCCAATATCTTCATCCCAACCCTAATGGTATTATCTACATCATGTTATTGGATGAGATGATTTGAGGCATGGTAGAAACTACATGATTATCTATCATTGAGCTATACCATTAGCAAATGGAAAGGGAGCCACAAATATTTTAAATGGACCTCAAGGTATCTAGCACAATCCCCAAATCATGAAAAGGTAAGATGATAATTAATACACATAGATTCGATTAATCAAAGATAGATGAAGAAAACCCATTTCCAATTGTATAAACATCTAAAGCTAAGGACCACAACCTCCAAGGTACAACTAGTTTCTATATTTTCCTCTTAGATAATGAGTATATTTCAGTAGGAGGAGATTCATTAAAGGAGGGCATTGATGTATCCTCCACCAATCAAAATTAAATAAACTAAGAGATGATTTTAATAGATGAACTCACCAATTAAAACCCACAGAGGGATGAAAATCACAAAAGGTCAACAAAGAATGTAGATGATTAACTCAGGCTTAAACCTCCCTTAAACATATAGTGGAATAAAAAATCTTTTATTTTGTAAATTTATTAATGAGTTGTCCATGCTATCATTTAATAGCATATTATCCATTAAACCATGATCCATAATGAATTCAACAGTAGCCAACCAAAGGATTAAATGACTCGTATGTATCGTAAAACTCCTGGGAGAGTGATTTCCAAATAATAGGATAATAACATAAAAGAGGTGTCATGTTCAAGGGAAACATGATTAATGCTTCCACTTCTTCAAATTGACTCCAAATATTCCTTTCCTCTTGCCCCCTCCCTACATCACCCCAACCTACCTCTCCCTACTTTCTCCTTTTAATATCACCCTCATATATTCGTGAGAAAAAATGGGAAAGAAAGTACATTCAATGTTGTACTTTTTGTTTAATTTTAGCAAGTCCAAAAAAGAGGTAAATGTATATAGGATGATGTGCTTTCTTTGTCTTAAATAAAACATATTAGTATTCTTAGTATCCTTCACATGTTATATAATGAGCATGAGAAATGAAGGGTTAGCTTGTTTTCATTCATTATTTAATGACCAAGAAAAGAAGAAAAATAATTTTTTTCTTAGAGAAAAAATCAATAATGGGAAGTAGGTAGCTTTGATTTGGAGGAACCATAATAGCTAAGATGAAATATAATAATGATTACAATATAAATATGGTCATCGCATTGGTGTCTCCAAGAAATTTAACACACTAAGAGAAAATAAAGGTAATATTCCTTCGTTACTATAATATTGTTTTGGTTAGATTGGAGAAAGCCATGAAGCTTATTTGAACTATGATGTAAATGAACAATTACTAATAGGGAAATAAATAGAGTGTATGTACTTGGGGATGCGACACCTAGAAATGAGATTATTTCCAAAACAAAGAATATAATAATAGGTAAACGAAATTCGATAATTATTTCATGACAAGAATTCTATTAAAAATTTCAGATAAGCTTAATGGATGGGACATAAATATCCATTAAGTTGTTGAGCTGGCGAAATATGTTAAGCTTTGAAAAAACATAAAAACCCCTCGGGATTTTATGGAAAACGCCATCCAAGTGGATAAAAAGGTCCAGAAAAGGGATGGCGCTAAAAGAAAATTTTATCATGAATAAAAGGTATTAAATACCTTATGAAGGGATCAATAGAGGTGTTTGAATCATGTGGGAAAGCACTCTAAGCTCAAGGGTGAACTGGAGGAAGTCAGTTCTTGGTTGGGTGGTGGTTTTCGATTCTTAAGTGACATCAAGTCGATCATGCTGGTTGAATTGATTATATTGTGTGTTTTATTTTGTTTCAACTATTCTTGTGTTAATTTTTCTTCATCACCTAAATAAATATGTAAGTTGTTGTCTAATAGATGAAAATGATGTCGCTATTCCATAAATTTGTATTAATTTTGTGGGAATATTTAGATACTCGTATTACTGAATATAGGTACAATAGGGCTATAAATCTAGCAGATAGAATCGACTTCATGGTTTCCCTATAGATGAATTTTTATTAATGTCTTAATTTTTATTAAGTTGAACAATAATATAGGCTGAGTGATTAGTTTTTCTATTAAGATTCATAATCAGATTTGGTAGAGGTTCGTATCGTGTAGTATGGGAAATAAACATATTGTATTAGGCGATAATAAGAGATAGATAATAGTGGAGATTAAATATGATATGTAGAACTAACATATAACCTCACCTACTATTAGTGACCTAAATAACTTTACAAGTGAGTTGGTAATCCATTTCTAAATAATGGAAGATAATTTATTAGGAATGTGTTAATATTTCAGATTATAGAAACTTCACATACTTAGCCTCTTCCTCAAAATCCCTAGTGTTGTGTATGCATACAAGAATTAATACTTTTAGTAAAAATAATATATAAATATATATAAATGATATACAATATAATGGAAGAAAATACTTATGGTATTTTTATATTGGCTGAATTAGTGCACTCATTCATGAATCCTTCCGATTCTCCAGTTAGAATTTTTTTATGATTAACTTTGATGTTAAATAAGTAGTCGATATTGCTGATTGAATAAGTGATTTGAAACTCGAATATACATGGAATAACTAAAATCCAGTTAGTATATAAATTTTTCAATTGGTGTTGACAAAAACACTGAGAATGGTGGGGGGTGGTGAATCAATATTTACAACTCACACATACCTTTACTTTCCTTACTAAATTATATACACAACATTACTTAAGCCAACTAGCATATGTACGTGAATTTCATTCAAGGAACTATTTTGTTCTGAGAGAACTTATAATTCAGATAATTCTTCAGCAAATTTACTTAGACTAGTGCATTAATGATTCATGATACATTTATTAAGCATTATACATGTACAATAAAAACAAACTAAACAATCACACATAAACAACTGACATGAATACCAACATTTCAGGTGGAAACCCACTGTGGGAGAAAACCAACATTGATGTCATCTCTATCCTCAATATTTATTATATATAAAACTGCTTACAATATTGTACTTGCACAGACTCATACTAGCACACAAGAACCCACATGCAGAAGGTTGCAACCTTCATTCATTCTCCAACTACTACTTGAGGGGATCTCTGACCCATTGATCTTATTTACCAGCCAGCAATGGAAGGGAACTAGAACCCCTTGACCTGATCAATAGCTCCTACTCGCAGAAAGCTTCAACTTCCTCAGTGAAGGCTCCAACAATCAGCACCACCTTGGACCATGTTTCATAAATTCTTGCACTGGATCCAACAACTTTAACACATCACAATTTTTAGATCAACTGATGTAAACATAAAACCAATTCAAATAGAATAGTTAGATCACTTTAACCAAACCACAAAACTAAACACATAATACTGCATCATCACACAAAATAAAAAATAACCCTCATCATTTTTATGCAGAATTATATATGCTAATATTGTTAATGAAACATGCATGAAGACACACTTTTATGTGGAGAAAAATACGTATATATATTAATATACCAAAATTTATAATTTTGACTTAGTCACAAAATCAACCAGAGATACTCTGAAATATTTTGGCAGCTTACAAAACCCTCATACACTTAGCAGCATCAATCAATTTTCAATCAACAATTCACATATATTTAATCACAATCAACTAGTATCATAATCAATACTCAAAAAACCTTGATCTCATTGACAGACATTAGAAACATAAAAAAACTGGTCATACATTTTATTCAACCTTATTCAGCAAAGACTCTTTCTTGCATACATTCCTTCTAGAAAAATTATTGGCATTTTAATTCGCTTATCCAAAAACAAACTCATGTATAGGTCTAAATAATTTTAATGAACATATATGTGTCTATGTAGAAGCAAACCCGCATGTCTATGTGTCTTCCCCCTGTCAAACCCACGTATAGAACTGTAAATAATTCAGGAGTACGCAATAGCGCATAGCTTAAAACTTACTCAAATCAGACCCTTCACTACAGCAAACATGCACCAGACCATAGATCTAAACAACTCATAAACACATCACGCAAATACGTAGTCATTATAGGTCTACAAATCGTGATCCATAATTTTATTCATGAGTGAATCATTCTACTATATCTATCAATAAACTTTAGCCCATACCATGCAAATATATGCGAGATTGAAGTAATCATTCATTAGCATTACTCATTCACACTTTAACTTTAATTTTCACCTCCTTATATACTTTGAGCCTTAGCTAATACCATCAGCCAAAACCACACAAGTGTCGATGGTATTCTTTGATGGGATCAAAATTGTTACTGCGCTCAATATTGTGGGCTAATACCATGGTACAAACCCTTGATATTATAAAATTAGTGTGCTAGAACATAAAAGAATTTGTTTATTCATACCCAAGTGTATACGCAACTTTTCCTTCACTAACTTGGGTATAGATCCTCAATTATTTATATTTAATTATCTTCTGATTCTTATGTGAAAACCAGTGTCCCAAATTTCTGTCATTTTTTTCCATCACTTTGTTACCTCTGAACTCATCCAGTTACCATATAATTTTTCTTTTACAAGTGGGTTTCCATAAAGGACAACACATTCACCACAATGTCGACAATATCCCCCTTTGGACTTAATAGAAACCATGTTGGTGTTTGATCACCACATATTTTAGGTACTTGTTAGATACATCAACATAAGAATTATTTAAAAACCCAAGTTAATCTCCCCCTTTGACATCAATAGAAAAGGGTGGACCAATGCTGAAGCAAGGCTTCTCCTCTAGATATAAGAGCTCTATAGATATGACCTGCACTATACTGACCATGCTACCCTTGAGCACATACTGAATCTTCAGATAGATTTTCAACGAAGTACATGACTTTATAACTCAACTGGGTAAGATATTTTATATCACCAAGGATTCATACTTAGATCAAACACCCAACTAAGTGGGATGACCTCAAAGTCCATACATGACAGAATATGACAATTATTACATCATAGGTCTCAACATGCGCTTTACATCAATTTACAAATATGACTTCTATAACTAAGACCAAAGGACCTCAATAGAGAGAGATATAATTTAGAAATCATTATAAACATAATTCTAACAATGCATTAGAATTTGCAAGGCTAATGTTGCCCCTGAATACGTGCTACATGTTCATTGTCAAGAACTCATCAAGTAATATTCAAAAATCAAATAAATAACAATGAAAATTCATGGCTCAATACCATATCAGCAGACTTTATACCTATCAAATCATAGGATTTCAAAGTCTAATCTTGAGGCTGACCCATTTTTTTTAAGTTAGGGAAAAACATACACGATTGTCTACAAATAAACTTGTGAATATATGCTACTATACCTAATGAAACATGCGTACAAAAAACAACCTTCTGAATTTTCACCTATATATTGAGCAGACTATATTAATAAAAAAGTGAGGGGGAGACAACTCCTAGTTTATGTCTGAGATATTCAAATGATTCTCTAGAGAAATGTTTAGTAAATACATCAGCAACTTGTTCCTTGCAGGGAACATACTCCGATTTAACTTTTGGCTCAATCACTTGTTCTTGTAGAAAGTGATACTTAATAGGAATATCCTTGGTTTTGGATTGCATAACAAGATTTTTTGAAATACTAATAGTGCTTGTATTATCACATATGACGGAGATGGGTGGAGAACATATAATTTGAATATCTTGTAATTTCTGAATTATCTAGAGAATTTGTGTTCAAAACGATGCAATAGCCACATATTATGCTTCCGTTGTAGATAAGGAAATGAAACTTTGTTTCTTGTTGAACAAAGGTATTAATTGGGGCCACATATAAAATGCACCACGACTAGTGATTTTCTGATCATCAACATTTCTAGCTCAACTTGCACCTTTGTAAGCATGAAGTGTAAGATCGAAATTTTTAGGATACTATCGACAAAAAATTTGATTTCCTTGGAGATATTTGAATATTCTCTTTACTAACTAAAGATGTGATTCCTTTGGATTGGCTTGGAAAATTCCAACAATCCCAACTGCATGCATGATATCTGGTCTAGTACCTGTTAGATAAAGAAGACTCTCAGTCATAGACTTGTATTTTGGTTGATTTATAGTGGAAAAATCATCGTGAGGACTGAGGTTACATCCTCTGATCATTAGAGTACACACAGGTTTTCAGTCTTCCATCCCATACTACTTCATAATCTGTTTTAGATATTTTTTTGTGAGAGAAAGATGCCATATTTTTCTTGTTGGACTTGTAAACCAAGAAAATATGTTAGATCCCCAAGTAAAGACATTTCAAATTCTTGATGCATAAAAAAAAAAAAAAAAAAAATTTGACTCATATATTCTTCAATACTCAAAAAATGATGTCATCAACATAAACAACAATAATTAAGAGTTTATCATCCTCAATTTTCTATACAGGGTACTCTCTCCAAATTCTTTTGTGAAGCCTTTTTGTTGAATATATTTTTCAAGATGATAATAGTAAATACCATGGTTGTGGAGCCTGTTCTAGCCAATATACAACCTTTTTAATTTTTCTTTCAAGTTTTTCATCATTCCCCCACATGACTCCTTCTTCTTCTATGTTTCCATTAAGGAAATAAAATTTTACCTCCATTTGATAAAATTTTAAACGTTGAAAACTTGAAATTGCAAGAAACATTCCTATGGCTTCAAGTATGGCTAAGACTACAAATGTTTCTTGAAATTATATACCTTATCTTTTACCATAACCTTGACAAACAAGTCTACCTTTGTTTCTAATTACATCTCCATTTTCATTCAAATTATTTTTTAATAACCATTTTTTCCTAATCACATTTTTATCATGACGCCTTGGAGAAAATTCACAAGTATTATTCTTTTCAATTTTATCAAGTTATTCATCGATTGTCTTAACCCAACATTCATCTTTAATAGATTTATTTACATTTTGTGGTTCAATGGTAGATAATAATTCTAGATAACTAGGAGATTATACATGGGTTCTTCTTGTTTATACAACAGGTTCCTTTTCTCCTAGCATTTGAGTTTCTTGATAATTCTTTTAAACATACCTGGATGGAGCCTTTTCTTTATCTGATGTGGCTTCTTCTGATTCTTCATCACTTTATTCCTCTATATAATTGTGATTTGATTTGGGAAAGCACTCATCATCATCATCCTCTTCTGCTTTTGTTACCCTTTTGGAAATTGTGTATGCTCCATCAATCACAACATCAATAGATTAAAAAAAAATCAAAGTATCTTATTGCAACATTTGTATCCTTTATTTATAGAAGAGTAACCAAGGAGAATTCCTTCATCTACTCTAGCTTCAAGCTTTCCAAGTTTTTCATCATTATTTTTGATGAAAACATTTCTTCTTGAACCTATAATATGCTTCACAATGGGAGGATTACCATACTAGTGTTCATAAGGAGTTTTATCACTATTCACATGAACATTAGGCTTGTTGAGAATATTTATAGTGGTATGTGCAGCTTGACTCCAGAAGGTGTTAGGAGTTCCAAACTCATCAGGCATAGCATGAGTCATTTTTTGAATTGTTCTACTCGTTCTTTCTACCATGACATTGTTTTGAGGAGTTATGGCTACAAAAAATTGTCCTTTCATGCCATGTTCTTCATGAAAATAAAATAATTCATCTGATATGTAATCTTCTCCTAGGTCAGATCCGATACATTTGATTTTTAGATTTAATTCATTTTCAACTAATTCTTTGAAGACCCTTAGATTTATCATATGCTTCATCTTTGTGTTTCAATAATACAATCCAACACATTATAGAAAAAAACATCAATGAATAAGATATAGTATTTTTCTCCACAAGGTGACTTTTTCTTTACAGGTCCACAAAAATCACTATTTATAGTTTCATGAGGCTTATTTGTTGATCCTTATTTGGCATTAAATTTAACTCTAGTTTGCTTACCAAAATTACACGGCTTACTTATGGTACTTTCTGGTAGGGTGATTGGGTAGATCATGAACAAATTTGATCTTTCTTGATTTACCTATTTGAGAAAAACTTATATGTCCCAACCTTCTATTCCATAACGCGTTTTCCTCATCTTTTCCTAGGTAACATTTTTCTTGGCCACATTTCAATATATACAGATTTGTTAGTATTCTTGTTCCTTTTATTATGGTATTTCCTGTGTCAAGTTCACAAAACACACATTCCTTTTATCAGAAGACCACCTCATTTCCTTGGTCACACATTTGGCTAACACTTAAAAATTTATTATTTAATACATCAACATATATAAAATTACTAGCTTAAAAATTTTCTTTTATAAAAATAAATCCTTTACCCTTAATGACAGCAGGGGAATCATTTCCAAAAGTGACATTATTTTCTTATTTTAATGCATTTTATGGGATGATTTTATCTTTATCACCTTTCATGTGTTTTGAACATTTGCTATCAATTTACCATTGATTTTCTTCTCCGTCTACAAATAAATCTATGCCACAAATTTCGGATTGCATGTCCTTGTTTTCCCATACCTTAGATTTGTTGATATTTTTTCCTTCGATTGTAAGCTCCTCCTGCACTTAGATTCTGCATGTACCAAGTTATTGCAAAACAAGCATTCAATTTCATCTTTAAGAGGAGAGAAATTTTTATAATTATTCTTCTTGATTCCTCTCCAATCCTTTGTTTTCTTGCTTGTCCAGTCATGATGGTCTTGTATGCAACACATTGAGAAAATTTGTGACCAAAATTATGACATGAGAAACATTATCCATTATATAAGAGATTTTCGTGATCATAGAACCTTCCAGTGTTGTTTACCTTTTCAATGATTCTTATATTATTGTTAATCCTTGAATTAGATTGAACATGATTTACCTGTAAAGTGTCTTTTTTCTTCTGTTGAAGGGTGAGACTTTACTGACTATATTTTGCTACATTTAAATAATTTCTGGTTGTGGTTGAGGTTTTTTCTATCTGTGATGATTCACCAATGTATCCAAGACCTTTATTCATAAGAGGAGAGCAATGAATATTGATAATTTCATCTAAGGTTTTACATTCTATAGCAAATATAAGATTTAGAGTTTTTATTTTCCCAAGTTCGTTTCTTATACTTACTATTTCACATTCTAACTTCTCATTATGCTTCTCCTTTTCTATGAGTTGATTCTTTAGAGTATCTACAGATAATTTTTTTTCTTCCAAGAATATTTTGAGTTGAGTAATATTTTAAAAGAATTAATTTTCTTCTAAATGATCCATAAATTTATCTTTAGACTCATTATTTTCTTTCTCAAATTCCATGAGTAATTTAAGATCTTGATGATATTCTCCTTTTTCACTATTTGACAAGTCGTCACTGTCTTCATGAGTATAATATCTTTTCCTATTGTCAAATCATCTCGTATTACCTTTTTTAATATTCTTCCCTTTGTCATGGTTATCTTTATGAGGATATTTAGCAGCATAATGACCCACTCTACCACAAGAAAAACATTTGAAGGGAAGCTTACCTCTGAATATTTCGGTGCCAAGGGGAAGTTTCTTTACAAAATTAATTCATCTTCTTGTGATACATACCCAAAATCCTTTTTTTCTTCCTTGTTAGGTCCCTATATTACTAGTTTAGTCCATTGTTATTGTTAGGTCGGCTAGGATTATATTGTGGGCCCATGGACTCCTATATATACAAGGAGGTTTTGGTGATTTATATCAGCCAAGAATTGTTCATTTAGATTATCAATTGGAGGTTTCCCCCTTGAAGTGGTTGATTTCTATGTCTTTGATCTCTCTTTTCTTCTTTTTTTTGGAGCTGGTTTCATAACATTTGGTATCAGAGCTTTGGATTCTAGGGTTTCGTTGATCTGAATAGGTCATCATGGAATTTTCACAATAAATTTTTTTGTACGAAGGTTAAAAAGCTAAAATTTGTACAGAGCGAAGACGAAATCCTAAGGAACCACCTGTAAAAATTTCAGATCTTGATTCGTAATATTTTCGAATATATGATCTGGGGAGGTTATGGATATTTCAGGCTCCCAAATTTCAACTAAAACAGGTCATCATGGAATTTTCGCTATAAATGGTCGTATACAAAGTTTTAGAAGCTTAAATTTTTACAGTTCGAAGCCGAAATCTAGAGGCACCTCCTATAACAATTTTAGATGTTGGTTCGCAATATTTTTGGAGATATGAACTATGGAAGTTGGGATTGTTTTAGGCTCCCAAATTTGATCTCAAAGAATTGACTGTCGGAAAAACATCATAAATATCTCTTTGAGCACTGGATTGTAGTTATTTAAAAACTGGCCGCAAGTACCTGGACTGTAGTTTTTTGTATGTCAATTTCAAATCTAAAGAAGGAAACAATGACACGTGGAATGTCATACAATTTCACTCTACTGAACCAGTCCATAATTAAGTCATCGGGAGAGATTGGGCATAAATTTGTGTTGAAGAATCTAAATCAGTTCAGACCTGTGGAATTCAAAAGAAGATTTAGAGGGATACTTCATGGCTGAAGTTCAGATATTGAATATTGAAAGTCACAAAGATAATATAGTTTCAATATCAAGCTCCTCAAAATCAAGAAAAAGGTGTGTATTTTTTTCGAATTACATAAGTCTCGTTTGAAAAAAAATAGTTTGAATTTATTCCAAGGGCATATTGAATAATAGATATCAGTATTGGGTTCTAAAATGTCCCCTAAAAAGAATTCAACACCCATTAAGCCTTCAGAAGGCTCTACTATGACTCATGAATATGAAGAAACACAACATGAGATATCAAAATTACAAGAGCAAGTGCAACAAATTTTGCTATAACAAAGAGCAACAAAAAATGAAATGGAAGTTTTGAAGAAAGGCATGGAAATTAAGATGGATGGTTTGAAGAAAGGCGTGGAAGCCAAGATGAATGGTTTGGAAGCTAAGATGGATGGCATGGAAGTGGGAATGGAAGCTAATATGGATGCCATGGAAGCTAAGATGGGTGACATGGAAGCTAAGATCGATGAAAAAATGGAAAACATTAAGAATGATCTAAATGTATACATCGAAGGTTTGGAAAAGTTGATACAAGAGATGTTTCCTAATGGAGAAAAAATAGTAGAGGAAACTCATGATGAGAAGAAAATAAATGTTAATCGTGATTTCATAAACTCTAATGTTGGATGGAAGAACCACCATGTTCGAAAGATGGATATGAGGAAGTTTGATGGCAAGGATCCCATAACATGGATACTACTGATGGAGCAATTTTTTGATCTCAATAATGTGCAAAACACACAAAAGGTATACATTTCAACTTTACATTTAGAAAAAAATACATTTGTATGGTATCGATGGCTTTACTCTCGGAAAAAAATTGTCACTTGGTCAATTTTTATGGAGAAAATGATTTCACATTATGAGGATAAAAAAAGAAACACCTTCTTTATCCAATTGATAAATCTGAAACAAAAGGGTTTAGTGTTAGAGCACATTGAGGACTTCCAAAAATTGAATATAGGGGTAATTGATATTCCAGAGGAACATAGGCTTGATGTCTTCATAGGGATTTTAAAGGATAACGTCCAACATGAAGTTGGCGTTTGGGAACCTGATTCATTGGAAAAGGAATTCCTATTAGCAACAAAAATTGAATGTAAAACCATGGAGACAAGAAAGCCTACCACTCACATATATAAAGATGGAAGTGTTTCTACTCCTACACTTCCACAAACTACAAGGTTGACATGACAACCATTGGAAGAAAAAAGAGCGAAAGGGATTTGCTACAGTTTTGATAGAAAATACACTAAAGGTCATAAGTGTGCTGAGAATAAATTATTTTACATAGATTGTGAAGAGGAAGAATAAAATGAACAATAATCTTCAAAAAGAAGAGCATATACAATAGGAACCAACTCTAGAAGAGGAAGAAATGAGTCCAACCATATCCTATAATGCATTGGAAAGAATTACCACTCCTCAAACTCTCCATATAGAAGGACATATCAAGAAGAGAAAGGTAATAGTGTTGATTGATTCAGGCAGTAGCCATAATTTTAGTCATTGTAAGGTAGCCAATGAATTGAATTGTTTCCTATACCGAGCACTAGAATGTCAAGTTATGGTTGCAAATGGAGGAACTATAAATTACTCTGAAAAATGCCATAATATCAAGCTATCCATGGGGGAATATGTATTAAATATTCCAATGCTTTCCATTCCTATGGGAGGTGCTGATGTTGTACTAGGAGTAAAATGGTTACAATCTTTGGGGATGGTAGCTTTTAATTTTCAAAAACTTTTCTTTAATTTTTTTTCAGAAGGAAAGGAAGTCGAATTATGGGGTATCGCAGGAAAGCCATGAAAAATAATAAGATCTAATTTCATGACAAAGCTTCTGAAGAACGAAAAATAAGGCGTAATTTAACAATTATTCTCACTAGAAGTTCCAACATAAAAATCATCTATTTCTATAGATCTTCAAAAAGTCTTGGACAATCATTCCAAGGTATTTGAAACTCCCAAAGTATTCCCACCTATTCGTGATCATGATCATGCTATTCATTCGATTCTAGGAAGTGTTCCTCCAAACATTGGGCCTTATAGATATCCTTATGTCCAAAAGAGTGAAATTGAACATATGATTGCAGAAATATTAGAGGCTGGTATAATTCAACCTAGTCAAAGTTCTTTCTTTGCTCTAGCAGTGTTGGTGCACAAGAAGGATGGATCATGGCACATGTGTCCATACTATAGGGAGCTCAATAAGCTCACCATTAAAGATAAATTTCCCATTCCTATGATTGACGAATTATTGGATGAATTACATGGAACAATTTATTTTACCAAGTTGGATCTTCGTTCAGGATATCATCAAATTAGAATGAAGACTGAAGATATTCCAAAAACAACATTTCGAACTCATGAGGGTCATTATGAATTTTTGGTCATGCCCTTTGGCCTTACCAATGCACCTTCTACATTTCAAGGGTTGATGAATTCCATTTTCAAACCCTTCCTTAGAAAATTTGTGCTAGTATTTTTTGATGATATACTAATCTATAGCAGGTCTTGGAAGGATCATGTTGAACATGTTGATAGGGTGCTCAAACTATTGTAGGAGAAACAATTATATGAAAAAACATCCAAATTTTTCTTTGGAGTACAAGAGGTGGAATATCTGGGTCATATTGTATCTCACGAGGGTGTTAAGGTAGACCCTAAAAAAATTAAAGCCATTAAGGAATGGAAAGTCCCCATAACCATAAATTATTTGTGAGGTTTTATCATGTTAACAGGGTATTATCTCAAGTTTGTTAAGAATTACAGGAGAATAGCAGAACCTATAACAACATTATTGAAGAAAGATGCATTTTCATGGACTTGTGAAGCAAATAAGGCCTTTGAACACCTCAAACAGGAAATGTGCCTAACAATAGTATTAGCTATGGCATACTTCACAAGAACCTTTATTGTGGATTTCGATACCTCAGGAAATGGAATTGGTGTTGTTTTTAAAGTCGTTCAATCAAAGGAAAGTTTTTACAAAAAGCTATTTATGAGAAGGAAATGTTAGAAATACTACATGCACTAAAGAAATGGTGACCTTACCTAATGGGAAGATAGTTCAAGGTAGAAATTGATCATGATAGCCTTAAACACTTTTTGGACAAAGAATATATTCAGAAGAGCAACAAAAATGGGTCACAAAGATGTTGTATTATGACTTTGAAATAATCTGCAAAAGAGGGAAGCTAAATGTTGTTCCATATGCACTCTTAAGAAAGAATGAAGAGGTGAAAACATTGCTTTGTGCCATTTTTATTATCCAACCAGATTGGATAACCGAAGCAAGGGATGAATGGAAGAAGGAAGAAGAAGTGTGGACATTAATTCAAAAGCTGCAGCAAGATCCTAGTACATCTAATAAATTTATTTGGAAAAATGATTCCTTATGGTACAAATATCGCTTATATATTTTTAGGAATTCCCAACTAAAACAAAATATTCTTTTGGAAATGCACACTTTTCCTTTAGGAGGACGCTTGGGATTTTTAAAAACTTACCACAGGGTGAAGAAAGAATTTTTTTGGGATGGACTTAAATCTGATATTCAAAATTTTGTGGCGGAATGTTTGGTTTTCCAGCAAAATAAAGTTGAGACAATTAAGACCCCAGGTCTTCTACAACCTTTATCCATTCCGAGTCAACATTTGGAGGATATTTCAATGGATTTTATCACAATTTTACCTAAGTCCAAAGGAAAGAGTTTCATCATGGTGGTAGTTGATAGACTTATCAATTATACACACTTTTGTGCATTATCTCATCCTTTTAAAGAAAGTACAGTTGCTACTAAATTTATTGACACAATTCGAAAGCTACATGGAAACCCAAAGGTTATTGTGAGCGACAAAAATCCCATTTTTACTGGAAATTTTTGGACAGAGTTATTTTCTTGTTTGGGTACTCAATTAGCTCATAGCTCATCTTATCATCCTCAATCTGATGGTCAAACTGAGATAGTAAATAAATGTTTGGAAGGATATCTTCGTTGTTTTGTATCTGATAAAAAAACACAATGGTTCAAGTGGTTACCTCTCGCTGAATGGTGGTATAACACTTCCTTCCATACTGCAGCAAAAATGACCCCATTTATGGCACTTTATGGATATCATCCACTGTCCATCACATCATCTTTAAGAGAAAATTCTAAGGTTCAAGCAGTGGAAGATCACATAGAGCATCAACAAGAAGTTCTCCAACTCTTAAAGGATAACCTAAATTTGGCACAAAATCGAATGAAACAACAGGCAGATCAACATCGCAGCGAGAGAAGTTTTGATGTAGGAGACTGGGTATTTTTATGGCTACAACCATACAAACAAATGTCCCTCAAGAAAGCTAATAAGGATAATAAATTATCGCCAAAGTACTATGGTCCTTACAAGGTGTTGCAAAAGATTGGTACTATGGCATACAAATTGGAGCTTCCTGCTTCTTCGCGAGTGCATCTTGTTTCATAACATGTTTTAAATAAGGTTGTAGGTGGCAATTCAGTCCGAACAATATTTACAAAACTTTATGAGGAAGGAAAAATCATATTGGAATCGGAAGCTGTCATGGAAACAAGAACTTGATAGCTACGAAATAGATCAATTTCAGAGTATTTCATAAAGTGGAAGAAAATACCCACTGAAGATTCTACATGGGAGGATGAGAATTTCGTACAAAAGCACCCAGAGCTACTCAAGTATTGAGGACAACATTTTTTTGAAGGACAGGGGAATGTTAGGTCCCTATATTACTAGTTCAGTCCCTTATTGTTATTATTGTAGCCCCCTTATTTTTATTGTTGTACCGGTGTAACCCCAATACTGTTATTATTGTGCCCTTACATTGTTATTATTAGGTCATCTAGGATTATATTGTGGGCTCATGGACTCCTATATATAGAAGGATGTTTTGGTCATTTGTATCATCCAAGAATTGTTCATTTATGTAATATATTGGAGGTTGAGCCCTTGAAGTGGTTGATTTCTAAGGCGTTCATCTCTGTTTTCCTCTATTTTTTGGAGTTGGTTTCATAATATTCCTTTTCCTTTCCTTTTGAAGTTTCTTAAATGCATCTTCTCTGACTTTTGGCAGACCTATTTTTCTCATTCCAAAAGAAGTCAGGATCCCATGAAGTTGAACAACAGTAAGAGTATGAAAATCCTAATTTTCTTCTATGGCTTACACTTTTGACTTGAATTTTGGAGTTAGAGATCTTAATATTTTTCTACTAAAGTTGTATCTTGCATATTTTCACCTATATTACTCATACAATTTACAATCTCATCTAGATGCAAGATGAAACTAGAAATAATATGATCATTATGCATTATGAGATTTTCATATTGAATTCCAAGAGTTTGGAGTTTAGAAATTTTTACCTTGGCATCACCTTCATAGCTTAGGATGATTTTGTCCCATATTTCCTTTTTTGTATTTAACTACATAACGTTGAAATTTTTTTATTCTTCGAGGCTTCCCAATAATGCATTGACAAATTTCGCATTGGTTTCTTATGTATTCTTTGATGCTAGGTCTGTGGGAAATGCAGCTAGATATTTGTAACCTCCTTCAACAATTTACCAAACATCTCATCCAAGAGACTGAATATAGGATTGTGTTCTTTTTTTCCATAATATTAAATTATTTCCATTAAAGAGTGGTGGTTTGATATATGCTTTTCTGTCTTGAATTCTCATCTCGGTAGATCTTCCTTCAAGAGATTAAGCTTCTTCTGAAGGATGTGATCGGATTCTAATTGTTGGAAAAAATACTAAGAGGGGGGGGGGGGGGGTGAATCAGTATTTAAAACTTAGACAGACATTTACTTTTATTTACTGAATTCTATACATGAATTTACTTAAGTGAACTATCGTATGTACAAAAATTTCATTCAGGAAGTTAGCATATTCCGAGAGAACTTATAATTCAGATTAATCTTTAGTAACATTACTTAGACTAGTGCATTAATGGTTTATCAGTAATTTAGAAAGAAATAACATGTGGAGTAAGAACATAATAAACCATCACACATAAGAAAAACACATGAACTCAAGATTTAAGGTGGAAACCTAATGTGGGAGAAAATCGTCGTTGTTTTTGTCTATGTCTTCAATATTTATTATATAGAAAATCGCTTATAATATTGTACTCACACAGACTCATACCATCACATGTGCACTGACCTGTAGAAGGCTGCAACCTTCAATCATTCTCCATATGCTACCGGAAGGGAGCTCCAACTCCCTAGTCTCATTTACCATCCACCACTAGAAGGGAGATACAACCCCCTCATCTAGTCATCAGATCCTACTGGCAGGAACCTTGAAAATTCCTCACTGAAGGCTCCAACCCTCAGCATGACCACGGACCACGTTTAATAAATTTTCACACTGGATTGAAAACCTTTAACACATCACAATTTTTAGATCAACTGAAGTAAAAATTAACACAATTCAAACATAATAGTGAGATCACTCTAACCAGACCACAAAAATATACATAGAATACTGTATCATCACACAGAATAAACTACAACCCTAATAATTTTTATGCCAATTATATGTGTTACTATTGCTAATGAAACCTATGTTCATATGCAATTCTATGTGGCTCAATCTGTATATATATCTTAATATATGAAAATTCAGAATTCTGACTCGGTCGTAGAATTGACCAGAGATATTTTGAAATATTTTGTTAGCTTACAGAACCCTCATACAATTAACAACATAGATCATTTTTAAACCAATCAATCACTAATATTTAATCACATTCAACTATTAGCATAATCAATACTCAAACAACCAAGATCTATATGAAGACATCATTGAAAGACATCAGAAACATAGCAAAACTGATAAGACACTTTCCTTACAATTATTTAGAAAAGGCCTTGGCTTCTGTACATGCCTTCTAGAAGACTTACTCACATATGAATGTGCTTATCCTGAAACAAACTCATGTATATATCTCAATATTTTTAATTAATATATACATGCCTATGCAAAACAAAACATGCGTGTATATGTGTCTTCCTCATGTCAAACCCACGTCTAGATATATAAATAATTCAAGACTACATGATACTTCATCACTTCAAACTTACTCATATCATACCCTTCACTACAAAAAAAATGTGCCAGACCATAAATGTAAATAACTCATAAACATATCATGAAAATACATAGTCCTTTCATGTCTATAGATCATGATCCATCATGGTATTCATAAGTGCATCATTATATCAGATCTATCAATCAACTATAGCCCATACCATGAAAATATACTTCAGATTCAAGTAATCACTCATTAACATTACTCATGCACACTTAGCACTTTTATTTTCACCTCCTTATATAGTTTCAGCCTTACCTAATACCATGAGCCAAAAATACACAAGTGTCGATGGTATTCTTGGACGGGATCAAATAACTGTTACTGCACTCAATATCATGGGCTAATACGATGGAAAAGTCCCTTGGTGTTATAAAATTAGTGTGCTATGACATACGTGACTTTTTTTCTACGTACTGACATGTATACGTGAATTTTATATCACTAACTTGCATATAGATCTTCCATTATTTATCTTTATCCGTCTTCTGATTCTGATTTACAAACCTATGTCCCAATTTTCTGTCATTTCTTTCCATCACTTTTTCACCTATGAACTCGTCGAGTTACCATATACTTGGTCTTTTACAAGTGGGTTTTCATCAAGGACAACACATGGATCATAATGCCAATAATTTTTTGCAAGGTTATTTTGTGTAAATGGTATAGGTATTAATAAAGTTATAAATAGTATGGAATGACTAAGAAGATGGGTTGATATACTATGTGTAGTGTTAATAAGTAAATTTTTTTGATTAAATAACATAAAGAGAAGCTATTTTTTAGTATAATTATATTAGATTATACGTGGCTTAGATGTGACAATATAAACTACTAATAAGGTTATAGTTTATGCATGTCTCAATTATCCCTATTTTATTCTTATTTTTAAGACTCTAATTTTCTTATAAGGATATTACTGAATTTTTTCTCAGTTATCATTATGTTATTCTTACTATTATGAATTTGTAGGAATTGATATTTCATTTTTCTACAATTTTATAGTACCTATTCAAATAGTGAATACTGGTTAGAATAAAGTGGGCATGGTAGTACAACACCGAACTTACAAAGTAGTGAACTTGTAGTACTGAGATCACATTGTAAGATTTGTAATATTAAAATTTGAACATGAAAACAAGTGAAAGGATCGCAACCTTAGCTGAAAGTATTGTATTTGATAGGTTCTAATTGCATAACAATCTAATGGCCTAGAATAGATTCATAGATAATCTGATGGGCTAACATGGAGTTGACTGTACGAGCTAAGTTAAATCCATACAAATGAATGAATAATTTGAGCATAAAATACAAACATAGATACTGAACAAAAATTTCTATAAGAATTATTACACAATTGAAATACATGGTAGGCTGGCTAGAATATACAACCGAATGAAATTTCACGGAAACAAAGGAATGAGATGACTCTTACTGCATGTTGATATTAGTGTTGAATAAAAAATTATTACAATTGAATCAAATATGAACAATAAAATAGGTAATTTAGACTGCTCAAAAATGGTATAATTTCATCACAATGCAAATAGTTATTTTTCTACAAAAAATTCAGCTAGATATCCAATTACAAAATTTCAGAAACAACTATTAAGTTACATATGGTTTGCACCTTGGTCGCTAGGAACTCAGGAGACTCGTAAAGGAGACTCAAATAGAATTGTACAATTATTAAACCAACAAGCAAGGGAATAAAAACCATTTATCTATTTGAAGCCTCAACAAACTGACCATTTCAATAAATTTACAATATTGAAACATATATACACCACTATGATGCATTTATAAATTATGAATTTAAATCATTAAGTAATAAAAGACATAAGTGTGATTGTTACTAGGAGATCCAAAGTAAAACAAACATGTATAACATATGTAACCATTTAAACTTGAACTTAATTACAATAATTGCACAGTCTCATTGTTCTAGGTGTGTGAGTCTACCTAGTAAGCCAGAGAAAAAAAAAAATTAAACTACATATTAAATATAGATGGACAGTCTATAAATCCCACAACAGGTCTAACTTATAAAGATAAATTAAGTAACAAAAACCCAGAACAGGTCGGGTATAAAACTAAGGAAAAAAAAAAGAGAAACATTCAACTAGATCTACAAAGACTTCCTCCAAATTGGGTATTCAACTAACCCATGTATTGGAAGGGTAATGCAAAGGGAGGAAGTAAAAGCACCAACCTGTCAACGGATGAATAGTCATATGTCGGTGAGTGAAAAAATTCCATAACTTGGAAATAGAGGAAGTGCATTGTGTGTATACCTGCAATACACAGTTGAGGGTCAATAACTAGGAACACGGTGAAAGGGAGACATCATGCTTACTAATAACCACAAAATTAAATCTTTGAATTTGTTACCTAGTAATGTGCCTGAAACTGAGGTATGCCGCCATACTCCTAGAAAAGAAATTATAAGTTATCACCAACAAAGAGAAAAATATATCAGAAAGAAAAAGACTATGGTTTGAAATTAGGAACAAAAAAATTTAAATTTGCAGACGAGCCCCATTATATCTAGAGAGATAAATTGGATACAAAAAGGACACCTTAGTGTAGTATCAAGGCCGGTGGTATAATGAAACACTTTGTCATCGTAGATAACCAGGAATTTGTCTCTAATATCATAAGAAACCTTGGAATCTGCAATGGTGGGAGGTAATAAATACAAAAATATTTAGAATATGGCTAGGCATAATCCTACCATTAACAATACACAAATAGAAAAACAATGAGAAGACACAGGAAAAGGGTAAAATTGTTGCGATTACTTACAATAGTCATGGTAGCGGGGGATGCACAAACGAACCCCAATGTCTCTCTGGAATTCGTTAAAATAAAATTTGAAGCCAAATGTTTAATTTAAGAATAATATTCAAAATAAATGAACAATATAACTATGAGGACGCTGACATTCACAATAAGCATACTCAACGCATGTTAGAACTATACAAAACAATAAAACAAGGGGTATAATTAGTTAATGAGTTAAGAGGGTACCTGAAAAATAACGTGAATAAATTCTCAATGGAATTGAGAACCAACAATAGATGCTTAGTTAGGGTAAATTTTACTACAGGGGAAACACTCTTACTCACACCAAACATAAAAAATTATGATTGTCGAAATTCGCAGAGAAATGTTATATACAAGGTTAGGGCTTTTGGTGGAGGAATCGACACTGTACGATGGGATTAACATATCACCACCACTCTCCTTGCATATTTTTCACTTCCATTTGGCTAGCATGTGAATACTTTAACGTGGAACAATTGGATTCATTTCGAAGGAGATTGTGACATGGGGCATAAGATGGGTATCTTGTGAGCTATGTGGCATAATAGAATTAAACCATTGATGAGATTTCATATTAGGTACAGAACCATTAAGTTAACATAATAGAATGGGTTAGGGCCAAGGCACATAAAATTCATATCTTTAAGTTCATTAAAGGCTAGAGCACTAGGTGGACAATAATAATAAGCTAGAGAGCTAGCCACTAAAACTAGTTGTTGAATATTAATCATAAAATTTTAATGTAAATCTAATTATGTTTAAAATTATAACGAAAATTATTCAAGATTTAAGACTAGAAGAAGTCCATAGGGGTCATATAAGCAATAGAGTTTTAGAGAAGATAATACCCTATTTTCAAAATGTATATTTTACATGGTTGAACTAATAAGGAGATTGAATATATACGTACTAAACAAAAATAAAAATTATTCATTGTGCTTCAAGAAGAAGAGATGTGACAAATGGTATCAGATCTTAGGCTCAACTCTTGGGCCTAATGGGAATTATCATAAATGAGAAAATCGTGGAGTGTCACAAGGGTTGAAATATTTTCCTATCACTAGCTTGATGGTGGCATCAGGAGGTACCCTACAGGGGCAACATTTCATGAACCTTCTAGATGACTAGGTCCATATTGGTACTATAACAAAAATAAGAATGGAAATAATTACATTAACTTATTGTTCTAAACAACCTATTGATGGAAAATCACACCCAATAACATCAATTACACACCAACATATAAGAATACCTTTTACAATCATTTTACTGAGTGTTGGTTGGAAGCAGAAAGGAAAAATAAAAATAATAAATCAACTTTTTAAAATTATTGTAGAAAAATACTTAGGAAGGTACCAACAGAAGTCAAGGAGGTGTATATCATACCAATGTCAGGTGAGAAAACAACTATACTTTAAACCTTATTTTTTGTAGTGATATGTTATTAGTATGAATGGACACTACTAGTTAAGGAGAGTTATCATTGAGAAAAAATGGATGTATAACTTTTTAATGGAGTTGAGTTAAGAATATATCTGCATGAATAAAAAGCTAAATGGATAATAGAGTAGATGGCTACATATTGGTTGAATAAAAACACGTGTAGGCGTAATATTAATTTTGACTAATTGCACAATAGAAATCAACATGTCAATATTAATAAACAATAACGTTCCATGTGTTTAGACTTAGAGAATTTCCATTAACATCTCCAGGAGAGTGTGGGCTAAGAAATTTTGCAGTTATGATACTAAATATTAGCTACACTACCTAGCACCATAGCCTTGTTTAAGAAAACATAGAGAATATAAATTTGCATAGCACTGATCCTTGATAGAAAAGTATTACCAAAATAAGAATAGGCATGAACGTGACTGTCCACTAACCTTTATATTGTGTTGTGATAATTAAACGTGTCACTTAATTATGACTAAAAATCCAAGTAAGACAGTGTCATATTTTACCAAATAATCGTAAAGGTAGAAAAACCGCTTTGTCACGAAATAACTTCTAAAGAATCACATAAGTCATGCTGAAATTTTGGATTTGATTATTTAGAGTGGACTCTGAATGACTATTTTGCGGAAATATATAAACTTCTCTTATGTGTTATATCCCCTTTAATTGGTCGATGGAGGAACCCTTATGCTATTCATAAAATGTTGGTATTCTAACTCCTGAGGAATTTGTGTATTGATGTAAAAATAACACATTGTACTATGTATGTATGTATGTATGTATGTATGTATGTATGTATGTATGTATGTATGTATGTATGTATGTATCATAATCACCTACGTCGACCTTATGCTAACAGGGTTATATCTAGTAAAATGTACTATACAGTACTGGTCCAAGATTTTCATAATGTATGAACCTTTTCATTACCAATTGATTGCTATTATTAGAATAACAAGGCAACTAAGATTTAAGCAATGTTATAGAAAATCCATTCAGTTTAGCTCAAAATTTTGATAAAATTCTATAGATGGAATATTTTGAGTGGATTACAGGGATAAATTCTGGAATATGTTAACTTGATTTCAATCAAAAGGGAGATACATGCTTGACTTAAGAGGAAGTTGATTCACACATATGCCAAATTGTGGAAGAACAGCTTCTTTCTTTTATTTATATAAAACCTAAATGAGATAACCATTACTCTATCCAGCCTAGTTAAGGATGTTTCTAATATGTTATATGTATATGTATATGTATATGTATATGTATATGTGTCTATATATATATATATATATATATATATATATATATATATATAGTTGTAAAACTATTAGAGTCTATTCTAAACTAACCAAAGGGGGATGTGCCATACTAAATTTATTAATACCTACAGTCTCAAATAAGGCTAAACGATCAAGAGATCAAGCACATAATTCTAGAGGGTGAAGAGAGTCACTCAAATAAGTGAAATGTGCTGCAAAAAATGCTTACATTAAAGAGTTAAGTGTATTGAAGACATTTCTAGAGGAGAAATGAAGGTTGGAATATGATGGTAATGCATAATAAATCTACCAGATATATGACCCATTAATAAGTAAGAGGAGGAAGACAAAAATATACTAAAAAATACTGAGAACCTAAGGTGGGATAATAAGTGAAAATGGAAATAGTAATCTTATATAGTCAATGTTACATGATTTTGGATAACACATCGAATCAACTATACTAATAAAAAGTAGGAATGTAATTTAGAAATTTAGAATACTTATTAGTTTGTTGAAAAAATTGTCCAAGTAAGACAGGAGCATATTGTCCAATGATGAAATGCAAGTTGTTTTAATATATATAAACATAGGTAGGAAATAGGAAAAAAAGGATTAAGAGATTTTAAGCTCATTAGTACCATTAACAGGTATGGAAAAGAAATTTTCATGAGCACAGTTAGTATTCATAGTGATACAACTGAAATACAACTACGAGGAAAACAAATGTTGATACTATCAGTATTCTCAATAGTGTGCCTTTTGGGTTAAGAGTTAAGTTACCAAGGATGTTTAAATGTAATTATTTGAACAAATAATAAAATTGGGAGAAAATTTGATTTTCTACCAAGAAAGAAGATAATTGAGTTGAATGATCTATGTAAGAAATAAGTGGAAATATTATAAAAAGAGACTTGAACCATCCCTTGGAATGAAATTAACAATGTATCCATATGTAGAATGTTTTACTACTAAATTTACAAGATAATTGTGACAGTGATAGTAGAGTATCAAAATAATGATTACAAATATTATTAGCTCCTATAAAAAAATAATAAACCTTAAATTAGTGGAAAGGAAAAGAAGGGACAGTCTCAAAATTAGAAAAAACTACATTGTTGAATGAAGAAAGGGAAAAAGGTGTCACAGAATGCGTAATACATTATGGTTATAACTGGTGAATAATGAAATATTGGGTGACTACCACCATTGGTAACAGTGAGCAGTTAAGAATGGGAACAATTGAGTATACTTGCAGGGTATTATAATCATAACATACCAGTTATACAAAAAAATAATAGGTAAAATAATAGATTCACAAGTGATAGAATCATATCTAAATTATAACATGCTAAAAATAGTTCCTTGCAAATTGTTATTTTACTTTGAGCAATGTGCAAAACAAGATATAATTTTGTATCTTCATGTTTATAAATAAATAATATTTATGGTAATGTGAATGGCCTCGGTTTTGTTAAAGTAATATATATTAATGGTGTTGACCCTGTTGGTTGCATGAGAATAGTACGTTGAATGCGGGTAGAAGTTATAAAAAAATATATATTCAACATATGTGCTAGAAAAAAGGGAATGGAATGAATGTGAAAGAATGTGTGCTTGTGGGTTCAGTCCTAACCCCAAGAAGAATAAAAAAAATATTATTGTAAGTGTGAAATATAGTGAAATATGGGAAGAAGCACCCTTTTGGATAAGGGAGGATGAGATTACTCTAACGATAAGAAGGGTTTCACAAAATATTAAAAATTGCACAAAACCAACAAAAATTGAAATCTAGCATATCAATTAGTATTTTCTCATCATATTTAAAATTGTAATGTTTTCATATATATAGTACTTATAAAACAATTACCTGATAACTTCCAACTAATTGAATTGAAACCACTACATATAATGTTGAGGGAGATATTCTCAAAAAGCCTACGATATCTTAAACAGGAAAGAGATCTAACTTTGGTATTGAGTTGTTAATTAGGATAACAATGGAATGATGTGTGGGAGAAACGAGAGTTAAAGAGGAAAAGTCCTCCAACAAGATTTTAGGAAAAAAGGAACAAACTAGATAACAAACACCGAGGATGATGTTAATAAAAGGGGAGCAGAATGTAAAATACCTTCGTTATTGTAATCTAATTTTGGTTATATTGGGTAAAATCCATGAAAAATATTGGAATGATGATGTAAATGAATAATTGTTAGTAAAAAAATAAATAGAGTGTATGTACTTGGAAATGAGACACCTAGAAATGAGATTTTTACCAAAACAAAAGAGTATAATCTCATAGGTAAATGACATTGGATAATTATTTCATGATAATAATTCTTGATAAAATTATAGATACGATAAATGGATGGGAGAGAAATATCCATTAATTTTCTTAGCTAGATAAATATGTTAAGCTTGGAAAAATTATAAAAACACCATGGGAGAGAACGGAAGGCTTTTATGGAAAACACTAGGATGGTGGATAAAAAGGTCCACAATAGTGGGACATCGCTAAAAGGAAGCTTTATCATGATAGAAAAGTTTTAAATAATTGATGAGGGGATAAACAAATTTTGTTGAATCCTGGTGGAAAGCGCTTTCAACTTGGGGGTGAGTTCAAGTAGTTATTTCTTGGTTGGGTGGTGGTGTTTCATTCTCAAGTGACATCCTGTCGATCACACTCATATGAATTACTTGTGTTATGTATTTTATTTGGTTTTAGTTTTTTTTATGCTAATTTATCTTCATCACCCAAATAAATACGTAAGTTTTTTTCTTATAGATGAAAATGATGTGGGTATTCCATAAATTTTAATTAATTTTTTGGGAATATTTGGATGTTGGTATTACTGAATACATGTACTCTAGGGGTATAAGTCTAGTAGATAAAATTGACTTCATATTTTTCCTATAGATGAATTTTTATTAATGTCTTAATTTTTATTAAGTTGAACAATAATAGAGGTTGAGTGATTAGTTTTTTTGCTGAGCTTTGTAATATGATTTGGTAGAGGTTCCTATCAGGTAGTATGGGAAATAAACATATTCCATTAGATAGTAATAAGTGGTAGATACTCGTGGAGATTAAATATGATCTAAAGAACAAACAGATAGCCTCACCTACTGTTAGTGATCTAAATAACTTTACGAGTAAGTTGATAATTTGGTTTTAAATAATGGAACAAAAATTATTACGAATGCATTGATCTTTCATATTATAAAAAATTTTCATATTAAGATTCATCCTCCAAAGCCTTGGTGTTGTGTATGCATACGAGCATTAAGAGTTTTGTTGTAAAAAAATAGATTGAGAGTTGTGGAGAACATATAATATAATGGAAGAATCTACCTATCGTATTTTGGTATGGAGTGGATCAGTGCACTCATTCAGGAATACTTTTGATTCTCTAGTTAGAAATTTTGTATGATTAACTTTGTTGTTAAAGAAGTAGTGGATATTGTTGATTGTAGAAGTGATCTCAAAACTACACTATGCATGGAATAGTTGAAATTTAGTTTTTTGTGTAACCAGCTTCAAAAATAGGAGAAAAGAGATATCAACGCCTTAGAAATAAGCCACTTCGAGGGGGCAACCTCGAATACATTACATAAATGCACAATTCTTGGATGATACAATTCACAAAACCTCCTTTCTATATATAGGAGTCCATGGGGCCATAATGTAATCCTAGTGGGCCACAATGTAATCCTAGCCGACCTAACAATAATAATTTAAGGGCACAATAATAATAAAATGGGGGTTACAAGGGTACAATAATAACAATAGGGGGTTACACTAACAACAATAAGGGACTATACTAGTAATATAGGGACCTAACATGCCCCTCTCCTTCAAAAAAGTGTTGTCCTCAACACTTGAGTAGCTCTGGGTGCTTCTGTATAAAATTCTCATCCTCCCATGTAGAATCTTCGGTGGGTAAGTTCTTCCACTTGATGAGATACTCTGAAATTGATCGATTCCGTAGTTGTCGAGTTCTTGTTTCCGTGACCGCTTCAGGTTCCAATATGATTTTTCCTTCCTCATCAAGTTCTGGAAATATTGTTTGAGCTGGAAGATTTTCACCTATAACCTTCTTTAAGCATGAAACATGGAAAATTGGATGCACTCGTGAAGAAGCAGGAAGCTCCAATTTATATGCCATAGTACCAATCTTTTGCAACACCTTGTAAGGACCATAGTACTTTGGCGATAATTTATTATCCTTCTTAGCTTGCTTGAGGGACATTTGTTTGTATGGTTGTAGCAGTAAAAATACCCAATCTCCTACATCAAAACTTCTCTCGCTGCGATGTTGATCTGCCTGTTGTTTCATTCGATTTTGTGCCAAATTTAGGTTATCCTTTAAGAGTTGGAGAAATTCTTGCTGATGCTCGATGTGATCTTCCACTACTTGAACCTTAGAATTTTCTCTCAAAGATTGTGTGATGGATCGTGGATGATATCCATAAAGTGCCATAAATGGGGTCATTTTTGCTGCAGTATGGAAGAAAGTGTTATACCACCATTCAGCAAGAGGTAACCACTTGACCCATTGTGTTTGTTTATCAGATACAAAACAACGAAGATATCCTTCCAAACATTTATTTACGATCTCAGTTCGACCATCAGATTGAGGATGATAAGATGAGCTATGAGCTAATTGAGTACCCAAGCAAGAAAATAACTCCGTCCAAAAATTTCCAGTAAAAATGGGATCTCTGTCGCTCACAATAACCCTTGGGCTTCCATGTAGCTTTTGAATTTTGTCCATAAATGTAGTAGCAAATGTACTTGCTTTAAATGGATGAGATAATGCACAAAAGTGTGTATACTTGGTAAGTCTATCAACTACCACCATGATGACACTCTTTCCTTCGGACTTAGGTAAACCTGTGATAAAATCCATTGAAATCTCCTCCCAACGTTGACTTGGAATGGATAAAGGTTGTAGAAGTCTCGAGGTCTTAATTGTTTCCACTTTATTCTGCTGGCAAACCAAACATTCCGCCACAAACTTTTGAATATCAGATTTAAGGCCATCCCAAAAAAATTCTTTCTTCACCCTGTGGTAAGTTTTTAAAAATCCTGAGTGTCCTCCTAAAGGAGAAGTGTGCAATTCGAGAAGAATATTTTGTTTTAGTTGGGAATTCTTACAAAGATATAAGCGATCTTTGTACCATAAGGAATCATTTTTCCAACTAAATGTATCAGATGTACTAGGATCTTCCTGCAACTTTTGAATGAGTGTCCATACATCTTTGTCCTTCTTCCATTCATCTCTTGCTTCGGTTATCCAATCTGGTTGGATAATAGAAATGGCACAAAGCAATGGTTCCACCTCTTCATTCTTTCTTGAGAGTGCATCTGCAACAACATTAAGCTTTCCTTTTTTGTAGATTATTTCAAAGTCATAACCCAACATCTTTGTGACCCATTTTTGCTGCTCTTCTGAAGATAGTCTTTGTCCCAAAAAGTGTTTAAGACTATCATGATCAGTTTTTACCTTGAAGTGTCTTCCCATTAGGTAAGTTCGCCATTTCTTTAGTGCATGTAGTATTGCTAACATTTCCTTCTCATAAATAGGTTTCTGTAAATACTTTCCTTTGATTGGGCGACTTTCAAAAGAAATGGGTCTTCCTTCTTGCATTAAAACAACACCAATTCCATTTCCTGAGGCATCACATTCCACAATAAAGGTTTTTGTGAAGTCTGGCGTAGCTAGGTGCTAGGCACATTGCCTCTTTAAGATGTTCAAAGGCCTTAGTTGCTTCAGGAGTCCATGAAAATGCATCTTTCTTCAATAATGTTGTTAGAGGTGCTGTTATTCTCCCATAATTCTTAACAAACTTGCGATAATACCCTGTTAACCTGAGAAATTCTCGCAACTGTTTTATGGTTGTGGGGACTTTCCATTCCTTAATGGCTTTAATTTTGTTACGGTCTACTTTAACACCCTCGTGAGATACAATATGACCCAGATATTCCACCTCTTGTACTCCAAAGAAACATTTGGATTTTTTTGCATATAATTGTTTCTCCTGCAATAGTTTGAGCACCCTGTCAACCTGTTCAACATGATCCTTCCAAGACCTGCTGTAGATTAGTATATCATCAAAAAATACTAGCACAAATTTTCTAAGGAAGGGTTTGAAAATGGAATTTATCAACCCTTGAAATGTAGAAGGTGCATTGGTAAGGCCAAAAGGCATGACCAAAAATTCATAATGACCCTCATGAGTTCGAAATGTTGTTTTGGAATATCTTCAGTCTTCATTCTAATTTGATGATATCCTGAACGAAGATCCAACTTGGTAAAATAAATTGCTCCATGTAATTCATCCAATAATTCATCGATCACAGGAATGGGAAATTTATCTTTAATGGTGAGCTTATTGAGCTCCCTATAATCCGGACACATTCGCCATGATCCATCCTTCTTGTGTACCAATACTACAGGAGCAGAGAAAGAACTTTGACTAGGTTGAATTATACCGCCTCTAACATTTCTGCAATCATACGTTCAATTTCGCTCTTTTGGAAGTAAGGATATCTATAAGGCCTGATGTTTGGAGGAACACTTCCTGGAATAAAATGAATAGCATGATCATGATCACGAATAGGTGGGAGTCCTTTGGGAGTTTCAAACACTTTGGAATGATTGTCCAAGACTTGTTGGAGATCTGCAGAAATAGATGATTTTGATGTTGGAACTTCTAGTGAGCATAATTGTGCAATTACGCCTCGTTGTTCTTTCTTTAGAAGCTTTGTCATGCCATTAGAGCTTATTATCCTTCCTGGCTTCCCTTCAATACCCAGTAGTTTGACTTCCTTTCCTTCTGAAAAGAATTTCAAGAAAAGTTCTTGAAAATTAAAAGCTACCGTCCCCAAAGATTGTAACCATTGTACTCCTAGTACAACATCAGCACCTCCCATAGGAATGGAAAGCATTGGACTAGTCAATACATATTCCCCTATGGTTAGCTTGATATTATGGCATTTTCCAGAGCAATTTATAGTTCCTCCATTTGCAACCATCACTTGACATTCTGGTGCTGGGTATAGGAAACAATATAATTCCTTGGCTACCTTACAATGAATAAAATTATGGGTGCTACCTGAATCAATCAACACTATTACCTTTTTCTTCTTGATCTGTCCTACTATCTTGAGAGTTTGAGGAGTGGTAATTCCTGCCAGTGCATTACATGATATGGTCGGATTCATTTCTTCCTCTTCTATGGCTGGTTCCTAGTGTGTATCCTCTTCTTGTTCATTTTCTTCTTCTTCTTCACAATCTATGTAAAATAATTTCTTTTCAACACACTTATGACCTTTGGTGTATTTTCTATCACAACTGTAGCAAAGCCCTTTTGCTCTTTTTTCTTCCAATTGTTGTGGTGTCAACCTTGTAGGTTGTGGAAATATAGATGTAGCAACACTTCCTTCTTTATAGAATTGAGTGGTAGGCTTCCTTTTCGCCATAACTTTACATTCAACTTTTCTTGCCAACCTGAATGCCTTCTCCAATGAATCAGGTTCCAGAACGCAAACTTCATGTTGGATGTTATCCTTTAAAGTGCCTATGAAGAGATCAATCCTGTGTTCCTCTGGAATATCAGTTACGCTTATATTCAATTTTTGGAAGTCCTCAATGTGCTGCCCCACTAAACCCTTTTGTTTGAGATTTATCAATTGGCTAAAGAAGGTGTTGCTCTTTTTATCCTCATAATGTGCTATCATTTCCTCCGTAAAAATTGACCAAGTGACAATTTTTTTACGGGAGCAAAGCCATAGATACCATAGAAATGTATTTTGTTCTAAATGTAAAGTTGAAATGTGTACCTTTTGTGTGTTTTGCACATTATGGAGATCAAAATATTGCTCCATCTATAGTATCCATGTTACAGGATCCTTTCCATCAAACTTCTTTATATCCATTTTTGGAATATGGTGGTTCTTCCCGCCAACATTAGAGTTTATGAAATCATGATTAACATTTATTTTGTTCTCATCATGAGGTTATCCTACTATATTTTCACCATTAGGAGTCATTTCTGGTTTTAAACTTGTCATCAAGCCTTCCATGTATGCTTTTAGATCATTCTTCATTTTTTCCATGTTGTCTTTCATGTCATCCATCTTAGCTTCCATGCCCACTTCCATGCCATCCATCTTAGCTTCCAAACCATTCATCTTAGCTTCCACGCCTTTCTTCAAACCATCCATCTTAGTTTCCACGCCTTTCTTCAAAACTTCCATTTCATTTTTTGTTGTTCTTTGCGAGAATGAAATTTTCTCTTGTAATTTTGATATGTCATGTTGCCATTCTTCATCTTCATGAGTCATAGTAGATCCTTCTAAAGGCTTAATGGGTGTTGAATTCTTTTTAGGGGCCATTTTAGAATCCAATACTGATATATATTCTACAATATGCCCTTGGGATCAATTTAACTTGATTATTCAAACAAGACTTATGCAATTTGGAAAAAAAATACACACCTTTTTCTTGCTTTTGAGGAGCTCGATATTGAAAATGGATTATTTATGTGATTGTAGCACTTCAATATCTAAATTTTGGTATCAATGTAGCCCTCTGAGTTATCTTTCGAATTCCACAAGTCTGACCTGATTTGGATTCTCCAAGACAAAGTTGTGTCCAATCTCCCACAATGACCTAATTATGGACTGGTTCAGTAGTGCAAACTTGTACGACTTGCCACGTGTCACTATTTCATCATTTGTCTCTGAAATTGATAGCCCAGAAACTACGGTCTGTTTAATTGAGACTGAATTTTACGGCACTCCAAGCCAATGCCCAGAGAGAGAGTTATTGAACTTTTCCCACGATCACATCTTTGAGATGAAATTCAGGAGCCTGAAAAAGCACTACCTTCCACAGATCATATCGCCAAAAATATTGCGAACCAAGCTCTGAAATTTTTTGACAAATTTCCTCAGGATTTTAGCTTCGCACCATATGAATTTCAGACTCTGACCCTTCGTACAAAAACATTTATAGCGCAAATTCCACGATGACCTGTTTAGGAGCCTAAAAAAATACCTAACTTCCACAGATGATATCTCCTCAAATATTGTGAACCAAGCTCTGAAATTTTTATACAAGCTTCCTCAATACTTCGGCTTCGCACCCTAAAAATTTCAGTTCCTGAAACTTCGTAGAAAAAACGTTATAGCGCAAATTCCACGATGACCTGTTTGGAGTATCAAAACCCTAGAATCCAAAGCTCTGATACCAAATGTTGTGTAACCAACTTCAAAAATAGAAGAAAAGAGATATAAACGCCTTAGAAATAAGCCAGTTCGAGGGGGAAACCTCCAATACATTACATAAATGCACAATTCTTGGATGATACAATTTACAAAACCTCCTTTCTATATATAGGAGTCCATGGGGCCATAATGTGATCCTAGTGGGCCACAATGTAATCCTAGCCGACCTAACAATAATAATTTAAGGGCACAATAATAAAAAAATGGGGGTTACAAGGGTACAATAATAACAATAAGGGGGTTACACTAACAATAATAAGGGACTATACTAGTGATATAGGGACCTAACATAGTTAGTATAGAAATTATGCAATTGGTTTCAAGGTTATTTTTTGTAAATAGTATAGGTATGAATAAATTTAGAACTAGTATCAAATGACTAAGAAAATGGGTTAATAAATTATGTGTAGTATCAGTAATGAAAATTTTGTGATTAAACCCCAGAATTTTAGAATATATAACATTAGTATAATTATATTACATTAATACATGGCCCATATGTGGTGGTTTCAATTGCTGATAAAGTTATAGTTGATGTTTATCTCAATTATCCATGTTTCGTTATTATTATTATGAATCTTGGATTCTGATAAGTATATTACTGAATTTTGTCTAAGTTATCAATATGTTTTTCTTGTTGTTATCAATATATATGAATTTATACTAATTTTTTCTACAATTTTACAATATCTATTCAAATAGTTAATATTGTTTATAATAAAGGGGACAAGGTAGTATAGTAGTGAGATTGCAAAATAATGAACTTGCTGTACTCAGGTGACATTGTAAGATATTTAATATTCAAATTTTTGTTGGGAAAATACTATGAGGGGGGGAGGGGGTGAATTAGTATTTATAATAATCACAATATTTTCTTTTATCTTACAGATTTCTATACGCGACTTCGACTAGCCCAACCCACGTATATACACGACTATACTAACAGAAAATTGTGTATAATGAGATACCTTTACTGTTTATATGAAATTTCAAAAAAATTCTTAAACCTATATTATGAGTTATGCATCAGATAGTTAAGAAATAAATATTTTCATTAATAAATAAATAAATCATCACACATGAACACCAATATTTAAGGTGGAAACAAAATTTAGTAGAAAACCACAGTTGATGTCATCTCTGTGTTCAATATTTATTATATGAAAAACTACTAACAATATTGTACTGATGCAAACTCATATTAGTACACAGGAATCTACCTACAGAAGGGTGCAACCTTCTCTCATTCTCCAACTCCTACTAGAAGGGAGCTTCAACCCCCTGATCAAAACATGAGCTTCTACTGGAAAGAATCTTCTAATTTCTCACTGAAGGCTTCAACCCTTAGACCCACTCTAGACCACATTTCATAAATTTTCACACTGGATCCCACAACTTCTACACAACTCAACGTAAATGTCAACAACAAGAAACTTAACCAAAAATTTGATCAGAATAACAAGATCACTGTAACGAGAACACAATAATAAAACCAAATTTTAGAATTAGCATGCATAAGGAATCTCAACCCTAATGATTCATTACCTTAAAATGCATATGCTACTTCACATTACTGAAATCGTGTGTATACGCGCTTTCCTTCACACCAACCTACGTATAGATCTGAGAATATTGAATTTCTAGAATATGATCAGTCTCAAAACAAAATCTAAGGCTTTTAGTCAGATATCTTCTAAGATTTTCAGAACCCTTATTCAGTCAACATCATTAAACATATTTACTCCTCATTGATCAGATTTGTACATATTCAAATATATAATAATCAAACAACCTAGAGCTACATGAAGACTTCATTGACAGATGAAAGAAATACAACAACAACAAACATATAACCTCTCCAAGAAGCTTCAAAGGACTCTGACTTCCATACGCACTTTTTCTGAGGCAAATCCTTGTATATACGTGCTTTCACAGAGATGAACTAGTGTATAGATCTCTAAATATTAATTTTTTAGAATGTTCCAGATCTATAGACTTACCCAAATTTCTTCACTTCACTTAAGCAAATGTGCACCAAGTCACAGATCCAATCAGCTCAACAAGAAATCAAATATATATTCATTTTAGTTCTATAGATCTTGATCCATCATTGTCTCCAAGGGTGCATCATAGTTTTAGATCTACTAATAGACATAGTCCATCCCAAGCAGATATACATCAGAGAGAAGTATTGAGTAACAACCCTTACACATGCACACCTTTTGCACTATGATATTATTCTCCTTATATATATTTAGCCTTTCCTAATACCATGACCCAAAACCACAAAAGCGTCGATTTTATTCTTGGACAGAATCAAATAGACGACAAAACACTCAATATTCTGGGCTAAAAAAAAGGTAATGCCCCTTGGTATTATAATTTTAGAGCACAAAAGGCATACACTACTTGGATAGTTCTTGTCCGTATGTATACATGAATTTGCCTTTACTAAACCGTGTATAGAACCTTCAATTATGAAAATTAATTAACTTTTGATTCAATTTACACATTTCTTCTGTTACACCTTCTTCAAATTATTGTGCTTCTTCAGAATACATATACTCCATTATTTTCCAGAGATTTTCTATCAAGGACAACATATTAAGAAATAAGAATCATATTTCCAACAATACTCCCCTTTGGACTTTATGGCAACCACGATGGAGTTTGATCACCACATCTTATAGATACATAAACATTCTTCAAACAAAAAACACTCTCCCCCTTTCACATCAAGAGAAAAGGGTAGATAATTTCTCCCGCTAAGCATATGTGGACATAATTTTAATGAAATACATGAATCTTTTAACTTAAATGAGTATGACCAATCCTATCACTAAGGACTCATACTAACATCGAAAATCCACCCAAGTGGAATTACATATTTGACTCAACTACGCAACAACGTGGGTTTACGAATTTAAACAAGTACTTACATGACTGAATATAACAATTTTACACCATAGGTCTCAACATGACCTTTTCATCATATAACAGATATGACTTTTTATATCCAAGAGAAAAGAATCTCAAACAAGAGATTATAACAGCAACCAACATAGTGCCAACAATGCACTCTTTTCAGCAAGGCAAGTTCTCCCCCTAAACTTATGCATCCTAAACACCTTCAAAAACCAATTCTTCATGGGATATTCATCAAGGAGATAAGTATCAAGGAAAGGTATTGTAAGAAAAATACTATAAAAATAGAGTTTATGCAACAACACTACAAAATATTATGAAATTTGATCCATAGAATTTTTGTTAGAAAAACCATACACAGTTTTATCCACATAAACCATGCGTTGATTATTTATCCTACCAGTGTACCAAATTTAATATTATGATATTAATCATAATGGATAAGAGAGGCAGAGAGAACTCCCAGCTTTTGTCTGAGATATTCGAATGCTTCTCTATGAAGAGGTTTAGTAAATATATCAGCAACTTGTTCTTTGTAGGGAACATGCTCCAATTTAACCTTTTCCACAAGCACATGTTCACATAAGAAGTGATACTTGATAGGAATATTCTTGGTCTTGGAATGCATAATAAGATTTTTTGAGATACTAATGGCACTTGTATTATCATATAAGATGGAGATAGGAGGTGAAAATTCGATTTGAATATCTTGTAATGTTTGCATCATCCAAAGAAATTGTGTGCAGCATGAAGTAGCAGCCATATATTCTCCTTCTGTTGTAGACAAGGCAATATCACTTTTTTTTTCTTGATGAACCAAGATACTAATCGGGGCCCCATGTAGAATGCACCACCACTTGTGCTTTTTTTATCATCCACATTTCTAGCCCAGTCCACATCTGTGTAAGAATTAAAAGTGATATTAGCATTGTTTGGATACCATAGAACAAAGTCTTGAGTCCCTTGTAGATATTTGAATATTCTTCTCATAGACTGAAGGTGTGACTCTTTTTTATTAGCATGGAATTGTCCAACAATCCCGACTGCATGCATAATGTCTAGTCTTGTCCTAGTTAGATAAAGAATACTTCCAATCATAGATCTATATTCTGGTTGATTTACCATGGAATAATTATCATGAGAACTGAGGTTACATCCAGTTACCATTGGAGTACTCATAGGTTTGCATTCTTCCAACCCATACTTCTTCAGAATTTGCTTGAGATATTTTTCTTGTGATAGAAATATTCCATACGTTGCTTGTTGCCCTTGAAAGCCAAGAAAATATGTTAGTTCCCCAAGTAATGAAATTTCAAATTCTTGTTGCATAAAAGAAGAAAATATTTGACTCATGGACTCTTCTTTACCTCCAAAAATGATTTCATCAACATAAAAAACAATAATCAATAGTTTATCATTCTCAATTTTTTTGTATAAATTACTGTTAGAAGCTCCCTTTGTGAAACCTTGTTGTTGAAGATATTTGTCAAGACGATAGTACCATTCCCAAGGAGCCTGTTTGAGACCATATAAAGCCTTTTTAAGTTTTCAAACAGGTTTTTCATCATTTCCGAGAATGAATCCTTCTCGTTGTTCTATATAAACTTCTTCTTCTAGATCACCATTAAGGAAAACATATTTTACATCCATTTGATAAACTTTGAATTTCTAAAGACATGAAAAAGAAAGAAAAATTCCTATGGCTTCAAGTCTGGCTACAGGAGAAAATATTTCTTCAAAGTCTATACCTTGTTGTTGAGCATACCCTTTACAAAAAATTCTAGCTTTCTTTCAATTAACATCTCCATTTTCATTTAACTTATTTTTGAACATCCATTTTCTTCCAATAACATTTTTATCATGAGGTCTTGGAACCAATTCCCAAGTTTTATTCTTTTCAATCTGATCAAGTTCTTCATTCATGGCTTGAATCCAACATTCATATTTACTAGCTTTATTTACATTATGTTGTTCAATAGTGGATAAGAATTCCAGATATATAGGGGATCTTACAAGCGTTCTTCTTATTTGGACACTTGATCCATTTTCTCCCAAAATTTGCGATTCTAGATGATTCTTTTGAACATACCTGGATGGAGCCTTTTTTGATATATATTCTTTTGGTGCTTCATTGGTTTATCCTTATATATTATTGTTATTTGATGAGGGAAAATATACATCATCACCATCTTCACTTTTTGTTGTTTTTTCCCTTTTAGGAGTTGTGAGAGACTTGTCAATTACAATATCAATACATTCAATAATCTTCCGAAGTATTTTATTGTAACATTTTTATACTTTACTTCTAGAAGAGTAACCAAGAAATATTACCTCATATGCTCCAACATCAAACTTACCAAGTTTTTCATCATTGTTCATGATAAAAAAAATTCTTCCAAAAACTTTCAAGTTATTTACAGTGGGAAGATTACCATACCAAAGTTCATAAGGTGTTTTATCACTGTTCACATGAACATGAGCCTTGTTGAGAATATTTACTGTAGTATGTGTTGTTGCTCCCCAAAAGGTATTGGGAATTCTAGATTCATCAAGCATAGCACAAGCCATATGTTGAACTGTTCTATTCATTCTTTCTACCATGCCATTTTGTTGTCAAGTTCCAGCTACAGAAAACTATTTTTTTATGCCATAATCTTCACAAAAATCAAAGAAGTCCTCTGATATATATTCTCCTCCTCAGTCAAATCTAAGACATTTGAATTTTAGATCTAATTTTTTTTCAACCAAAGCTTTAAAGATCTTAATTTTTTCAAATGCTTCATCTTTATGTTTCAGTAAACCGATCCAACACATTCTAGAGAAGTCATCAGTAAATAGAATATAGTATTGTTCTCCAGGAGGTGACTTCTTCCTTACAGGACCAGATAAACCAGTATGTATAATTTCAAGAGGCTTACTTACGAATCCTTATTTCGCATTTAATTGCATCCTGGTTCTCTTACCAAATTGGCCTGATTTGCATTTGGTAGTTTTGGGTAGAGTGATATTGGGAAGATCACGAACAACTTCAATTCTGCTAGATTTGATTATTTGAGAGAAGCTAGAATGTCCCAATTTTATGTGCCATAACCAATTTTCTATAGATTTACCTAAGTAGCATTTCTCTTGGCCAACTTTCAATATATACAAATTTCTTGGTGTTCTAGGTCCTTTTATTACTATTTTTCCTGTGTCAAGTTCATGTACTACACATTCTTTTGAACTAAAGACAACTTCACTTCCTTGATCACACATTTGGCTTACTCTCAACAAGTTATTCTTTAATCCATCCACATACATAACATTGTTAGCTTTAAGCTTTTCTTTTAGAAACACAAAACCTTTACCTTTAGTGATAGCATGAGATTCATTTCCAAAAGTAACATTATTTTCTTTCTCTAATGCATTATATGAAAGAAGTTTATTTTTATCACATGTCATGTGTTTTGAGCATCCGCTATCAATGTACCATTGATTTTCTTCTCCTTCTACAAATAACGCTATGGCATAGCTTTCAACCTATGATTCCTTCTTTCTTCCTACCTTGGAATTTGTGGGTATATGTTCTTTTGGTTGAATTTTTCTCTTGCATTCTGATTCTTCATGTCCAAAGTTATTTCAATATGAACATTCAATTTTTCCTTGAATATGAGAAAAGGTTTTGTAAGTATTCTTCTTTACTCTAGTATCATTTATTTTCTTTCTCGCTTCTCTAGTTATGATGGTTTTGTATGCAACACATTGTACAAATTTATGACCAAAATTATTACATGAGAAACAGTGTCTATTAAAGAAGAAGTTTCTGCGATCATGAAACCTTCTATTTATGTATACTTGCTTATTGATATTTCTGTTATTTTTCATCCTTGAATTGAAGTGGTCATGATCTACCTGGGAAGTCTCTTTGTTCTTTTTCTGAGTGACAAAATGTTCCTGGCTGGCTTTAGCTGCATTTAGATAGCTTGGTGCTGAAGGCTAAGAGGATTCTCTGATATATCCAAGACCTTTCTTTACAATATGAGAGCATTGTACCTTGATAATTTCACCTATGGTTTCATATCCTTTAACAAATATAAGATTTTAAGTTTTCACTTTCCCAATTTCCTTTCTTAGACTTACTATTTCACATTCTTATTTCTCGTTATGCTTCTCCTTTTCAATAAGATGATTCTTTAGAGTATCTATGGAATTTTTTTTTCTTCCAAACATATTTTGAGTTTATTTATTTCTTCAAGAAAATCATTTTATTCTAATGCAACCACAAAAGTATCTTTAGCCTCACTAGAGTCTTTTTCAAAAGCCATGAGAAGTCTAATATCTTGATCAAATTCTCCTTCCTCACTATTTAATAGACCATCATTATCTTCATGATTATAATAGATTTTTCTATTGATAAACCATTTCTTATTTCATTTTTCCACTTCCTTTCCCTTTTCATGATTATCTTTATGTGGACATTTAACAACATAATCACCAACTCTTCCACAAGAAAAACATTTAAAATGAAGCTTCCCTCTGAACCTTCCAGTGCTAAGTTGTAGCTTCTTTACAAAATTTATTTCATCTTCTTCTGAGAGATACCATGATCCTTATTTCTCTTCTACTTCCTTCCATTTTTCAGTATCTCTAAAGACAACTTATTTGACATCATATGGACCTCCTTTCCTCATTTCACACATAGTTGGAATCCCATGAAGTTGAACGATAGTAAGAGTTTGTAGATCCTGCTTCTCTTCAATAGCAGACACTTTTGATTCGAGGTTCAAAGTTACAGATCTTAAAACCTTTTCTACTAGCGTAGTGTCAGTTATGGTTTCACCCAGATTTATCATATGATTTACAATATCATGTAGACGTAAAAATAAACTAGTAATGCTTTCCTCATTATGCATTCTGAGTTTTTCATATTGAATTATGAGATTTTGGAGTCTAGCACTTTTTACCTTGGCATCACCTTCATAGCTCAGAATTATTTTGTCCCATATCTCATGTGTTGTATTCAACTACATGACTTTGAAAAATTCTGATTCATTCAAACTACCCAATAAAGAATTGATCGCCTTTGCATTGGTTTCATAGTTCTTTCTTGCTGCTGGATCTGCTGGAACTAAAGCTGGATATTGATAACCTCCTTCAACTATAGCATATACACTTGCTCTAAGAAACTGAAGATAGGATCTTGTCCTTGTCTTCCAGAGTATTAAATTGTTTCTATTGAAGAGAGGAGGCCTAATAGATGTTGTCCCATCTTTATTTCTCATCTTAGATGATATTCCTTCTCGCGATTAAGCTTCTTCATAAGGACCAACTCGGATACAAACTGTTGGGAAAAATGTTGGGGGGGGGGGGGGGGGGTGCTGGGTGAATCAATATTTACAATAATCAAAATATTTTTCTTTTCTCCTACATATTTCTATACATGACTTTGACTAGCCCAACTCACGTATATACGTGACTATAATAACAGAAACTTGTGTATAATGAGATAAATTCACTGTTTATATGAAATTTCAGAAACATTCTTAAACCCAACTTATCAGTTATGCATAATATAGTTAAGTAGTAAATATGTGAAGTAATAATAGAATAAATCATCACACAATAGCATCACACATGAACACCAAGATTTAAGGTGGAAACCCAATTCGAGATAAAACCATCACTTTTGTCGTCTCTATCTTCAATATTTTTTATATGTAAAACTTCTTGCAATATTGTACTGATGCAAACTCATATCAGTACGCAAGCATCTACCTACAGAAGGATGCAAACTTCTCTCGTTCTCCATCTACTATATGAAGGGAGCTCTAATCCCCTGATCTCGTTTACCAACTACTACTAGAAGGGAGCTTCGACCCCCTTATCAGAACACCAGCTTCTACTGGAAGGAATCTTCTACTTCCAAACTGAAGGCTTCAACCATCAGACCCACTGTAGACCATGTTTCAGAAATTTTCACACTGAATTCCATAGCTTCAACACCACTTAATGTAAATATCAACAACAATAAACTTAACCCAAACTTCAATCAAAACAGTGAGATCACTGTAACCAGAACACAAAAATAAAACCAGATTTCAGAATCAGCATTCATAATCAATCTCAACCCTAATGAATCACTATCTGAAAATGCATATACTACATCACTTTACAAAAGCATCATGTATACGCATATTAATTCACACCAACTTGCGTACAGATATGAGAATACTAAATTTCAATAATATGATCAGTCTGAGAACCAAATCTGAGGCTTTCAATCAGATATATTTTTAGATTTGTAGAACCCTTATTCAATCAGCATCATTAAACATATTTACTCACTCATTGATTAGATTTGTACATATTCAAATATACAGTATTCAAACAACCTAGATCTACATGAAGACTTCATCAATAGACAACAGAAATACAGTAGCAATAAATAGATAACCTCTCCAGCAAGCTTCATAAAACCCTGACTTCCATACATGATTTTTCTAAGACAAAGCCACGTATATACGCGCTTTGACCTAGATGAACTGTTGTGATACCAACTCCAAAAATAGAAGAAAAGAGAGATAAATGCCTTAGAAATCAATAGCTTCGAGGGGGAAACCTTCAATACAATACATAAATTAATAATCCTTGGATGATACAAATGACCAAAACCTTCTTCTATATATAGGAGTCCATGGGGCCACAATATAATCCTAGCTGACCTAACAATAATAAATGAAGGGAACAATAATAACAATATTGGCATTACAGAGGTACAACAATAATAATAATGGGGATATACTAATAACAATAAGGGACTAAACTAGCAATATAAAGACCTAACATTCCCCTCTCCTTAAAAAAACTGTTATCCTCAATGCTTGAGTAGCTTTGGGTGCTTCTGTATAAAATTCTCATCTTCCCATGTAGAACCTTCAATGGGTAAGCTCTTCCACTTGAGGAGATACCCTAAAATTGACCGATTTTGTAGTCGTCTAGTTCTTGTTTCCATGGATGCTTCAGGTTCCAATATGATTTTTTCCTTCCTCGTCAAGTTCTGGAAATATTGTTTGAAATGGAATATTTTCACCTATAACCTCCTTTAAGCATGAAACATGGAAAACTAGATGCACTCATGAAGAAGCAGGAAGCTCCAATTTGTAAGCCATAGTACCAATATTTTGCAACACCTTGTAAGGACCATAGTACTTTGGTGATAATTTATTATCCTTCTTAGCTTGCTTAAGGGACATTTGTTTGTATTTTTGTAGCCGTAAAAATACCCAGTATCCTACATCAAAACTTCTCTCTTTGCGATGTTGATCTGTTTGTTGTTTCATTCGATTTTGTGGGAAATTTAGGTTATCCTTTAAGATTTGGAGAACTTCTTGTTGATGCGCGATGTGATATTCTACTCCCTGAACCATAGAATTTTCTCTTAAATATGATGTGATGGATGGTGGATGATATCCATAAAGTGCCATAAATGGGGTCATTTTTGCTGCAGTATGGAAGCAATTTTTATACCACCATTCAGCGAGAGGTAACCACTTGATCCATTTTGTTTGTTTATTAGATACAAAAAAATGAAAATATCCTTCCAAAAATTTATTCACTATCTCAGTTTGACCATCGGATTGAGGATGATAAGATGAGATATGAGCTAGTTGAGTACCCAAACAAGAAAGTAACTCCATCCAAAAATTTCCAGTAAAAATGGGATCTCTATCACTCACAATAATCTTTGGGTTTCCATTTAGCTCTTCAATTGTGTCCATAAATGTAGTTGCAATTGTACTTTCTTTAAATGGATTAGAAAAGGCACAAAAGTGTGCATAATTGGTAAGTATATCAACTACCACCATGATGACACTCTTTCCTTCGGACTTCGGTAAACCTGTGATAAAATCCATTGAAATATTGTCCCAACGTTGACTTGGAATGGATAAATTTTGTAGAAGACTCAGGGTCTTAATTGTGTCAACTTTATTTTGTTGGAAAACCAAACATTCCAGTACAAACTTTTGAATATCAGATTAAAGGCCATCCCAAAAAAACATTTCTTCACCCTGTGGTAATCTTTTAAAAATCCTGAGTGACCTCCTACAAGAGAAGTGTGAAATTAAAAAATAATCTTTTGTTTTATTTGGGAACTCATACAAAGATATAATAGATCTTTGTACCATAAGGAATCATTTTTCCAACTAAACGAATCATATGTACTAGGATCTTGCTGCAACTTTTGAATGAGTGTCCACACTTCTTCTTCCTTCTTCCATTCATGCCTTCCTTCAGTTATCCAATCTAGTTGGATAATAGAAATGGCTCAAAGCAATGCTTCCACCTCTTCGTTCTTTCTTGAGAGTGCATCTGCAACAACATTTAGCTTCCCTTTTTTGTACATTATTTCAAAGTCATAACCTAACATCTTTGTGACCCATTTTTTTTTCTCTTCTAAAGATAGTCTTTGTTCCAAAAAGTGTTTAAGACTATCATGGTCAATTTTTACCTTGAAGTGTCTTCCCATTAGGTAAGGATGCCATTTCTTTAGTGAATGTATTATTGCTAACATTTCCTTCTCATCAATAGCTTTCTGTAAATAATTTCCCTTGATTGGATGACTTTCAAAAGAAATGGGTCTTCCTTCTTGCATTAAAACAACACCAATTCCATTTCCTAAGGCATCACATTCCACAATAAAGGTTTTTTCTGAAATATGGCATACCTAAGACCCATGCTAGGAACATTACCTATTTAAGATGTTCAAAGGCCTTAGTTGCTTAAGGAGTCCATGAAAATGCATCTTTCTTCAATAATTTTTTTGGAGGTGTTGTTATTCTCCCATAATTCTTAACAAACTTGTGATAATACCCTATTAACCCAAGAAATCCTCACAACTCCTTTATGGTCATGGGCACTTTCCATTCCTTAATGGCTTTAATTTTGTTAAGCTCTACCTTAACACCCTCATGATATAAAATATGACACAGATATTCCACTTCTTGTACTCCAAAGAAACATTTGGATGCTTTTGCATATAATTGTTTCTCCTGCAATACTTTTAGCACCCTGTCAACATGTTGAGCATGATCCTTCCAAGACCTATTGTATATTAGTATACCATCAAAAAATAATAGCACAAATTTTCTAAGGAAGGGTTTGAAAATGGAATTCATTAACCCTTGAAATGTATAAGGTGCATTGGTAGGGCCAAAAGGCATGACCAAAAATTCATAATGACCCTCATGAGTTCGAAATGATGTTTTCAAGATATCTTTATTCTTCATTCTAATTTCATGATATCCTGAACGAAGGTCCAACTTGGTAAAATAAATTGCTCCATGTAATTCATCCAATAATTCACCAATCATAGGAATGGGAAATTTATCTTTAATAGTGAGCTTATTGAGCTCCCTATTATCCGGACACATTCACCATGATCCATCCTTCTTGTGCACCAACACTACTGAAGTAGAGAAAGAACTTTGACAAGGTTGAATTATACTAGCCTCTAACATTTCTGCAATCATGCATTCAATTTCACTCTTTTGGACATAAGGATATCTATAAGGCCTGATGTTTGGAGGAACACTTCCTGGAATCAAATGAATAGCATGATCATGATCACGAATATGTGTGAGTCCTTTGGGTGTTTCAAACACCTTCGAATGATTGTCCAAGTCTTTTTGGAAATCTGCAGAAATAGATGATCTTGATGTTGGAACTTCTAGTGACCATAATTGTGCAATTATGCCTTGTTTTTATTTCTTCAGAAGCTTTGTCATGACATTAGAGCTTATTATATTTCCTGAATTCCCTTGGATACCCCGTAAGTAGACTTCCTTTCCTTCTGAAAAAAATTCAAGAAAAGTTCTTGAAAATTAAAAGCTACCATCCCCAAAGATTGTAACCGTTGTACTCCTAGTACAACATCAGCGCCTCCCATTGGAATGGAAAGAATTGGACTATTCAATACATATTACCCCATGGTTAACTTCATAATATGGCATTTTCTAGAGAAATTTATAGTTTTTTCATTTGAAACAATCACTTGACATTATGGTGCTAGGTATAGGAAACAATTAAATTCCTTGGCTACCTTACAATTAATAAAATTATGGGTAGTACCCGAATCAATCAACACTATTACCCTTTTCTTCTTGATATTTCCTTCTATCTTGAGAGTTTGGGGAGTGGTAATTCATGCCAATGCATTACATGATATGGGAAGACTCATTTATTCCTCTTCTAGGGTTGGTTCCTAATGTATATCCTCTTCTTTTGAAGGTTCTTGTTCATTTTCTTCTTCCTCTTCACAATCTATGTAAAATAATTTCTTCTCAGCACATTTATGACCCTTAGTGTATTTTCTATCACAACTGTAGCAAAGCTCTTTTTCTCTTTTTTCTTCCAATTATTGTGGTGTCAACCTTGTAGGTTGTGGAAGTCTAAGAGTAGGAATACTTCCATATTTATAGATGTGAGTGGTAGGCTTCCTTGTCACCATAATTTTACATTCAATTTTTATTTCCAACCTAAATGCCTTATCCAATCAATCAGGTTCCAAAATGAAAAATTCATGCTGGATGTTATCCTTTAAATTCCCTATGAAGAAATCAATCATGTGCCCATCTAGAATATTAGTTACCCTTATATACAATTTTTGGAAGTCCTCAATGTGCTCCATCACTGAACCCTTTTGTTTGATATTTATCAATTGGCTTAAGAAGGTGTTGCTCTTTGTATCCTCATAATGTGCTATCATTTCCTCCATAAAAATTGACCAAGTGACAATATTTTTATGGGAGAAAAGCCATCGATACCATAAAAATGTATTATGTTCTAAATGTAAAGTTGCAATGAACACCTTTTGTGTGTTTTGCAAATTATTGAGATCAAAATATTGTTCCATTTGTAGTATCCATGTTACGGGATCCTTGCCATCAAACTTCCTCATATCCATATTTGGAATATGGTGGCTCTTTGATCCAACATTAGAGTTTATGAAATCATGATTAACATATATTTTGTTCTCATCATGAGTTTCCTCTATTATATTTTCACCATTAGGAATCATTTCTTATATCAACTCTGTCAAACCTTCCATGTCTTAATTTATATCATTTGTCATGTTTTCCATGTTGTCCTTCATTTTTTCTTCCATGTCCTCCATCCTAGATTCCATGACATCCATATTATATTCCACGCATTTCTTTAGACCATCCATATTATTCTTCAAGCCATCCATCTTTGCTTCCAAACCTTTCTTCAAAACTTCCATTTCATTTTTTGTTTCTCTTTGCGACAGTGAAATTTGGTCCACTTTCTCTTGTAATTTCAATAGATCATGTTGCAATTCTTCATCTTCATGAGTCATAGTAGAGAATTCTAAGGGCCTAGTTGGTGTTGAATTATTTTTAGGAGGAATTTTAGAACCCAATATGTAAATGTATGCTCAATAGGCCCTTGGAATCACTTCAAACTGATTTTTTACACAAGACTTATGCAATTTGGAAAAAAAATACACACCTTTTTCTTGCTTTTGAGTAGCTCGATATTGAAACTGAATTATCTATGTGATTTTGGATCTTCAATATCTAAAATTTGGTCGTAAGGTATTCCTCTAAATCCTCTTTTGAATGCCACAATTCTAATCTGATTTGGATTCTTCAAGGAAAAGTTATGTCGAATCTCCCAGAATGACCTAATTATGGACTAGTTCAGTAGAGAAAACCTGTACGACTTGCCATGTGTCATTGTTTCCTCCTTCGGCTCTGAAATTAGTAGATAGGAAACTACAGTCCGTTTACTTGTGGCCACTCTTTACATAATTCCAATCTAATGCTCAGAAAGAGAGTTATGAATATTTTCCCATGATCACCTCTTTGAGATGAAATTCGGCAGCCTGAAAAATCCCTAACTTCCACACATCCTACCTCCCAAAATAATTTGAATAAATCTCCGAAATTTTTCCACGAAGTTCATCAGGATTTTGGTTTTTCTCTCTTAACATTTCAGCTTCTGAAACCTAATAGAAAAGAGTTTATAGAGAAAATTTCGCGATGACCTGCTTAGGTTAAATCGAGGAGCCTACAAAAATCCCTAACTTGAATAGATCATATCTCCAAAAATATTGGGAACCAAGCTCTGAAATTTTGTGTGGATGTTCCTCAGGATTTCAGGTTCGCATTCTGAAAATTTCAGTTTCTGAAACTTCGTAGAAAAAATCTATACAAAAAATTCCATGATGACCTGTTTGGAGCAGCGAAACCCTATAATCCAAATCTCTGATACCAAATGTTGGGAAACCAACTCCAAAAATAGAATAAAAGAGAGATAAATGCCTTAGAAATCAGCCACTTTGAGGGGGAAACCTCCAATACATTACATAAATGAAAAATTATTGGATGATAGAAATGACCAAAACCTCCTTTTATATATAGGATTCCATGGGGCCACAATATAATCCTAGTTGACCTAATGATAATAATCTAAGGGCGCAATAATAACAATATTGGGGTTATAGGGGTACAACAATAACAATAAGGGGGCTATAATAATAACAATAAGGGACTAAAATAGTATTACAGGGACCTAACACAAACTAGCATATAAATCTATAAATATTAATTTCTCGGAATGTTTTAGATCTATAGACTTACCTAGATTTCTTCACTTCACTTCAGCAAACATGCACCAGGTCACAAATCCAATCATCTCATCAATAGATCAAATAAATATTCATTTGAGGTCTAGAGACCCTGATCCATCATTGTATCCAAGGGTGCATCAAATTTTCTAATTTATCAATAAACAGAGTCCATCCCATGCAGATATACATCAGAGAGAAGTACTCAGTAATAACCCTTACACACGAAAAAAAATTTCACTATGACCATCTTCTCCTTATATATATTTAGCCTTTCCTAATACCATGATGCAAAACCACACAAGTTCTGAAGGTACTCTTTGATGAAATCAAATAGACAACACAATGCTCAATATTTTGGGCTAAAAACATTGTAATTCCCCTTGGTATTATAATTTTAGAACGTAAAAGGCATACACTACTTGTATATTTCTTTTCAGTGTGTATACATGACTTGGCCTATACTAAACCGTGTATAGAACCTTCAATTATGAAAATTAACCAACATCTACTTGAATTTACACAATTCTTCTGTTAGAGCTTCTGCAAACTACTATGCTTCTCCAAAATAAATCTACTCCATTATTTTGCAGAGAGTTTCCATCAAGACATATTAATACATAAGAATCATATTGATAAAAAGTTTAACATGAAAATAAGAGAAAGGATAAAAACTTGAGTGGAATATATTATATATGACTGGTTCTAATTTTGTAACAATATAATGGGATAACATATATTCATATGCAATCTGATGGGCTCACATAGATTCAGCTGTATGAGCTAAGTTAATTCCTTACAAATGAATGAATAATTTGAGCATAGAAATATAGATATAGATACCAAACACAAATTTCTATATGCAATATTACGCAATTGAAATATAGAGTAGGCCAGCTAGAATATACAACCGAATGAAATTTCAGGAAAATAGTGGAATGAGCTGAATATCGTTGCATGTTGATATTAGTGTTGAATGAAAAATTACTACAACTGAAAGAAACATGAATATTAAACTAGGGAATTCATACTAGTAAAAAATGGTGTAATTTTAGAGCAATGCAAATAGCTATATTTTCTAAACAAAAAGTTGGCTTGATATCCAATTATAAAATTTTTCAAATTACTATTAGGTTAGATAGGTTTTGCGCCCTCATTGCTAGGACATCAATATTTTAGATAGGTCCAAATCGATAACTACATAATCGCACCACTTCGTAAAGGTGACTTGGCTAGAATTGTACGATAATTAAACCAACAAGCAAGGGAATATACGACATTAATCTATTCAAAGACTCAAAAAATTAAACATTTCAATATATTTATAGTACTAAAACTTATATACACCACTATGATGCATTTATAAATTATACATTTACACAATTAACTAATCATAATACACAAATGTGATTTTTACGAGGAAATATGAAGTATAACAAACATGTATAACATATGTAACTAGTTCAACTTGAAATTAATTACAAGAATTACATAGTCTCGTTATTCTAGGTGTGCGAGTCAAGATACTATGGAATATAGAAAAAAAATGAAATACATATTACATACAGACAGACTGTGTCTAAATCCAATAACAAGTCTAAATTATAAAAATAAGTTAAGTAACAGAAACCCAGAACAGGTCAGGCATAAAACTAAGGAATAAAACCAAGAACAACACTCAACTAGAGCAACACATACTTCATTCAAATTTTGTATTCAAATAACCCATGTACTCGAAGGGTAATCTGAAGGGATGAAGTAAAATAAACAACCTATCAACCAAGGAATAATTAGATGTTGGCTAGTAAAAAACTTCCACAACTTGGAAATTGATAAAGTGTGGTATGTGTGTACCTGCAACACACAGTTAGGGGTGAATAACTGAGAGCACGGTGAAAGGGATAAATTAGGCATACTGATAACTAGATAATTAAATCTCTAATTTAGTTACCTGAGCATGTTCCTAAAACTACATTATCTCTCCATACCCATGTAAAGGAAAGTATAGGTTAGCACTAACAAACAAAAAATTATGTAAAAAATAAAAAGAGTCTACAGTGAAATCATGCACAAATAATTTTTGAAGTTTAGTATTAGCCACATTATACCTAGAGAGCTAAATTATATAAATAAAGGACACCTGAATTTACTGTAGGGTTGGTGGGCTAACGAAACCCATTTCCATCATGGATAAAATAGTTTCTATGGTAGTGACCAAGTTCGAGGGATGTATCTATAGGTTTAGAAGAAACCATGACATCTACAATGACATGAGTTAATCAATACAAATAGATTTTGAAGTGTGTTAGGCTTCATTCTACCCTTAACAATTCAAAAATATAAAAATAATGAGAAGAAATAACAAAAGGGTAAAAACATTTCGATTACTTACAATAGTCATGGTGATGAGGGATGCACCAAGAAACCTGGATGACTCTCTGAAACTCTTTAAACTAAAATCTCACTCTGGTTATTTAATTTAATAGAACATTTAAAATAATTTAACAATATAATTGTGACAACACTGATATTCACAATAAGTGAGCTGAAGAAAAAGGAAACTAATATTTAAGCGATGATATTGGCAATAAATTGGGTTTAGCTCAAAATTTTATTAAAGGAGTTTTTCCATGCTAAATTTATCAAAACGAGGTGTTCCATTATAATTATATTAATACCTATAGTCTCAAATAAGGCTGAAAGGTCAAGAGATTAGGCACCTAATTCTAAAGAGTGAAGAGAGTCACTCAAAGCAGTGAAATGTGCTGCGGAAAATGAATACATTTAAGAGATAAGTGTGTTGGACACATTTCTAGAGGAGAAATGAATGTTGGAATATGTTGGGAATGTGTAATAAATGTATCAGATATATGAACCATTAATAATTAAAAGGAGGAAAAAAATAACTATACTAAAATATATTGATAACCTAAAGTGGGATAATAATTGGAAATGGGAAATAGTAATCTTATATAATCAATGTTACATGATTTTTTATAAAACATAGAATGCACTATAGTAAGAAAAAGTAATAATGTAATTTAGAAATTGAAAATACTCAGTATTTTCTCGAACACATCGACAAATTAAGAGAGGAGCATACAAGACGATGATCAAATACAAGTTATTGTGATATATATAAACATATATAGGAAATGGAAAAAAATGGATTAACAAATTCTGGGCTCCTTAATACCATACAACAGGTATGAAAAAATAAAATTTCTTGAGCATAGTTAGTATTTATAGTGATACAACTTAACTACAACTAGCAAGAAAACAAATGTTGATAGTATCAGAATTCTCAATAGTGCACCTTTCGGGTTGAGAATTAAACTACGAAGGATGTTTAAATGCAATTATGTAAAAAACTAATAAAATTTTGAGAAAATGAGATTTTCTACCAAGAAAGAAGATAATTGAAATGAATTATATACACAAGATAATAAGTGGAAATATTATAAAAAGAGACTCGAACCAACTCTTGGAATGAAATTAACAAGGTATCCATATGTAGAATGTTCTATTACTAAATATACAATACCATTGTGAAAGTAATATTAGAGTATTAAAATAATTATTACAAATTTTATTAGCTCCTATAAAAGTGTATAATAAAACTTAAATTAGTGGAAAAGAAAAGAATGGAATGATCTCAAAATTATAATAACATGCAGTGTTGAATGAAGAAAGGGAACAAGGTGTGATACAGTGCGGAATACATTATGCTGATAACTCATGAGCAATGAAACACTAGACGACTATAGCATTGGTAACAATGAATAGTTAAGAATAGGCATAGTTGACTCGACTTGCAGGATATTCTAATAGTAACATAACAGTTATACAAAAAAATAATTTAAAATAGTAGTTGCGGAAGTGATAAAATTATATGTAAATTATAAAATGCTACACACATTACCTTGCAAATTGTGCAAAACAAGATATAATTATGTTTCTTGAAGTTTATAAATAATCCATATTTATGATCATGTGCATGGAGTTGGGTTTGTTAAAGTAATATATATTAATGGTGTTGACCCTGTTGGCTACATGTTAATAGTATCTTTAATGCAGGTACAAGTTATAAAACATATATGTTCAACATGTTTGTTGGAAAAAAGGCATGGAATTAATGTGAAAGTACGAGTGTTTTTGATTTGAGTGGTCACCCAAAGAAAAATAAATAAATATATGATTATAATCTTAACAAACAGGAAAAGACAAGAAGCAGCTAGCTTTTGGTTAAGGGAAGATGAAATCTCTCTCACAATAAGAAGGCTTTTGAAAAATATGTAAATTGCATAAAGCCAATGAGACTCGCATTGTAGCATACCAATAATTATTTTCTTGTCATATTTAAAATTTTAATGTTTATATATATATATTACTTAAATAAAAGTACATAATAACTTCCAACTAATTGATCAAAAAGTGATAGAGATAACGTTGAGAAGATCTTCTAGAAAACCCTATGGATCTTAAACCGAAAAGAGATAAAACTTTGGAATCAAGTTGTTGATCAAGATAATAGGAAATGATGTGTGGGAGCAAGAAGAGGGAAAGTGGAACATTCATCCAACAAGATTTTATGAAAAAAAAAGAACTAGACAACAAACACTGGGGACAGTATTAATAAAAGGGGAAAAGAATGTAATATCCATCCATTACGGTAATCTTGTTTTGGTTATAATAGGGAAAAACCATGAAAAATATTGAAAGAATGATGTAAAGGAATAATTGTTAATAAATAAATAAATAAAGTGTATGTACTTGGGAATGAGGCACCTAGAATGATATTCTTGTCGAAAAAAACAATATAATCTCATAGGTAAATGATATTGGATAATTATTCCATGATAAGAATTCTAGATAAAATTTAGATATGCTTAATGAATGGGAGAGAAAGATCCATTTATTTTCTTAGCTGGAGAAATTTTCTAAGCTTGGAAAAAACATAAAAACATTGCAGGAGAGAAAGGTGGGATTTTAAGGAAAAACATAGGAAAGTGAATAAAAGGTACAAAATAGTGATACGCCGCTAGAATTAAATTTTATCATGAAATACATGTATTAAATAATTGATGAAGGGATCAACAGAGATTGTTGAATCTTAGAGGCAAGCACTCTCAACTTAGGGGTGAACTAGAGGAAGTCAGTTCTTAGTTGGGTGGTGGTGTTCGATTCTCAAGTGACATCTTGTTTGCCATGCTGGTTTGAATTAATTTTGTAATGTGTTTTATTTTGTTTCAGTTGTTTTTCTGTTAATTTCTCTTCATCACATGAATAAATTTGTAAGTAGTTTTCTTATAGATGAGAATGATGTGTGTATTCCAAAAATTTGAATTAATTTTTTTGGAAAATTTGGATGTTGGTATTACTGAATACATGTACAATAGGCGTATAAATCCAGTAGATAAAATAGACTTCATGATTGCCCTATAGATAAAATTTTGTTAAGGTCTTAATTTTTATTAAGTTGAACCATAATGGAGGTTGAGTGACTAGTTTTTCTGTTGAGCTTGTAATCTCATTTGGTAGAGGTTTATGTCAGTTAGTATGGGAAAAAAACATATGATACTAGGAAGTAGTAAGAGCTAGATATTTGTGGATATTAAATATGATCCGAAGAATGAACAAACAACCTAACCTACTATGAGTGATATAAATAAAATTACCAGTGAGTTGGTAATATGTTCTAAATAATATAAAATAATTTATTAGGAATGAATTGATCTTTTGGGTTATAGAATCTTAGCATATTAAGTTTTGTCCTTCAAATACATAGTGTGGTGTATGCAAATGAGCATTACGAGTTTTGTTGTAAACATAATATATCGAGAGCTATAGAGAATAGATAATATAATGGAAGAAACTACCTATGGTATTTCAGTATTGGGTGGATGACTACACTCATTCAGGAATCCTTGTGATTCTCTTGTTAGAAATTTTGTATGATTAATTTTGTTGTTAAATAAGTAGTGGATACTTTTGATTGAAGAAGTGATCTAAAACTAGACTATGCATGGAATAAGAAAAATTTGGTTAGTATAGAATTTTGTTGTAGGGAAAACAAGAAATGAGAAAAGATAATAGGAGAAACTGAAAGAACTGAAGGATAGAATCACTTGGAAATTTTTATTAATGAAATTCTCCGTGTCATTACAAGCCTCTTGGGCCATTTTATTAAACCTAGATACATTTCTTTACTCTAACTACATCTTGTTAATTCGTTATTTCAACTACCTAGGTAATTAGTAAATTTACAATATTTGTTGTCACATTTAACAAACTCCACCTTGACAACAAATTTTCTTAATGTCCATTCATCATATTTTCTGCAAGCCGAGAGAAACAAGACACCATCTCAGCTTCTCTACTGTAACTGGATTCGTGAATATATCTGCATGATTCTCCTGTGTGCGGACCTTTTTGAGGACTACTTTATCGCCCTCGATTATATGTCTCACAAAGTGATACCTTACATCGATGTGCTTGGTCTTGCTGTGATATGCTGGATTTGTAGCCAAATGAATAGCGCTCTAACTGTCACAAAGCACATTCACTTTCTCCTGCGTCCTTCCAATCTCATCAAGCATACCTTTTAACTAGATTGCCTCTTTGCAGGAATCTGAAGCAGCTATATACTCTGCTTCAGTAGTGGACAAAGAAACTGTCTCTTGAAGCTTCGACATCCAACTAATTACTCCACCTGCAAGAGTAAAAACATAACCTCTAGTAGACCTCCTTTTGTCCAAATCACCTGCCTAATCATCATCCACATATCCGCAGACTGTACCTTCACGACCATCAAAGCTGATGCAATGGTCACTTGTGCCTCTCAAATACTGAAGCACCCATTTCACTGCTCGCCAATGTTCTTCCGCTGGATTTTCCATGAACCTGCTGACAACTCCAACTACATGTGAAATCTGAGGTCTTGTAGATACCATCGCATACATTAAGTTTCCTAGCGCATTTTCATATGGTACACGAGACATATACTACTTTTCTTCATTAGTTCTAGGACTCAAATCCGAAGAAAGCTTAAAATGGGAAGCTAATGGAACATTAATAGGTTTCACATTGTTCATACTGAACTTTTCAAGTATTTTCTCCACATACTTCTGTTGTGATAACCAAAGCTTACCATTCTTCCTGTCTCTATGTATCTCCATGCCCAAGATATGTTTTGCCGCTCCAAGATCCTTCATTTCAAACGTCCTAGACAGCTGAGCCTTTAACCTGCTGATTTCTTCCATGCTTTTGCTTCCAATAAGCATATCATCAACATACAACACCAAGATAATGAACATGCCATTGAAACTTTTGAAGTATACACAATGATCATACTCACTTCTGATAAAATTCTGGCTCATCATGAAGGAATCAAAATTATTGTACCATTGCCTAGGCGACTGCCTCAGGCCATACAATGATTTCCTGAGCTTGCAAACTAATCTTCTGCTGCGACCTTGTACAAAACCTTATGGCTGATCCATATACATCTCTTCATCCAAATCACCATGAAGAAAGGTTGTTTTAACATCTAACTATTCTAACTCAAGGTCCAGTAAAGCAGTTAGTGCTAACACAGTACAAATAGAAACAAGTTTAACTACTGGTGAAAATATCTCATGAATGTCAATACCTTCAACCTGAGAATACCCTTTTGCAATCAGTCTCGCCTTATACCTTTCAATACTTCCATCAACTTTTCTCTTCAACTTGAAGACCCATTTATACCCAACAACGCTTCTCCCTTCAGAAAGTTCTACAAGATCCCAGGTATTTTTTTTGGCTAAGGAGTCCATTTCTTCTTCCATAGCCTTTTTCCATACCTCACTATCTACATCATCAACTGCTTCCTAATAAAAATATGGTTCCCCATCTTCAGTAATCAATGCAAATGATGAAGCATAGTCTTCATACCTTTTTGGTGTTCTTATTTCCCTCGTAGACCTTCTTAGGGTGACTGGTTGCTGACTGGATTCCGGAATTTCTCCAGTTTCCTCTGATTCTCCACCTTTTCCAGAATTCTCTCCTTCCTTTCGACTTTCTGGAAAAGGTATAGTCTCCAATTGAATCTGCTGACCTGGCGATACCTGCTTCTGTTCAACTCTTTCAAAATTTGATTTTAAAAGAGATGATTCATCAAATGTTACATCTCTACTAATGACTATTTTCCGTGAAGTAGGATCCCACAACCTATATCCTTTCACTGAATAATCATATCCAACAAAGACACAACATTTTGATTTTGGACCTAATTTTGAACGTTGATTTCTAGGAATAAGAACATAGGCATCACAACCAAAAATCTTCAAATGCGAATAATCACAAGACTGACCCAACCAAAATTATTCAGGAATTTGACAGTCTATTGCAGCCGAAGGTGACCTATTAACTAAATAAAAAGCAGTAGATACTTCTTCTGCCCATAACTCCTTTTGCATATTAGCATTACTAATCATGCTTCTGGCTCTTTCCATAAGAGTCTGATTCATCCGTTCAGTAACACCATTCTGCTGAGGAGTATAAACAACAGTTTTATGTCTAACTATCCCTTCATCCTTACAAAATTGTTCAAATTCTAAAGAGGTAAATTCACCGCCATTGTCAGTTCTTAAACATTTGATTGATTTGCCTTTTTTCTTTTCCACCATCGTTTTAAATTTTTTAAACACATTAAACACATCAGCTTTCTTTTTCAACATATAGACCCAAAATTTTATGGAGAAATCATCAATAAAAGTTAAAAAATACAAGGCACCTCCATAGGACACTATAGGAGATGGTCCCCACAGATCAGAGTGAATATAGTCCAAAATCTTCTTGCTATTATGATTGCCAGACTTGAATCTTTGTTTACATTGTTTTCCAAACACACAATATTTACAAAAATCCAACTTCAAGGATTTCAAATCAGGAGGTAGCTTGCAATTCATCAGTACCTGAAGACCTTTCTCGCTCATGTGACCCAACCGCTAATGCCATAGATAAGAACCTTCTTCTACTTTATCTGACATGATCATTGTTTCACTGACTTGAGTGCTTCCCTTGAGTCTGTATAGGTTTCTGACTTTTTCAGCCTTCATAACAACCAAGGCTCCTTTCGAGACTTTCAGTACTCCATTCTGACCTGTAAACTTATGACCATTCGAATCCAAAACTCCCAAGGAAATCAAGTTTTTCTTTAGATCAGGTACATGCCTAACATAAGATAAGGTTTTAATTGTACCATCATACATTTTAATTTGCACATTTCCAATCCCAACAGTCTGACAAGATGCATTATTTCCCATGAAAACAGAATTACCATTTATAGTTTCATATGATGAAAACCAATTTCGGTGTGGACTCATATGATGAGAAGCACCAGAGTCTAATAGCCAATAGTCAGCATCTTGTGAGATATTACATACAGGGGGTGCTTCAACAGTTAAAACCTCATCATCCATACCTGAATCGACCTGATTTGCTTCCTTGTTGTTTTCCGCCTCCTTCCATTTCCAGCAATCCTTTTTGAGATGTCCTGGTTTGTTGTAGTACCAACATTTTGCTTTACTCTTCTTGATGCATTTTGACTTCGATCTAGAAGAATTTCTTGTCTTCTCCCCCCGTTCCTTTGAGCGACCTCTAGCTACCATGGCTTCAGGTGCAGAAGTCTCAATGCTAGATTGTCTTCGTACCTCTTCAGATAAGAGAGCACCCATGACAGATTCAAAATTTAATGAATCGGAAGTGCTCAAACTGATTGAGGTCACGAAGTGATCCCGTGACTCAGGCAGGGAACACAACAAGGTTATTGTCTTGTCTTCTTCCTCCATCTTTAATTCCATATTAGACAACTGACAAATAAGTGTATTAAAAACATTCAAGTGATCTGCAATTTTCGTACCCTCCTTCATACGAAGGCTATACAGTTGTCTCTTTAAATAGATTCTGTTAGTCAAAGATTTTGTCATATAGAGAGTTTCCAATTTCTTCCACAACCCTGCGGTTGTACTCTCTCCAACAATATTGAAGAGTACTTTGTCTGCCAAACACAACCGAATGGTACTAAGAGCTTTGGAATCCAAGTCCTCCCAGTGTGAATTTGACATGCTTGCTAGTTTTTTAGTTACTCCGTCAAGTGCCTTGTGCAACCCTTGTTGCACAAGAAAATCCCTAACCTTCAATTTCCATAGAGCAAAATTGTTTTTCCCGGTGAAATTCTCCACCTCAAATCTTGCGTTTTTCATTTTCGCCATTTCTCCCTCCTAGGGTTTCAGGTTTTCCCTTCTTCTAGGGTTTTAATATTTCCTCTCTTGTTTACATATTTTCTGAATGCTCAGAAAAACCCGACTCAGATTTTAAAAAAATAAATTCTGAATTTCAAGATTTCCTCTCTTGTTTGTAGATTTTTTGAATGCTCAGAAAAAAAAAAAAAACCTCCTTGGATACAAGTGGCTTCTGCAACTGTTCTTTCTTGGCTGTTAGAACCTTTGCAAATGGCTACTTCGTCTGATATCAAACTATGACAAGGCAAGACTCCTTCATTCTTGCTCAAAACAGCAGCGGAATCTCAAACTCCTCCTTTCTTTCTCACAACAGCAGTTACATGCTTGTTCTGCGTTACTGCATCCTTGTCTTCTCTCTCCACAATTTGGGCGGCTTCTCTCTCCACAATTTTTATCCCACTGAGGCGGTTGACTTCACAGCGGCCTAGTTTTCAGATCCTCTCGACGGCTTTTGAGGGCTTCTTTCTGCTCTGACAGAAGATGCAGACTTTTGTGGCCTCCTCTTTGACTCTTGCGGCCAACCCAGCACAACGGGTTCAGTCCTCTCGCTGATGGACCTCCTTCTCATGCGACTGCTTCTTCTAATTTCACGCGACTGCTTCTTCTAATTTCTGCAAACAGTGGAAATCGATTCTAGCCTTTCCCTTCGATAGCTTCTCGACAGTAATGGAACCAAAAATGTGGCTCCTCGAGGCTTTTATACCACTTGTTGTAGGGAAAACAAGAAATGAGAAAAGATAATAGGAGAAACTGAAAGAACTGAAGGATAGAATCACTTGGAAATTTTTATTAATGAAAATCTCTATGTCATTACAAGCCTCTCGGGCCATCTTATTAAACCTAGATACATTTCGTTACTCTAACTACATCTCGTTAATTCATTATTTCAACTACCTAGGTAATTAGTAAATTTGCAATATTTGTTGTCACATTTAACAAATTTATGCAATTGGTTGCAAGGTTATTTTTTGTAAATGGTATAGGTATGAATAATGTTAGAAACAGTATGGCATGACTAAGAAAATGGGTTAATAAATTATGTGTAGTATTAATAATGAATATTTTGTGATTAAATCACAGAATGATAGAATCTATGTGTTATTATAATTATATTAGATTAATACCTCACATAGATGTGATGATATAAACATTTGATAAGGTTATAGAAAAAGTCGATCTTAATTATACCTATTTTATTCTTATTATTATGAATTTAAGTTTATAATAAGGATATTACTGAATTTTTCGAAGTTATTATTATGTTTTTCTTATTTTTATGAATCTCTATGAATTAATATTACCTTTTTCTACAATTTTATAGTATTTATTCAAATAGTGAATACTTGTTAGAATAAAGGGGACGGGGTAGTACATTAGTGAGCTTGCACAGTAGCGAACTTGCAGTATTCGGGTGGTATTGTAAGGTCTATAATATTCAAAGTTGAACATGAAAACAAGAGAAAGGACAAAAACCTTAGAGAATGTATTATATATGACTAGTTCTAATTGTGTAACAATCTAAAGGGCTAGCATATATTCATACACAATTCAATGGGATAGCATAGATTCAATTGTATGAGCTAAGTTAATTCCATAGCGACGAATGAATAAGTTGAGAATAGAAATATAAACATAGATATCGAACATAAATTTATATATGCATTATTACATAATTGGAAAACATGGTAGGCTAGCCAGAATATACGACCAAATGAAATTTTAGGAAAATAAAGGAATGAGATGACTAACCGCATATTCATATTACTGTTAAATAAAAAATTATTGCAACCGAAATTAACATGAGCAATAAACTAGGGCATTCAGAATACTAAAAAACAATGTAATTTCACAACAGTGCAAACAATTATATTTCCTAAACAAAAATTCGGCTAGATATCCAATTATAAAATTTCGAAAATGACTATTAAGTTACATAGGGTCGACACCCTCGTCGCTAGGACCTGAATATTTGCGAGACATCGAAATCAATAAATACATATTCACACCACTTCGTAAAGGACACTCGACTAGAATTGTTCATTTTTTAAACCAGCAAGCAAGGGAATAGACACCATTAATCTATTCAAAGCCTCAAAAAACTAAACATTTCAATAAATTTATAATATGGAAACATATATACACCACTATGAAGTATCTATAAATCATGAATTTACATGGTTAAATACTTTGAATACACAACTATGATTGTTACTAGGAAATATGAAGAAAAAATAACGTGTATAACATATGTAGCCAGTTCAACTTGAACTTAATTACAAGAATTACAGTCTCATGATGTCGGGTACGCGATTTTGGCTAGTAAGCCATAGAAAACAACTTTAAAACTACATAGTAAACACTAATGGAACATCTCTAAGTCCCATAAAAGTTCCAAATTATAAAAATCAATTAAGTAACAGAAGCCTAGAATAGGTTAGCTATACAACTAAGGAAAAAAACCAGAGCAACACTCAACTAGAGCCACTCATAGTTCCTCCAAATTGCGTATTCAACTAACCCATGTTCTGGAAGTTTAATGCGAAGGGAGGAAGTAAAAGCACCAATTTGTCAACCGACAAAGAGTCATATTCCGGTGATTCAAAAAATTCCACTTGGAAATAGAGGAAATGTGTTGCATGTGTACCTGCAAGACACAGTTGAGGGTCAATAATTGAGAGCAGTTTGTAACAAAGACATTACGCATATTAATAAATAGATAATTAAAACTCCAAATTCGTTATGTTGGCATGTGCCTGAAAATTATTTATCCTATCATACCCCTAGAAAATAATTTTTAGGCTAGCGCTAAGAAAGATAAGATTATATCAAGAAGAAAAAGAGTCTCGAGTGAAATTGGGAAGAAAAATAATTTAATTTTAGTGTGAGCCTAATTATACCTAGAGAGCTAAATTAGATATGAAAAGGACGCCTTCCTGCAATGTCAAGGCTGGTGAGCTACCAAAACTTGTTTCCTTAGCAGATAAAATAGTTTCCATGTTAGTGACCGAGTTCCAGGTATATATATATGGGCTCAGAAGAAACCCTAGCATGTAAAATGGTGCGAGGTAATTAATAAAAAATTATTTAGAAGCAGGTTAGGCATCACCCTACCCTTAAAAATAAATAAATAGACAAAAACCAAGAAGAAACGTGAAAAGGGTAAAAGCGTTTCTATTACTTACAATAGTAATAGTGGTGAGGGATGCACCAACAAACAGCGATGGCTCTCCAGAATTCATTAAAATGAAAACTCATGCCAAGTGTTCAATTTAAGAATAATATTCAAAATAAATCAACAATAGAACTGTAACAACCCTGAGATTCACAATAAGTGAAATCAACACCGGCCAGAACTATACAAAACAATTGAAGAAGGGTTATAAGTAATTTTAGAGTTAAGATGGTACCTAGAGAATAACATGAAGAAATACTCGATGGAATTGAGAACTGGTAACACTTGTAAATTTAGGGTAAATTTTACTAGGGGGGGTGGTGCTCCTACTCACACTAGGAATAAAAAATGCCAGAATTCGTTGATAAAAGGTATATACAAGGTTGGGTTTTTCGATGTAAGAATCGACACCGTCTGATGGGCTTAATAGATCACCACCGCTTGCCTTGTGGATTGTACTCCCCCATATGGCTAGCACGTGAAGACTCCGACATGGAACCATTAGATTGGCTTAGAAGGCAATGGTCACATGGGGAATAGGAGGGGTAGCGTGTGAGCTATGTGATGGAATACACATAAACCATTCATGCTATCTCATATTAGGTACAAAACCATTTATTTAACATAATAAATTGGGGCATGGAAGAAGGAACATATAAGTTGTATCATTAAGTCAATATGACAATAATAAGTTAGAGAGCTAGCCACCAAAATAGTTTTCTGAATATTAATCTTAATATTTAATATAAATCTAATTATGTTTAAAAGTATAAGGACAAGTATTTAGGATTTAAGACTAGAAGAAGTCCATAGGGATCATAGAAGTAATAAAGTTTCATAGAATTTAATATCCTATTCTCAAAATGTGTACTTTCCTTGGTTTAATTAACAAGGAGATTGAATATATACATATATAAAGATAAACAAAAATATTGAGTGTGCTATGAGAAGAAGAGATGTGACAAGAAAATATGAAGCAAATGGCATGAGGTCAATGTGAATGTGGTGGTGGTAAGTGAAGTAAGGCGGAAAATGTAGTAGTATGCACAAGACAATTCTAGTAATGAGAATTGACAAGCACAAGGCAACGAAAAGAGTTGCAGGACCCTGTTTGAGGTATTTCCAAAATCAAGTAGAAGAATTTGCAGAATCTAGTAGAAGTGAGAGTGAAGACGCTCCATTTCATCATCATGGAGGGTTTATAGAAGGGGTATTGAGACTACAAAGAGTCATAGCATATTCATTAAAAAGGAAAATGAGCGCAATTCAAGTTTTTCCATGAAGAGGTAGGCTCAATTATGATTATTATGATGTGAAAAATGAGAAATGAGAAATGTTGATGTCATAACTTGGTAATATTAGACTCAAGGTGTAATGAAGATAATCTAGACTATTATCAATGAAAATAAGAATGAATTGAAGGAAATATAGCTACCTTCTAAAATCATAATTATAGTTATAAGGTATAATGGAAATCATAGTAAAAAATCACCTTCTCTTGTAAAAATAATCGTAAAATACTAAGATGGTTAGATCACATACAATAAAACATATATGAGGTAAGAACAAGACCATATGTTTTTTTATTTTTTGTATCATAGAATATTTTCTCATTTTTTGATATGATATGCTATTGATCTATATTTTTTCCTTACTTATGACTTCCATAGATTTGATTTAGAATTCGTTTTTCTTTGTACAAGAATGCTATTATTAATGATCAATTATTTTGACAAATGTGACTAACATAGCTCAAGGAATAACATATGTAACCTCCTAATCTCACCATGGGTGTTCCTATGACAAGACAAGGGGATATAGCTGATAGATGTAAATCATGAAAAATTCATGATACATGTCAAACCAATAAATCACACACAAAAATTAAAACATCTTAGCCCACATACCAAAAAAATCATAAATACATAATATACAAGGTGTGATGCAATTTGATAGGTTACGTCATGCAGTTCCCACTTCTGGACATAGGACAATTATTTTTATGGAACCATACAAATTAATGGGACATTATTCGGAATATGTGGTACTAATTCCACACAACACAAAATTGAATTTCCATGTTCCTAAAGGCTGATGATTCAAGTGACATCCTAGAGTCATATCAATATTAAGAAGTACCCAAGCACATAAATTTTGAGTCCTATCATGAGCTAACATATCTCCTTGATGATGGTTATTAGGAAATAATGGAGGTATAATACATTTTATTTTGTGTAGCTTAGATAGGTGTTGTAGCCTCAAATTATGTGTATTAGACTAAGGAAAACATTTTATCCAATACCTAGGAAATCTTTCACAAGAAAATTCCTTCATTACAATTAATTAGATAGTTTATTACTTTTCCTATAGTCTAACTTAGGAAAATGGGTTAATTAATTAGAATTAATTGAGGTTAATTTATTTTCTTCTAGATACTTCCGAAAAAGTCACTTTATGGGGTCAAGAATATATTATCCATCAATTGAGATTAGATCATGGTTATTTTAATTTCTCCATCACATATTGTGTGGAATTAAAATAAAATAACTTATCTACAAAACAGTTTTTCCCCATATTGGGGCTTTCCCAAGGACATTTTTCCAAAAAATATTGGTGTCCATTACTTGTGTGTGTGTGCATAATTTTATCAGTTCCTATGGTTAATTATATGTCTATGAAGTTGCAATTTTTTTATTATTAAATATTAGCTGAAAATAAATTTTAGAAGAAAAATAATCTAAGTCGATCGGAGAATAATAACTAGTAACTGCAATAGTAATTAATATTTCACATGGTATTCATGAAAGCATGAGGGAAGAAGTAGGATAAGCATAGGACAAGGAAGAGAAAATTTATGGAATTTAACCGAGTTTGATTTCTTTAGCTTTTTTTTCCAACTATTTGGGTTTTGTTATATTTCAAATTTTCCGAAGAATGTCACTATAGGTTTGAGAGATCACACATATTGGATGGACCCTTCAACACTTTCATTTGGAAATCCATACCTAAAATTCATATAAAATGAGTATGGACTGAAGGAGAACGAAAAGAAAACTATATTCATATGAATAGATCCACAATACTTGGAAACCTACAAGAAGGAGAATTCCAAATCCAAGAGGATTATCCTCGATAGAGTGAAGGACCATATTGTTCACATATAATATAGAATGAGACAGGAAATAAGATGTGGGATGCAATAGAAAATTTGTACCAAAATGCTATAGAGAACAAGAAGTTGATTCTTAGAGATAATTTTAGGACCATCAAAATTTAGTAAGGTGAAGCTATTACTTCTTACCTCACTAGATTCCAACTTTCCAAAGATGAAATCGTTGTAGTTCTTGATAGTCCTTTTGATGAAAAAATGGTCTAAATAGCACTTAGTGGATTTTCCAAGGAATGGAGCATGTCCTTCCAAGTGATTAATGGCTGAGATACACTTCGAGGATAGGGTCGCCAATGGAATGATTTTACTCAAGAAGAGAAAAGGTTTAGGTTAGTCAATGGAAGTAGTAGTAACAACAAAAAATTATTGAAGGCTGAGAGGGAGTAGGAAAATGTAGCCTTAGTAGGTAAATAAATGGAAAAGTAGGGATATAACAATGGATACAGTTCAAAAGTAGAGACAAAGAAGAATGAACTATCAAAGGTCAATTTTTATTGCATTCACAAGTTTGGCCATTATATCAATGACTATTCACAGAGGAAGAAAAAGAGGAAGAAGAAATTACCAAATTTAGCATATCCAAATGAGCTCACCAACAAGGTGGATCAAGAATTTGCATTGATCACTTTCCTACCAAGATTAACATTACAGGGTCTTTGGTATACAGGCAATGGACCATGATTTCATATGCCAAGATTTGTGAGTACTTATATAGTTATAAGGAGTATGATATCCAATTTCAAATTGAAATGGATAATGAGATCAAGCTCACCCTAGTTGCAAAAGGGACTATTCTATTTCAGAGGGAAATAACAAATTTATTCTTATTCACTACATTGCATGTGGCATGCTTTGGGATGAACATGATCTCTGTATTAGTCCTCCAAGACAAAGGATATGATATTATATTTAAAGTGGTGAAGTTGTTGTTGAATAAAAAGTATTGGATGTCACCTATAGCAGTTGGACTGCAAAGCGACTACTTGTATTGGTTGTAGATGGGAACTCCTAATGCACTATTTAGAAGCAACATTCCTGAAAGATCAAGGTGAGTTATGAGTGCATCAAAAAATACTTGTAGTGCATGCACTTTGTGAAGAGTGAGGGAGGCATGAATCTATACTGCTATGTGGTTGGGGTGATGTGCTCATTATTTTCCTATATATGGGTGACTTTTTCTTAACTGGTTCACTAGAGATCATAGAGTAGTGTAAGAGGGACATTGAAGCAAGTTTGGGATGAAATATTTGGGGCTCATGCACTATTTTTTATGCATGGAGGTATGGTATGTGGATGGTGATGTTTTACTTGGACAAGGGAAATATTGTATTGATATGCTGAGGAGGTTCGGGATAAAGGACTGTAAAGCCATGTCTACACCCATAATATTAAATTAAAGGAAGTTATATGCATCTGGGGAAATAGATGTGGAACCCACCTCCTACATGCAGTTGATAGGATCTCTCATTCATTTGGTCAAAACTAGGCCAAATATATCCTAGGAGTAAGATCTCCCAATCATTTCATGGTGGAGTCGAAGACGACATTGGATAAAAGAAAACAATGTGCTCGGGTATTTGCATGAAAATATTGAGTGTGGGATAAAATATTCTTAAAATGATGGTGTCATTTTGTTTATCTATATTGATGGAGATTCGACAGGTAACACAATGGATTGGAAAATCACTTCAGGGTGTTTCTTCAACATTAGATCAAGAGTTGTTTCTTGGTATAACAAGAATCATAAGTCTGTAGCACTAATATCTCCAGAGGCTGAGTAGATAGATACAAACATGGAAATGTGGGAGGCCATATGGCTTTTGAAGCTACTAGTATCTTTTTTTACCTATAGGATTGAGAATATGGTGATAAACTATGGCAATCAGAGTTGCATCGGGTTAATAGAGAATCTATTTTTCACAATGCATCCAAGTTTATAAAAATTGGGTACCAGTTCATTGAGGATTGTGTGTAGCACAACATTTTTCAACTACAATACATAACTAGAGATGAGCAAGTAGCAGACGTTATGATGAAGTTTTTAGGGAAGGCAAGATTCATCTTCTTCAAAGAAAAGTTGGGTGTTATGTAGGACCCCTTCCTTGCTAAGAGGGAGTGTTGTTTTATGTAGCACAAATAGGTTCTCTAGTATCATATTGGGTCTATGAGACTAAGGAGAATACTTCCTCCAATATCTAGAAAATGTTTCACAAAAAAATACCTTGATTAGAATTAATTATCTAGTTTCTTAATTATCCTCAAGTCAAACTTAGCTAAATGGCGTAATTAATCAAAATTAATTGAGGTAAATCATTTTTTCTCTAGAGACTTATATAAAGTCACTTCATGGGGTCAATTTGATCTTAATCATCGATTCAGATTAGATCATGGTCATTGATTTATCAATGAAATAATATAAGAGGAAATCGATGGGAATTTGGTCAACACCAGAAGGCACAGGTTTGCAGTGATACTAAGTGAACTGAGGATGATAAATGGAATTAGTAGAGGAAGATAAAAAATGTTTGTAAATTGGATTATCAGAGGGATTCTTCACAATGATTTCCAGAGATAGTTATAGATCGATTTTTCTATAGAGGGAGGTCAATTCTCTAGTGCTGTGAATTTCTCCAGGAAGGGGTGTGAATTGCCCTATTTTGCAATGAATATTTCTCCAAGAGGAAAATTTGTAGGATAAATGAGGGATTGTAGGAGAGATAAATTTACAGAGGAAGGTTGATTTTGGTAATAAATGTAAAAATCGAGAAGGAGGCCAAGTTAGTTGCTCAACAATATGAGTTTTCCAGTGATAGGGTCGCATATCAGGGAAGAGAAAGAACTCGACCTAGGATAAATTTCTCATAGGAGGAGGATTTGATAAATTAAAGAGAAATAAACCTGCAATAGTGGTAGAAATAATTTTCTAGAGCCTTTTCATTGAGAGGAAAGAATATTGTAACTTATCCATCACATGTTTTTTTGAGGAATAATAAAATAACTCACCTGCAAAACTCGTTTAACCCGACTTGGTTTTTCCCAGGATATTTGTCCAAAAATATTGGTTTCTGTTATTTTTTCGTGTGTGTGTGTGTGAAATTTTTTCTCAGGTATTGTGGTTAATTATTTTTTTATGAAGTTGTAGTTTTTTTTATTCAGTATTTTCCATAAATAAATTGAAGAAGAAAAATAATCTATATTGATAGTGGAATAATAACCAGTAACTACAATAATAATTAAAATTTCATAAGTAAATCATAAATGGTCTAGTTTGGATTGGAAATTTTGTGGTAATTTTGAGAAAATAAATCCATGAATTTACTCAATACAATTATGGAACTTCACTGGGTTACCTAGGAAATGCACCTTGGAATAATTTAATATTTTTTTTACCAAGATAATTCATTTCCAAATATAGAGTGATATATGCATCATGAGGAATATCATCATTTATCTTATCAATGGAATCCATGACCTCCAAAATGGCTACTTGTGAAGGAAACTCATTATCAAGGGAGTCATGTGAAATAGGTAGAGCAAAGGCCTTTGTAGGTAGGGTATCCTGATCATATTTCATATTGGGATGGATTTTATGATCAATGTTAATCAAGTTTCATGGGATTACAAAAGGAGTAGTCTCATCCACTTGAAGTGACAAATGTTTTCTATAAAATTCTAATTGTAAAGGAGATGGAAGCATCCAATGGTCAATGGATTGATGGGATCCAATGGTGATGGAAGATATCATATGCATAGTAGAAATGGAAGAATAATTATCAAGTAAAGGAAATATAAATATGCTAATGAGTGTTAAATTTTTAAGTAATATTGCACCAAATTTAGATTATATTAGTGATATATCCCCTAAAAATGGTATATTATCACCAATATTTGTTTCCATGATTCTCATGCCAAAATAAATATAATAAAATAGAGTTATATTTCATTCATTGGGGAATTAAAGAATGCGAAAGACAAATATAACAATAGCCATCATGGCATAAAACCATTTACATCCAAGGATCATATTATAATGAAGTGTGGCATAAACTAATTTGGCATAACAAAAAAAAAAAAAATACCCCAAGCTCAACGGATAATGCTAGGAAAATTGCATTCAATTGAAAAATATTTTCATAATATTATATGAGAGTAGTGGTTGACTAAGCATGTGTTATTAATTATATATCTTGTCAGAATGAAAATATCATAATACACTTGTGTTAACACTGGAAAATTGTACAGCAAAATATGACATTAATTAATGTCAAGCCAAAGGATTTACAGGGCAGGAAGACATTATGGAATAAAGAAAGTATTTAAAATCTCTAAGGTTTTGAGAAAATAAAATTTGAACTAATCTTAAAATTCTAATTGCCCGCTTTATCCTTCGAGAAGAGAACATTTTGTGTGCCTTTTGGCCCGATAAGTGCACATTCCTGAAAGTGGGAAAATGTCACTTTTCGGGACCACACAATGCAAAGGATAGTTACTCCTTGCATAAAGCAGCCTAAGGATAACCACTAGTGCCTCCTTAGAATTTATGTGAGCACACAAAGAAATATTTGGAGCACACAATTGAATCATACCTCTCCCTTGGGTCACCATCCACCATGTACCAAGGGAGGGAAGGAGGATTCTAAATCCCCTATATAAATCCACCAAGAGATGAAGAATGGGTGATCACATTATTATGCTGGCTAGAATTGCCCAAGAAATACCAGTAGTGTGTGACCCAAAGCTGGAGATGGAGGGGACTCGATTGTTGGCCACCCAACAATCCTAGTCCATCACAGTGGAGAGAGAGGAAGACTACATCAGAGGCAAACCTTAGAAAAACAACATCCTTGCATCAGGACCTAGAACCATTGTCTAGGGGCCCTTTGCCAAGTGGGTAAAATTTCTTCTCCATATCAAACGTTTAATAAGAAGAGGCATGGAGTCATCGTTTGTATTATTATTGTTGTGACTCTCTTCAATAGGTTTTGTGTATTTGTGCTTTATTTTTTTAGTTTAATTTGAGCATACTTTTGAGCTCCATCATTTTCTTCCTTTGCCAATAGTTTATAGGGGTAGACCACACCCCTGAAACTGGTGCGATTTCATACACACGTGTGTCAAATACACCACAATAGGATTGGCGACTCCACTAACATTTTACAAGTTTATATGGTTGCGCCATCTCTTGCAGGAGACCTTTGTCTACATTGGAGAGTGGAGATGATAGTCCTCTAATCCATCTTGCAGTCCCTAGATTTAGTTGGAGTGATATACTGAAGAACGTAGATCCTAATATTTTTACTTGCACAAATTGGCACGTAGTTTTTTCTCAAAGACGTGTAGTGTGTACGTTCAGGGCTAACATGCTTGTAGGAAAGCACACCTGTCAGGGCCTTTTGCGTGCAATTTACAGGATGAGATTTTTCTCCCTATATTCTACATTTTTTTTCTTGTAGTGTGTTGCACAGCCTCTAATGTATCTACCATCACTTGTGTTGATACCCCACAGCTTGTGAGAACTCACTTTTAGCTGTTTTCTGTAGGCTTAGAGTTAGTTTCGTTTTAAGTTTGTTTTTGCAAAAATATTTACATAGCTTAAGTAGGGGGAAAATTAACCATTACATTCCAAACTATTTATGTTTTTAAAATTCCAGTATTCACACTGAGATAAATAGTGCAATTAAGTGGCCCAAGGCCACACATGCATAGCTATTTTTTGTAGAAATTATTTAGTTTAGTTCAATTTTTTCATTAGGAATTATGGGACTAGGATTGAATTTTCAATTAGAGAAAGTAATATCTGCTACCTTTGCACCCTTTGGTGATCCTAGGTAAGCATATGAACGCTCTATATTTACAGTTCGCCATCTCCCTTTAGTTAGTCACATATATTAACTAGGAATATTTGAAAGCAGCCCATTATACGTGCATGTTTTCCATTTGAGCCAGGAACAATATAACATAGTTTAACTAAGGGATTTTTTGTAAAGGATCACTGATATCCATATCTTCAAACTATGAGCTTGTTCACCTTATGCTCACACACACTCACCCACTAAGCAAAGGAAGACACCTAAAACTAACTTAACCAAACTCACTAAATTGTCCCCATAGGGGCCACAAAAGAATTTATAGTTTAACTTAGGATCAAGGGGGTAGGAATCCAATAAGTCACCTTGGTCATACTTCATATTGAAACATATAATTTTTTCATTTAGGGAGCTTCAAATCCACCTATCATCGCACAACAAAGAAAACCCGAGCGCGTCAGAGACCCGATTCAGAGGGGGTTAGGCTTAGGCGCAGTGCATGTGGTATCAGTTGGGGCTACCTGACTTGGCTGATACTCGATACTATTAGCTAACTAACAAGCAGCCCAAGACTCAAATTCTCACGTGGGACGGTTTTTCTTAGTGGAAAAAACCTAGGGCATCCTTTACCCTATAGGTGACGGTGCAAGAAAGCGCCAGACCCTCTTTGGCTGAATATGGGCGTCGCCAGCTCTTATGAGATGTTGTGCTAGCACTCGCAAGAAATCTTCTCAAGTCCCAGTTACTTTTGAGTGTGTGAGGACACATAGGTCTTCTAGGATTTTGAGTATCATGCGCAAACAAACAAAAACCATTTTTTCCTGATTAATCACATAGGTTAAGTTAAAGGGAAAATTTATTTTACTTTCAATTTGTTTTATGTATGTGGCTATAAATTTCTTTGATCACAGACTCTATCCTCTCAAATTTTTACAAAACAAAACCTCGTTGACACTCAAGTGATCCCAAGGGAACCTCATCGAACTAGGTTTCTTTTGGACCTCCCCCCATTACCTAGAGGGGTTCTAGGTCTTTCACCTTTCAGGCATCAAAGAAGGAACACTGCCACTCTCATCGGTTCATCCTTTATTGGAGCAACCATAGTTGGGAACCCTAGTCGTTCTCCCAACACCACACCTTATGCCACTCCTCCCTCGACCCCCGGGGGGGCAAATTCGTGCATCCCATTCAGGAAGCCAGCTGAACACACATTAGGGTACGTCACAGATTGACAGTCATTCTACCCAGAACTTTGTGTCTTCACACATTGCAATTGCGTCAACCTCTCATTCACCTTTCTTAGCTTCGTGATTTAACTAAGATAAAAAATAACCCCATCGCACACGATCCTTCATGGCCTCCCATGCCCACAAAGATCCCTTTAGATATACCAAAATTCAAAGGCAAGCAAGAAAAAGACCCAGGTAATCATGTAATGACCTTTCACCTATGGTGCTCATCGAATAGTATCATCGACGACACTATTCAATTGAGGTTATTTCACTGCACTCTTACGGGAGTAGCCATGAAGTGGTATGTGGAGTAACCTCCTACTTCACATGGAACCTTTAGCGCCCTTGCTACTGCATTCCTCACATATTTTTAGTTACCAATTCATCACGATTCGGGAACAAAGTTAATGACTCATTTTAGACAAACTCCTGCCATCCATATCTCAGACCATCTCCATGAATGGAGGCAACGTCGCAGTTTATGTAAAGCTAAACTCGACGATAGGGTCCTCTTAAATTTATTCTTGAAAACTCTGATGGTGGAGATTTGAAATGATGTGGTGCAGCAAAATCCCACATCCGAAGAGGATGTAATCAGTAAAGCCCAGAAGCTCGAACTGATTTATACATAGCCAGGATACATTTACAACATCTTACCTAACGCCTCGCGCCTGCAAACTTATAAAGAATTTCCACACGCATCTAACTCCGTAGACAGATTAATAGGGTTGATGACCAAATGTTACCTAGGCAGTAGTAGTCAAAATCTTGGTTACGCACATATTTCTGCCCAGAACATGTCTCAACCCAGATTTCAAAGTCATCATATGCCTCAGCAAAATTTGACAAATAGGGCGCAAGCGTATCACAAAGGAGGACCCCACCCTATCCTCCGTCTGAGGGGACCCAGTACACAGAAATAAACACTAGCATAAGAGCTCCCCTCCAACGGCTAGGTGCAAATAATGGACAACATTATGCTTAGTCCCCAGCACATGATCTGCCTACGTAAACCAATGCATAGGTGAACTTTGTGCAACTGTCCCAACATCAACCACATGAGTATAACCAAGAGAACTACCCTCCTAACGTGGTTAAGAAAAAGTAAAAAAAAAAGCCTAAAGGGAACCCTGGATAAGGGGGCAGCAACCAACAGCACCCACTGTAATCCCAAGCTGGAGGTAGCTCCAACAGGAATTAGAACCAGGAGACAAGAAATGCCCAATGGCAAGGAAAAAGGCCACGTCTACTACCAAACCATTCTTGTTCAATATGTGGGGAGTACAGGAACTATACTCACCACTTTCTCGATCTTCCTAAGCTAAAAAAGCTTCAGAGTGACTGAGGACAAGGAGGATCTACCCAGCAACCCATCGTGATGCATGAACCATTCGCAAACCAAGGGATGGTAAGAACTCACCAAAAAACCCAGAATATTCTAGAAAAAACAACCATGAAATCTACATGACTAGGGAAGAGTTGCTTTTCCAAACACAAAACGATAGCTACGACAACCCTCTAGACACCACAACATTAGGGGCTAGTACTAGTACACCAAATGCACCTTTGACCATTTCAAAGATGCCTATAGAACCTCTGCCAAAGATGGAAAAGGGACCTAATAGGAGAGTAGGTAACTACTCCAAAGTGGCCCATAATTATAGCATCATGGACAATTTAGCTCAATCACCCGATGTTGTGTCTCCAGTGGAAGTACTGCAGTCATGTCCAAAGCAACGAAAACCCCTGATTTCTACGTTAGGTACTATCGATCCTGCCGATACACACCTAATGGATTTTGACTTAGACAAAGCCACCCCTAGGCTTCCTTCTATGGTTGCCTTCCAGATACCAGTGTCAGTCCAGAATATCACTATTCATCGATGTGTCATAGACGAGGGTGCATCGACATTCATCATGTCAAAAAGAATTTGGCAAAATTTGGGTTCTTCTGAGCTAAAACCCTTAGTCATAATGCTTCGAGCATATGACGGTCGTCTCTTGACCCCCGTCGACCTCTACTAAAATGTCCTGGTTTTCTTAACAGGGAAGATGGTCCACATAGACATTGAAGTCTTAGACACTCACTTGGATTATAATATACTCCTCGGGTGGAGTTATATCTATGTCATGTCTTCCATAGCCTCCTCCGTCTTCTGAATTATGATGTTCCCCCACAAGGATCGCATCATTATTGTAGACTAGCTGACACAGAGCGAGAAGCACCCTGTAACCAACATGGATGTAATTATATGCTATGTATATACAACTGTGGGTTGTCTTTCATGATACCAGGAATATGCCCTTGGCCAGTTCAAACTGTCGTCCGTTCTAGGGTCATTCCTAGGAGCTCAGGCATAGCCCGATACCATAGGGGCCCCAGTGTGAATGATGTCCACATCAAGCACTGAGGTTAGTTAGGACATGGACTCAAGTAGTAATGACACCGAGGCATTGACCATGGCAGCCTCAGTAGCCTACGATGCCTCCCAAACCCCTCTCCTGTATGCCCCAACTGGCTTTGTCCCCCAACAAGTTTTGGCAACACGAGTATTACCCAACATATCATTGGCGTTCCCAGTTTGGTACCTCATTCCTCCTTCCAGAACAGGAGCCACCAACATTACTTCCATGGGGTTAAAGCCCCTAAGTCTTGAGGAGCCCCCACCTACCCAAGAAACGGTCGAGACCACCCTCGCAAAGGAAGTTCCCATTGTGAAACTGGTGATCACGGCCAAGAAAACTGCAACTAGAGAAAATAAGATAATGACCGCAAACATTCAAAGGGAATAACCAGTCTACACCATATGCGACACTATAGGCCTTCCTACCCATATATGTGTGGAGCTAGAGGAATTAAAACCACTCCTCAGCTCCGAAAGAGACATCTTGACGTTTTGTTTCCATAAAAAGAAACCTACCACCAAAGGTAAAGACAAAGCGCTGTGTAATAATCACGCATGCGCTCTCTCTGGCAACTATGGGCATTATACCCACCATTTTCTAGAGACTTCGCGATATAGGGACGCCTTACATGCGATCGCGCGATCCTATCAAGAGGATCCCTCCATCTAGTCTAATAGCAATGAGCCTCGTACCATCCTATACTTACAAGAGGAATATAGGATTGTAGAAAGGCCCCCAATAATGCCCATTATATTTTGTACACTATACGATGAATGTGGCCACTACCTCGAAGAGTGCGCAGCCTTGGAGGTCATTCATAGGTGGTATCCAATTCAAACGGTTTACAACGTGGGGCTATGACCAGAACAATTCACATGCATATCAGAACAATTCACATTGCCCGTTATGCATCGAAAATCACCTTTTGGAGGATTTTCACTACATACCTTGCTTCCAACTAGCCCTTGCTAGCCTCCGCTCAGCCATATTCTGCCTTTCTCAAGAAGATGAAATGGACGCTAAGTCCACAAGTAGCTCCATGACCAAAGTAGATGGGATGAGCGCATCTATCATGTTCTTTATAGCCAAAGAACTGCCTAGCAGGAAACCCTTAGCTACCCCCAACCGTACTTCGCAGCGATGACCAACATGTACATTATGCAAAAAGATAGACCATGCAGTCATCCATTGCCCTAATTTAGTAGCATTTCGGCGCTGCTTCCCCATTAGACCTCAAACTGCACTCAACAGAACCTTCATATCAAGGATATTTTGCATGATATGTTAGTGCAATCATTATGAGTGACATTGTACTTATGCCTCACAAATTCGTCCCACTATCAACACGATTAATGCCATATAGAAGAGACAGGACAACCTTCGAGAATGGCATAAAAATTACATCGTTGGGTCAATGTCCCCACCTCTGTAATGGTGTATCAAGCCTGATAAGACAACACACCACCAAAGCATAACCTCGGCCAAGCCTAGGATAACATGCGGCCTATGTGATTGTTGCAATCACTGAGTCAACCAATGTAGATAACTGGAACCTCTTTCAAACAGTCTCTATAGAGTCTCTTCTCTCCCTCAAAAAATTCTCTCCAATCAAGAGAATATCAAGTGCACTTATTGCCAGATTTGCTCACACTTTCATCATACCTTTAAGTGTGTACATATCCCCAAGCTGAGAGCGGCACGACCTGCGTCAAGTCTCTACTCCACCAAAGAGGAAGACACATCTAAGCCAATGATATGGAAATGGAAGCAAAATTCAACCTCTTCTACGACTGACCCTTTACAAGCATCCACGTCAGGAAAAACGAGTAGCATAGAATCCCAAACTATCTAATTCATTGGCTCTGTGATGTCGTGAACCATCTACACTAGCAAAAATCACATACCAGAGTCATGCCTGCTAATGGAAACATTCAGGCACCTCTAAGGCAGGCAAAATTTCCACCTACCAGAAATCAACCACCCTTGTAGGGAACCCGACCTTGAACCCATACAGAATACCATTACATACATTTTCCCCCCACCAACTGCCAATGAAATGATCCACCATATACAATTTGTATCATCACATATTGATGATAGGATTACCAGCGTCTCCTTGTCCTAGGATTTCCATCTAATTCTTGTCGCAAAGAACCAAGGTACCATGTTGCCATCGAACTCCTGAATGACACCCAGCCTCTAGAGCAGTGCCTAATACAACTAGAGTATGTCGAGAAAATTGATGATATTCGCATAAACATAATGAGGCCCACAAGAAAAGGGTTCAAGTTTCATTCGACCGTGACATCACCCCTCACTTGTTCACTGAGGGAGAATTAGTCCTCTGCTACGATGTCGCAAAAGAGGCCTTAGTGCCAGGAAAGTTCAAAACCTTGTGGAAAGGACCTTATATCATTAAACACTACCTCCAACAAGGGGCATACATCTTGACGGAACCAGATGGGACTTCCCTCACTAACACCATCAAAAACCTTTACCTCAAGAAATTATACCCATAAGGGCCCCACAAGCCCTTCCCCTAGAGTTAGAGTACAGAAAAACCCACCCACTCAAAAAAAAAAATTGGCCCAAAGACTTATCTAAAAGTGCTCAAAGTATCACCATGGATCACCAAAGCGAACCCTATTTCGGATTTGATGATGAAGCATAAACATGGTCTCAAAATTTAGCTATAGCCGCCTGGGTCATTTAATTCTCTGACCGATCACCACTATGTGCGAATGGTGTGTGTATCGTCTCAACAACAAACAATCAGGCAGAATATGATGGCATGATCGGAATTATGTGCAACACCCTCCATCGAAGCATTCGCCGTATGAATATCTACCTTGATTCCCATTTAGTAGTATCACAGCTAAACCAAACATTTGATACAAGAGATACACACCTATTTACAAAATATTTGCGTGCCAACAGATTAAGAAGACAATTTTATTACATTACATTTTCACATGTACCAAGGAATCAAAACTGAACAGCTGATCACATAGCAAATAATATCCTAAACTGGAATGCATATTGAATAAACCATCATACATAAAACCAGAAATATAGGCATCCATCACAACACATAAACCAAAATAGGTGATAAATCATGTAGAGCCGCAAAAAATATCTCTCATATATATATCAAAAAATATGTGTATCTGATTACAAAAATAGTGTCATTAGCCCACTCGCTAGCCCAAAGACACAAAAATTGTCAAAAATAAGGGAAGCATCCTCATAACGAGTGCTTTCCCTTTGTATAAAATTTCTCTAGCTGGGTGCTCCCTCAAGGGGGTACCTGGACCCACCACTACTCCCGGTACCACCACTAGAGCTGCTGTCACCACTGTGATCACCACCTGACATAGAGTGGGTCGATAATCCCTTTTGTGGGCCATCACTGTCTCTAACCAAACCTCCTCAAATTCATCCATGAAACCTTGAGTAGGCATACCCTGGGTCAAGTGGTCCACTCGACCTTGGAAGTCCTCAGGAGCAGCCACTTAAGATGTCAGTACTGCATTATGCACCTCAGCTGCATCAGCATGAGCTCGCTAAGCTGCAACCTCTGCAGCAGCTAAGCTGCTACCCTCACTAGAGGGGCCAACACCATCCCCACCAAGTCCAATGGCACCACCACATGTTCCACCTACATCACCTCCTCCATGACCACCTCGAGGTCATAACGGAGGATCGTGACCCACTTGTCAGGCCACAGGGTGACCTACCTCACCAACATATGCACGAGTAACCAAAATAATGTCAGTGTCGATAGTAAAATACATAAGTACATAAATAATCAAGAAAATGTAGAAAAAATACAACACATACCTCGAGGTCCCCAAACATAACCAAAAGGGAGACACATGTCTAGGTCACCCTGGAAGTCCATCCCCGTATATGGGTATGGCAAGAACATCTGTGGATTGGCCTAAAACTAGGCCTCTGTCTTGGCATTCCAATAACGCCCCACCATGCCACCATCGCCCCGCGACATCACTAGAGCCCACCTCCTCATCCATGGCTCCCATGGCCCCCCAATGGGCACTGCCACCACTGGCCTCAGTACCACCACCCACTCATACATGATGATACATAAGATACTGGGATATGCTAAAGACTTCGATCCACATTGGACCTTGTTGAATTCCAACACCATACCATCAAAACAGAATTAGGAAAAGTTAAAGGAATTCTCAGATCTCAACCGACGCAAAACTCTAACCTGCGGGCCAGACACCCGATGCAGAGAAAATGACCCCGCTAGTCATATGATCACTGCTAGAGCACACTACTCTAGAACATCTGTCACTGATGCAATATTAATTCATCCCTCGGTGAGAGGCACCCCACCACAATGATGCCTTTGGAATCTATCCAGGCTCACTCTCCAAGAGGAGAGTGGGTATCTCAAAGACTCCCCCTAAGGCAGTAACGTTGTCATGAAGTAGATATCTGTCTCGGAATGGATCACCAAGTTCGTCCATCACAACACAAACATGTTGTGCCTCTTACACCAGTGTTGTATAATGTAGCATAGTAAGCGGCCCTGCAACCGCATAAACTCATTTTCAGCAAATCTCAGACGGTCCCACGTGGCCAACTGACAATGTTCCCCAACATCAGTAGCTAGAGTAGTCCAGATCTTTAGCTAGTCCCGCTTTCTCCACACCAACCTGTCATCAACACGGGCACCCATCAGTACAAAGAAAAAAATCAAAAATAGACAAAAGTAAAAAAAAATATCTTTCACCCTGGCCTTTTCGCGCTTGTCCTTCAGACAGGCATGCCCTTACGTGCATGTATTCTTCACATGCACACCTTTCTGCACAAAAAGAAGGGAACAATGCACCCTCGCACACCTGTCCCTCATAATTGCATGCAAAGAAGGTGCTCTTTTTCCTAGATAGCCCATGCAATCTAGGACAAAGTCACTCAGAGGCCATACAAACCTAATTTTTATGGCCCCAAGCACCATCAAATTGAAAAAATTAAAATGCAGGACTTCATGAAAGTTACCTTGGCATAGTATCAGTAGTCCCTGGTACATGGGCTGACTGTAATGGCAAGAAAGGTTGTGCAAGCACCTCTGATCTCCCAATACTCAGCAAGTACAAATGAATAGGATTAGGCCATAATCCCCTATTTATCGCCCTTTTCAATAACTGCAAAGGCCCATAACAGGAGATTAGAAGGTCCATCCTGTAAACCGTAAGTTGCACCATCATTAGTATGCTATGACGAATGAAAGAAGTGCCACACATTCGCTTTCCAGAAAAAATAAATTTTCAGCGCTGATAGGTATGCCCTCTCTTATATTCTTTTCTATAGCTCAAGCCTTTCAATAATATTTGATGAAAATAAGATGATTTCACTTGAGGTAGTTGTTTTTGCAAGAAGAACCCATAAACCATTCACAACACCATCTACTGAAGGTTCTAGAGTACGTATCATTCTACCCCCAACATGATAGAGTCCCAGAAAGCTATACATATCTTGGCATCATTTTGTCCATCAGAAATAAACCATAGGGTCCTCATATCTAACTGTGTTTACCATCACCTCACCCTACACATGATAAACATCTGTTTTGGTTAGTAGAGCCTCCCCTCCATGGTGCTCATCACCCAAAGTGGACCATTTATCACAACAAAAGTGATGCCATGGCCATACCTCTTTAGTCTGGGAAGCATCTCGTCCCCATCCATTTCATCATGCATAAGGTCAAGTTTATCATTAAAACTGAAACCCCCTTCCCAGATGACCAGGTTGTGCAAGTATATCAAAAGCGCACCTCCACGCATCGCATTTGGCCCACCATACCCCCACCAGCATAATCCCATTTGCGACATTTCTTCATCTTCTTCATCAACCCCACACATGAGACCAACCAATGGGACCCCCACCCCCAGCAAAACACCATCCTCACGCCTCGAGTGACAAAACACTTTCATTTTTTTGGGTACCCGTCTCTGTGTTTTGTACAAACCAAACCTCATTATTTTATTCTTTTGGTAAGTGTACAAAGATCGCAAACAGTGCACTTCGCCCCTTCACCCTCATATTTCATCTTTTCTCCCATGGAAGAAATCTCTCATTCCCCTTGGTCAGAGTATTTCACCCATACGCACACACAATCATGACACTCATAGCCAGGTTTACAGCCTCCGTGGATGTCCAACTGACGACGGGGATTTTCCCTTTAGAAATAACTATGACTGCCTCCAAGCTCCTAAAGTATACTCCGACCTCGAGCCACTGAATCCCCATCAATATTTTCCCGTCACCTCTCATAAACATGACTATGTTAAACCCATCACATCTAGGTCCCTGACCCCTCAAGTTGGCAACCCATGGCTCGGTTAAGGCTTCCTTTTTGTTGACCTCGACACCTCTTTTCCAAAAAGGAAGTGGTACCTTGCATAACCCCTCCCCATGCAAAGGGGTATCCTCGGGTGGAACAGTGGGAGACATCATTGTCCACAAATGTCGTCAATCCTCCTGACATTCAACTACGCCAAAATCTTTCATGTCAATATGGTATCGTACCTTACAACCATTGCACTTTGATCAAGATCTGTCGAAGGCCCGTGCCTCCATAAGTGTCTCTGTCAAACAGTGCTTACATGGGAAGTTCCCAACACCTATGCGTACATGGCACAGCTATATGACATACCATGTTTACGCATGTAGGTACAACATTCCACCTATCATTAAAGAAAAAACGCCCCATAGGGCATCAACAGTCATCATCAACAACTGCCAGCATCACTACCATAGTAGTGACACACCCAACACATGTATCTGTAAATTTTGTTTAACTAGCTATAGAATCATGAGCATGGGACATGCTTGCCTCGTTGAAATTTTGTATATATGTTGTAAATTATTTTCTTATAGGGGTCCCCTGGGCCATGGTCATCTTGGAAATGATGCAGGGTGTTGTCAATTCCAAGATTCATGCATGACTCTCTCTCTCTCTCTGTGCATGATACAAAAAAGAAACTATAAGGTATTTCAGCTATACAATCCTTCCTAGACCTCACACATTAGGGGGAAACTGTTAACACTAGAAAATCGTACAACAGAAGATGACATTAACTAATGTCAACACAAAGGATTTACAATGCAGGAAGACATTATAGAATCAAGAAAGTATTTAAAATATCTAAGGTTTCAAGAAAATCAAATTTGAACTAGTCCTAAAATTCTAACTGTGTGCTTTATCCTTCAAGAAGAGCACCTTCGTGCACCTTTTTGCCCAATAAGCATGCATTCTGGAAAGTGGAAAAATGTCACTTTACGGGACCACACAAAGCAAAGGATAGTTACTCCTTGCATGAAGTCGTCTAAGTACATCCACCAACGCCTCAGACATTATGTGAGCACACAATGGAATCATAGCTCTCCCTTGGGTCACCATCCACCATGTACCAAGGGAGGGAAGGAGGATTTCAAATCCCCTATATAAATCCACCAAGAGATGAAGAATGGGTGATCACATTGTTATGATGGCCAGAAATTCCCAAGAAATACGAACAGTGTGTGACCCGGAGCTGGAGATAGATGGCACTCTATTGTTGGCCACCCAACAGTCCTAGTCCATCATAGCAGAGAGAGAGGGAGACTTCATTAGAGGAAGATCTTGGAAAAACAACATCCTTGCATCGGGACCTAGAACCATTGTCTACCAGCCCTTTGGCAAGTGGGTAAAATTTCTTCTCCGTATCAAATGTTTAATAAGAAGAGGCCTAGGGCCATCGTTCACATTACTATCATTTTGACTCTCTTCAATAGATTTTGTATATTTGTGTTTTAGTTTTTTAGTTTAATTTGAGCATACATTTGCATAGTTTTTTCTCTATATTGTATGCTTTTTAGCTCCACCACTTTCTGCCTGTTACCAATAGTTTATAGTGGTAGACCACACCCCTTAAACTGGTGCAATTTCATACACCCATGCGTCAAATCCACCACAAAAACATGGAATAACATCCATCCACAAGTATACTATGAATATCCTTTCCAATTATATGAAGTTGGATTTGAAAGGAAATAGGATGGGATAATTGAATCCTACCTATATCAACATCAAACATGATGTGATTGAACACTAAGAGATCAACCCCTCTGATTTAGTCAGCAAAGATATATGTTTCATAGGATATCTTTAAAAATCCTCCAAAGAAAAAATGAAATGTACTGATTGGGATAAATCCTCATGAATACTATAGTTTTTTCCAGGTTGTGCATTGGTACTATGTGTCAAATGGTGTATAATAACCTTAGGTTGGTGTTCCATACTTTCCAAAGGCTTATCTATCTCGAGAGATACATTACAGGGAGTTTGGATAACCAAGTATTTGAAAGAAGTATATTTAGGAGTCTCATAATTTTTCGCTCATTTTCAAACTCATTACCTCATTGCACATGATAACATGTTATGGTCCTCCTTGTAGAATTTTCTTTAGATGCCGGTAGGTGGAGGATGTGCGTAGTTCACAACCCTTTTTTTTTGTTAGGTGAGGAATGTATATGTCATTATGGAAGGTCATTGAATGTGGGTCATTGTGAAATAAACAATGAATCTCATCCATATTTGGAAAATCATGGGTGATATGTTATTCCTTACAAGTATTACAAGGAAAATTAACCTTTTTGTTTCTTCTTTGCAATGCCTCCACTACGGAGGTTTAGGTTTCTGGAGTCTTATGAGACTTCTTAGAAGTATATTTCTATTTTTTTTCTTCTTATTTCTACCAGGTTTTTTAGGATTCTTTCGCTGCATTGAATGCATCTAATGCACCTCGATGGTATTCTTATGACCTATGGATTATTGGGAGATATGCATAGCAGTGGGGCCTTGTGTTGAAATGATAATTTTCTGAATTCATAAGCTAATTTTCTCACAACATTGTTGACACCTAATCAAAACAGATTGGGAAATTAATGTAAATATTCTAATAAAAAAATAAAGAAGATGACGAGATATTGGAAGATGAATCCCAATAGTCTCCCTCTCCTTGTATATATTTACGTATTCTCTTAATTAAAAATCAATGAATTCATTCGTAGTTACAAACTTGGCCTGACATGGTATCAAAGTGACAACTCCCAATTCAACTCTCTCCTCCTGTAACTCCTATTCTTTCCATTGTTCCCTGGAATATTTTCTCCTTTGTCCCTATTTTATTTGCATTTGGACAAATGATCATATACTTTATATGTTTATTAATTTTGTCTGTATGTTGCTCTAGGTCTTATAATGAATTGAATGTTGGAGTGTGTGTTTATTAAAATCCTAATCTATGGAACTATGCAATTGATCTAGTATCTACATTGAAATGGTGACCGAATATGTGTTGATATATACATAAATGAGTTTCTAAATTCCTGCATTGAATAGAGCTCATTTTTTTTTATCTGTAATAACTATGAAATCATAAACTATGATGTGTATATCTACATTGAAGAATGAAAATAGTATGTTGTATTTTTCAAAATGCATATGTATGGATGACATCTGATATATGCGTTGCAGATTTTGTTGTTTTTATGCTAGTTGGAAATCATATGGTATGGTTGATGAAGCTCGTGTTCCATGAGGGTCATTTTTTTTACATGTGGATTGAAAAGTTCATATAGTATATATTGTTTATATATTATATGTTTTTTATGTCATGGTAATCCTGTGTTGAATTCGAGGTATGATACATGAAAGTTGTGGATGTCGTGTGCTCCTTTTATAAAGACTGTGTGCTCCATTCTGGGTTCAAGAATCTAGTTCATTCGCTCAAAATTATATGTGAGTCATTGATTCATGAATTAGTTCATGTATGAAATTTTGGTGAATTGGTATATGATTTCCGCATAGTTTATTAGTTTTTTTGAATGTGTATCATATTCAATAGTTGCGTTTAAATTTCTAGGGTACGTTATCGTTGAAATGGTATATGTTGATGGCATATGAAATTGCATATGATTCATATATGTACACCTATTAAATCATATTCTATTTGTAGTGTGAGATTTAAATTTTTTATTATGTATTCAAAACCATATATGTATTCGAAATCATGTTGGAATATGCTACTTAATTTTTTGAAGACATTTCTTATTGAAGATTATTAGTGCAAGGATTTTTTTTATTTTTTTTTCAAGACCCAGTCTAGAATTTTTTGTAGAAATGCATTCACGTAAAGAACAAAAATCCACTCATTATATTGTGGCAATATAATATTGGAGTAATTGAATAATTATTTGACGCTTCAATTGCTTCATGGAAAGATGCATTTTTTCTATAATCAGGAGGAACCTTCCACATGACTTTTAGAAGAGATTTATTTCAAGGATTAACTAAAAATGTTGATGGGGTAGCATACTTTGTAGACAAGTAAAGAATTAGGCCATTATGGCTTGGCACCATCAAGCTCAAATTGCCTGGTCTCCTAGATTTTATTCTACATTATTCACCTCCCAGAGTTGACGATAACATTTTTTTCGTTGGCTCACATCTGCCATCAAGAACACTCTATTTACATATTTGATGGAAAGTTTGAGGTTATAAAAGAATCAAAAAACTCACTCATCATGACTAGGATAGAAGAAGAGAGACTTTTGAAGCTACAAGGAACCTCTGTTCTACATAAAAATTTTGATATAGTTATCAATTTGATGAAGGTAAAATAACATTTAGTATTTCATGACATGCTAGAATTGGAAATATAAACTATGAATGTTTTTTTTTATTTGAGAAAAATGGTGTTGCTAGTTTCCATGCCATTCCTAGGAAACTTAAGTAATATGATGCTTGTATCTTAGGAATCACAACAAATAATCTTTTCATGATTCTCATTCCATAGAACATAGAAATCTTGAACCTATTCATTTTGAATTATGTTGCCCAATTTGTATTCCTTATACAAATGGTAACAAATACATGATGATATTTATTGATGACTACACCATAATGTTTTGGGTATATCTATTGAAGAACAAATCTAAATATCTTGAAACTTTCAAGAACTTTCATGCATGGATTGAAAATTATAATCTCATATTGGCTCTATTTGATCAAATAATGAAAAATAATATACTTCAAATGAATGTGAAAACTATATTTTCCAAGATGGGATCAAACATCAAACAATTGTGCCTTATAATTCTCAATTGAACAATGTAGCTAAAAGAATGAATAGTTCAATCTTAAATATGGTACGTACAATGATTTTTTTCAAGAATGTAAGGTTGATTTTTTGGGTTGATGTAGTTCTATCCGTAGTATATTTTAAGAATTGACATTTGTCTCATGGTCTTCAAACGAAATACTCCCTATGAAATGTGGTATTGCCACATTGCTTTAGTGATGCATATTACGGTTTTTGGTTCCACTTGTTATGCCTTCATTCCTAAGGAAAAAGGAAACAAAAACGGTGCAAGGAGTAATAAATGTAACTTCTTTGGGCATTGAGATACCTCGAAAGCATATGATGTCTATGTGAAGTGAATAAAAAGTTTCTAATATCTATAGATATGATCTTTCATAACTCCAAGACTGGTAATTTTATTGAGTGTTAGCTTGATCACTTTAACAGATTTGGGCATGAAAAGGAATTTTGAGAATTAGATAATGAGATTCCACATATTTATGGGGGGTCCCTATACTAGATTAATCTCTAGAATATCCTTCTAAATCACTCTCTCCCACTCATGAAAATCCATCCACTAATCAATAAGAAATTTTTGGTGATGTGATTGACAGAATTGGAAGGCTAAATCTTGATTCATCCCCATCACATCCAATTGATCAGCTTGTGCCATCTCAGAAAGGCCCTCAAAAATCACTCACAAAGACACTTGATAGTGTTCATCCTGATGGGTTTGGAAAGACAAGGACAAGAATCTCTATTAAAGATAATGGAGTTGATGTAGAATATTATGATTCACCTGTTGATATGGATGTTTCCTATGATTATGAAGTAATTTCTTCTACATATTTCAAACCAACTTCCTTCAAATAATATTCTTCTTATAATGAATTGAAAGAATCGATTCAGAAATAATATCATGCTTAGATAATGAATGGAACCTATATATTGGTTGATACTCCATTGGGAACAAAACCAAAAGGCTGCAAGTGGGTCTTTAAGTAAAAGTATAAAGCAGATGAATCACTTGAAAAACATAAATCTAGGCTCGTTGAAAAAAAAATTGAGCAAAAGGAAGGGGTTTATTATGAGGAGACCTTTCGCCATAGAAAAATGGGCTACCATACAGAATATCTCTACCCTGGAAACTCATAATTGTTTGAAAGTCCATCAAATGGATGTAAAAAAATATTTCTTGAATGGAGATCTAAAAGATAATGCTTTTATGTCTCAATAAGAAGCATTTGTTGTGAAGGGATAGGAGCATGAATTATGTAATATTATTGAATACTTGTATGGCCTCAAACAAGAACAACAATCTTTGTATGAGAAATTGATTGAGAATCTTCTGAAACTCAATTTAAAAAAGTATGATCTTGATGATGAAACTTGGTTTTTCAAGAAATTTGGAAAAATAATTCTATATCTTGTGGTCTATGTAGATGATCTGTTGATGACAAGGAATAATGAATAGTGCATTTAATATATAAATAAATAACCAAGGAAAGGTTTTGAAATGAAAAAATTGGGATATGTTCATGTTGTGGTGTACAACAACCCCCCATTTATTTTTATAAATAGGGACCCTTTAGAAATAAATAAGAAATTCCATTTTAAATTCTTACAATAAAAACTTAGAAAATAAAACTTTCTGCTTTTTATTTGAAAAGCAAATTGCTTATAACATATTTTGTTTTCAAAAAAGAATCATAAAACATAAAATCGGCGAATTGCGAAATGCGCTCTTAAAATAGCCTTCCAAAGAAATAACTTTTTTTGTTGGCATCGCACTTTATTTAGCAAACACTTAAGAAACAAGTAATATAAGTTGTGACAACCTCAAACCTGATAAGAAAATAAACTAATAAGTATAAATCCTTTTCGCCGTCACGTCCACTTTAATTTTTCGCAAATCGCATCGCGCGCAAATTATAATATAGACTTCAAACGTATCTTATAAATGTTGCGATCTGCGATTTGTGGAGATCACATTTCACAACTTTTATGAGAAGATCATGAAATATTATGATGAATCATTGTGATTTGTGCATTTAATGAGCTTAGCATGTGAAAGCAGCTTATGTCATATCATATTGGATTTAAGATCTTAATGCCTTTAAAAATAGTAATGGATAGTGCGTGCAAAGCCATTTGAAACATTAAATAAGGAATTATGAAGAGATGATTGATAGATTGATAACTTTTCACATGAGTTTGAAATAAATCACTAATGTATCCTTATGATACTTATTATATGATAATTTCACTTTTCTCTCAGGAAATCAATTAACGAGTTGAAGAAATCAGAAATGAGTAAAAAGGGTAAACAGGTGTCTTAAGTACCATCCTCCAAAGACACTGACATGTCTTCATTGTTCTCAGACACTCTGTCTGCAACAAAGACTGTAGTAGTTCATCATGGGAAGCAATGTACAAATTTTTTGAAGATTAAGAACCAAGATTGATAAATAACCTTTCTACAACATGCACTAATTCTACTTTGGATGCAACTCTTTTTGAAATTGCATGCTCGCATATTCATAGAATAGTTGCGAGACCGAAGATTCTACCTTACACAGACATGATTATGTGGGCATTCGAAAACTTAAATATTGAATATAGAGTTTTCAATAATTCTAGAGGAGAGATTATGGGTTCTTTCAAAGCATAATACTTAGCAGCCATGTACCATTTACCAACTCCGCAGCAGAAATATGAATAGATATGTGCAAATTTTCAGAGAAAAACATCCAGAACTTATCAAGGTTATCCATGAATCGAAATAAAATGAAGGGAAATTGAAGCAGGATAAATCTAGTACATACCCAATTACACAAATTCCTAGTCCTTATTGTTACGTCGTTGGTATTTTATGTAGAATATTTGAACCTGATAGTAGTAGGTTCTCAAGAGATTTGGTTCCCCTAATTGACACAATCGTCAATTCGTCTATCTTAAATTCGGTAGACCTTTTATCTAATTACCTAGCCAAACATATCATTAAATATAGGAATAAAAGGAGTTCTTCATCCCAAGAAACATCTCCCTTTTACATGTCTACCTATGTCATGGATTCCATCTGTTTCACTTCTACATTTCCAATCATGGGTTGGAAATGGACCACTAAAATCCCTATCCCAATTCATATTTATCATGAAGAACTCTGGGACTCTAAATTCCACTTACATTTTTATAAAATCTGCTATGGAGTTATGTTACGCATGTATCAGATGATTTTCAATGAAAAGGTTCCTAGCGTTTCCAAAGAAGCCAATGAAGATATTCTTCCTATAGCTAGATGGTTCGCTGAAGAAAAGTTCACATATATCCGAGTATTTGGAAGTTCTTTTTTTCCCACATGTTTTAACCTAATATGATCCAGATAAATTGCTTGCAAGGAAAATAGTATATCAACTCATCAATGGTGTCAAAAAACAACTAAAATATGATAAAACTTCTATTTGGCCTTCTTTCCCTCTACAGTGCAGCACCTTTGCTCTGGCTAATATTGTCCATATATACAAAGAGGTTTCTAACATTCAATTATTGAAGTTGGCATTCATGCCAGGAAGATTATATGACCCTAATGATGTAAGTAGAAATTACATGGCAAAACTCAGAACAAAGCCTTTCATAAAGGAAGAAGACAAATTTGATGACTTCTTCCAAGGTGTCGAATTTTTTTTTGATATTTTCAAAAGGGTTTCCAGTCACGAAAACATTGAAGCTTTTTAAGTATATAGAAATAAGAGATTGAAAAATATCCCTTTCAATTTTCTAGTTATTGAAGATGAAAAACAAACTCCAAGTGTTAGTCTCGATGAAGAAATGAATATGGATCTAAAAATGAATCTGGTCAATCATAGAAGCAATCTGATAAGTCAGATCAATCTGAGGATGAATTTTAATCTATGAAAGAAAATTTAGAAATCGAACAAATTATTCAAGAAATAGAGTTGCAAGAGAAAGCAAAGAACAATGGGACTCAATCAAATTCAAAAGCAGTTCAAAAGGATTAGAGCATGTTAGATCAGTCTAAATCATCTCAAGGAAAAGTCCTGGTAAATTAATGGGAGCAATTTTCCCAAGCAATAAATACTCCTAAGGAAAAAGTCAACAATGATCAAACATCAAGTTTTCAAACGTGAGAGCCTTCTCAGAAGATACCTCAAAGCGTCAATCCTCTATAGTGAATTCCAACAATAAATGACAAAGAAATCATATCGACTTACTCTATATATCAAATCATCCTATAGATTGAAGGAATTCCATCATTGGATATTTTCTAAAGTACTAACTACAAGGTTGTAGTAAAAATGAATAAAAGAAAAAGGATTGATGAGACAACCCTGAAATCAATAGATGAATCAATTGATGTACTCTGTAAAGCCTCCTTAGATGATCCCACTGATCATCTAACTAAGTTTTCACAATATGTAGGAGCATATGGCAAAGCCAATGTTGATAAGGCAACTAAAGTTATAATATTTTTGAAACAGAAGGAAACCAGAATACAAGAAATGGATTAGTTGTTAAAGGAAGAAAAAGCCAAGTCCATTGAGCAGATCAATGAAATTTCAACACAGTTTTATAAAGATATTGAAAGTCTCAAGTTGAAACATCAAACAAAGCTTAATGAGAAGCAGGCACATCTAGAAAGAACAATGGCAAAGATACATAATCAATCACAATTAGAAAAATTCATCAGATAAGCACTTGATATAAATACTATGATAAATAAAGAGAAAAAAGTATTTTTTCATCAAGTTTCTATGATTGATTCTTATTTTTATTCTAATAAGACATTGATTCAGCAAATAGAAATTCAGAAATTAGGTCTCAGTCCATAATCTCAAATGCTATCTTCAAGGGGAAAATTTGATCGCAGATATCGCAGCCAACTCAACTTACGACAATGCTAGCTATCTACCAACTTCGTGATCACGCTCAGAGAGAAATGTAGGATCCATAAAGTCAGGATTGTTAGTTCTAAATTCCTAGATTATTGTTTAAGTTTAGTTTTTAGAGAAAGGTTGTTTGAAACCTCGTCTACATTTTTGTAAATAATTTAATTTACTTTGTAGTTAATTTTAGTATTTAAACCCTTCTCATAAATTTAGAGAAGGGTCTAAGATTTATTTAAGAACATTTGCAAAGAATTCTTATTTGTAAGTAAGTTTGTGGATACCTTGATGAAGTAACGGAACAGGGCCTTTTTTACTTATAAATATGATTTTTTTGAATCATTGTTGGTGCACTCCTGTATTCTTTGAACAACTCTTTGATTGAGGAATTGGATACAACCTATTATCACTAATCCGATGAGTAGAGTAATACACATATGGTACTATTATCATGTATGTTATTTTTGTTTTCGAATGTTAGTGATGAACTCAGCTTTCATGAATCATATATAAAATTAATTATTTTTGTCTGAAATATCAGTGGCACTATTGTATGATATAAAGATACAAATTAGTTATTTTATACATGGTCATCAGATAAATGCGATATATCTCCCATTTTATTTTCATTAATTTTTTTTCAAGAGAATCATCTTACACAATAATAATTCTATTAAATCTGTGATGATTTTCATCATCACAGATTGAATAGATATCTCTTTAGATCACATTTAAATATTATCCCTGGGTTAGATTAAATTTAATTCAAAGCTTTACATTTAGAAATAAATTTGTCTTAGTTTGTATTACTTAATTCATAATTCTAAATTTTTTTTAGATAAATCCAACAAATTATCATAAAAAACCAAATTTGGGAAACTAGTCCCATCATACCTAGTCAGAGCCACTACCCCAAATGGAAAAGGAACTGCTTTAAGGTTCGGACTGGGAGGTTATCCCCCTTTTTGTTGCCAAGAATTTCTGAGGCTATCAACTTTTTTGGTGCTAAAAGGAGGGCCTGACTATGAATGGCATATAAGTCTAAAATTCAAAATAAAAGCCATCATAAGGGTCGATCTCCCCAAAATCATCCTACCACTTCTCGATCACAATCTAGATCACCAACTCAAAAATCGGAAGTAGTAGAAACCTTTCCATCATCGCTTGAAGTATCACATCATCCATCTACTTCATAATTCACTCCCGAATCTCCTGAAGTTTAGTCTTTAATTCAACAATTAGAAGGAATATCTATTTCTGCTGAAAATCCTGTTAACCGATAAACTTATGAGGAAAGTGTTATTTATTTAGAGAAACTGGTATTTTAACTCGATCTAAAAGTGATAATCTTGGAATTCCCTCTTTTGATTTTCCATTAGAATATCACCACAAAAAAGTTTCTATATCCAGATCCAAGTCATAAACAAATGAAGTCACATCAAATTTTCCTTCATTCATTCCTCCACACTCTTCTAATCAATGTACATCTCCACTGTCTTCCATTTCTTCTACTCAAACAATCAGTGCTGTCACAAGTATTATTGTTCCAATTGTAAGTTCTTCATTCATTAACCCTACTTCTCGATATACTTCTATATCTTCAAAATATCCAAATCCAATTATGGCTAATCAACCTTGGACGAATCCTGGTGCTGTATTAATAGAAAATCCTAATCCTCTTCCAGATCATCCAGAAAAATGGTTACCTAAATATAATCCTGATGATGGTCTTCTTGTTGAAGAACACATCAATAATTTTATGTTAGCCATGAATTTAAATGGAGTTTCTCATGAAGATGTTGTAGTTAGATTGTTTCCATACACTTTACAAGGATCTGCGGGATCCTGGTACTTTTCTCTTCCAGCAGGATCTATTGCTGATTGGGAAACCTTTGAATAAGTTTTCCTTGCAAAATTTGGAGATGATAGAACTGTTGCATCCTTAATCAATGCTCTTTCAAATCTTAAAATGAATTCAGGTGAAAAGAACAAAGATTTCTACTCCATATTTAACAAGTTATTAAATAAAATCCCGAATGCTTCTAAACCTGCTATTGATGTACAAATAGAATGGTATATTTATTCTTTGCCTTCTAATATAGCTATTTTTGTAGACATAGCTAATAAAGCTACTCTCTTATAAAACTTGAAAGAAGCTATCGCAGTAGAGAAAAGAATCTTAGCATTATAAAACCGATCAGAGACAGAAAAAAGGAAATCAAGGAAAGTGACATTTATTCAAGATTCCAAAAATAAAGTCTCAAAAGATCCATTTGATCTTTAAGGTCTTCAAAAAGTGCTAACGACTATGTAAAATGATATGATTGATATAAAGAAACAATTTGTTGAAACTTCAGCCACTAAAAATTCATTTCATCCATTTAAGAAAAATCCTCCTTCAACATCTCAACCTCCAAATGAGATTTCAAATGTTGAATATGATCAAGATACTAAAGATCCCTCACCTTCTGAAAATGAATTAGATTCTGAAGAATAAGTTGAGCTAAATGGTTTATGGGATTTCATTCTTCCCACGGAAGAAGAAAATGAAGCTATTTCTGTATCTACAAGAATTAAATATTCTTCAGATCCACTTGTATCAAATCAGACACAAAACTCTGTTCCTACTAAGGAAAAAATAAAAAAAATATAAAACTGTGCAGACAAATCCAATTTTATCAAATCCTTCTACAACTTCTAAAATTTTAATAGTTTCAGATACAGTTGAATATAACATAGTTGAATATATGAAAAATATCAAAACAAATATTTCATTACATGAAATGACCAATCTCAAACAACAATAGAAGCCTTTGCTTAGAGAACTCAAAGAAATTACTGTAGAACCAATACAAACACTAGTTATAGCACAAGCTTCAAAATATATGGGGAAACCTCCATCATCTACCAAAAAAGTAGATTCTAATGATCTTGTTTTAATTGGTGATAGATCCATTTCTCAGACTCCCGCTTTTCTTTTGACTTATGAAATTTTTAACAAAAATGTTAATAATTGTCTTATTGATTCAGGGGCTTCTTCAAATATTATGCCAAGAACAATATGTACAAAATTAAATATCATTCCTCAAAAAACATTTGTACATATATTTCAATTGGATAGAACAAAAGTTGAGGTTATTGGAGAAATGTTGTCAGTATCTATCAGATTGTCATCTAATCCAAAGGTACTACAAGTGATTGATATTTTAGTCGTAGACATCCCTAAATTTTATGGTCTTATTTTAAGCAGGGATTGGTCTGAAAAGTTACATGGATATTTTGCTACTGATTAGTCACATACGTGGTTACCATATAATGGAAAACCAAATCAAATCAGAAATGAACATGAGAAATTTATGAAACATACAGTTACTGAATTAGAAGGACCAAATGAACCTGTAGCTTTTACTAATAATATCATAGGAAATTATTTAGCTAAATCATTCCTTGGATCATTCAATGCTCAGGTCCCACCTTTTCCAAAAAATATTGTTATTTCTCAAATTGAAATTTTTTCTCAAACAGAGTCTTCTAAATGTATTAATTTTAGCAATTAGATTCAAAAACAATGTTTATTTTGGACTCTATTTTTTGATGGTTCAAAATCAGAAGATGGTGCAGGGGCAGGTTGCATTTTAATCAGTCCACAAGGAGAGAAAATGATTCTATCTTGTGGACTCGAGTTTCAGTGCACAAATAATACTGCTAAATATGAAGCATTGATACAAGGTCTGTATAAAACTATATGACAAAATGTTAAATATTTGCAAGTATATGGAGATTCCGAAATAATAGTTAAACAAGTTAGAAATATAATTCATTGTATTTCTAGACACTTGAAACATTATCAAACTTTAGCTCAGAATTTTACTTGTCATTTTATTACATTCAATGTCTCTACAATCCCTAGATTACAAAATGCGAACGCTGATTTACTTGCTAATGTAGCATCTAGACTTATACCACCCGAAGAATTTAGCCCAGATAGGTTTTCAATTGAATTAATTTTTACACTGTCAATTCCTGATAATATAACAAATTGGAGAGTATTTAAAAATGATGCAGATATAGTGGAATTTCTTACATCAGACAGAGATTATGAAGGTCAAGTTTTAGATAAAGATGAACATGATTTACATATTGAAGACAACAAAAACAATACCCAAATCTGTAGTCAAAATGGAGAACCTTTATGATTTTAAAGATGGGTTTAAAAAGGTGACCAATTCAAAATCTCAAAATTCTACTTTAAAATTTGAATTGGTTAATCTTGGTACTCCAGAAAAACCTCAGAACATCAACTTAGGTCTTGGTCTAAAAAATGAAGAAAGGATTTCAATTATCAAATTGCTGAAAATATATAAAGATATATTTGCATGGGATTATTCACATCTTAAAACATATGATACTTCCATAATTCAGCATACAATTCCTATGATCTCAGACGATAAGCTTTTTCAACAAAAACTTAGAAAAATTCATCCAAATTTAGAAAGTCAAATTAAATCTGAACTGAATACAATGCTCAAAGCTAAAGTCAATTTTCCTATTAGACATTTGAAATGGGTGTCAAACATGGTTCCAGTTAGGAAAAAGAATGGAAACATTAGAATTTGCATAGATTTTAGGAACTTAAATAAAGCCTGTCAGAAAGATAATTTCCCTTACCTACCATGGAACAAATATTGCAATCAGTTGCACGATCTGAATTAATGTCTTTTCTAGACGGATTTTCAGGGTATAATCAAATCATTGTACATCCTGATGATAGGTTAAAAAAGACATTTAGAACAAAGTGGGGAACATACGCGTATCAAAATATTCCTTTTGGTTTGATTAACGTTGGTGCCACATTTCAGCGTGCTATGGATATAGATTTCATAGGAATAATCAATAGCTCGGTTGTTATATACTTGAATGAAATCACCGTTTATTCTAAGCATAGGAACAATCATATTAGTCACTTAAAAAACATTTTAGAAAGATGCAGAAAATATGGCATTTCCCTTAATCCAAAAAAATGTTATTTTTCCTTATCAGAAGGTAAATTATTGGGATTCATTGTTTCTATAAAAGGAATTCATATAGACCCTGATAAATTGAGAATACTCCTTTGCTACATAACAAAAAAATGATGCAATCATTTTTAGGACAAATTAATTTTGTAAAAATATTTGTTCTAAATTTCTCCCAGATCATCCTATCCCTACAGTCAATGATCAAGAAAAATTCAATTTTTATATGGGGAAAAGAAGAAAGAAATTCTTTTGAGTTAATTAAAAAAGCTATTGTTGAAGCTCCTTCTTTAACAACTCCTGATTTTCTTAGATACCTTTTGTTGTACACATTTTCTTTTGATACATCATATGTAGTGGTTTTAACACAGTTAAATAAACAAAACATTGAAGCACCAATTGCTTTTTTTAGCTCTAATATTCAAGGTGTTGAGTTAAATTATTCAGCTGTTGAAAAAGAAGCCTATGCTGTGTTTAAATCTTTGAAACGTTTCAGAAATTTTCTATTTAAAAACACATACCAAGATACTAGTAACTTACTCAGCAGTAAGGCAATTATTAATACAACGAGAAGTATGAGAGAAGAGAGAAAATTGGGTCACTGCGCTTCAAGAATACGATGTAGAGATACATCCAGCTAAAATTGTTAAAGGAAAAGGTCTTTGCAGGATGTTAATTGGATCCTCTTAATTGCCAACATAAAAATATCAATCGAATGAAATACAGTTATCTAAGGTAAGCCTAAATGACTCTCAATCACAATATGTTGATTTGAAAATTTTCCTAAAAAATGGACATGCTCCATTATATCTCAATTCTACATCAAAGTGTGCTCTGAGACTTAAATAAAATCAATATCAACTCATAAATGATGTATTATTTAGGAATAATTTTGATTCTGCATTATTAAGATGTTTAGAAAAAATTGAAGTCAAAAAATTATTGCAAGAACTACATGATGGATTAGCTGGAGGTCATTTCGGAGGAAATACCACAGCTCATAAAATATTGCATGTTGGTTATTATTGGCTGACTCTGTTTAAATATGCACATGAATATACAAGAAAATGTAAAACTTGTCAAACTACAATAGGAAGAGAAAGGAAAGCAACATTCCCATTACAACTAGTAAACATCCAACAACCATTTGAACAATGGGGGTTAGATATTATAGGTGAAATAACTCCTAACTATTCAAAACAACACATGTATATTCTAACTGCAACTGATTATTTCACAAAATGGGTAGAAGCTATCCCATTAAAGGTGGTTAATACACACAATATTTCAGATTTTATCGATCAATTCATAATTACCAGGTTTGGCCTTCCATCAGCTTTGATATTTGATAATGAATCTAACTTTTCTGGAAATGCCATGATAGAATTTCCTTTGAAAAGAGGTTTTAAATTAAAATAATCAGCTAATTATTATCCACAAGGAAATGGATTAGCTGAATCTACAAATAATAACCTTATCAGAATCATCAAAAGAACTGTAGAACAAAATCATAAGAATTGGCACAAAGCATTATTATTTTCTCTTTCGGTAGATAGAATTACCCAAAAAGCTTCAATAGGTACTTCACCATTTGTGTTAGTTTATGGAAAAGAAGAAATTCTACCCTCAAACGTCACAATATCATCATTTTCTTTAGTACAAATCATTGATGAAAATCCTTCTTCCTCTCTTCAACTTAGACAAGATCAAATCTTTAAGTTAGAAGAAGAAAGAGGAAAAGCTAAACAAACTCATACCCATCATCAACCAATAATAAAAGCTTCATTTGATTTAACTTCTGTTAGTTTAAAATATTTTCAAATTGGTGATTTGGTATTAAAGTGGGACAAAGCTCATGAGGAAATGGGTAAACATACAAAGTTTCAAAAACTCTGGCTAGGACCATTTCCGATAATTGAGAAAATTGGCTCATGAAAATTTCTATTACAGGATTTATCAAGTAAAAAATATTCTTTACCTGTTAATGGACAAATTTTAAAAAGATATTTCTCATAGGAGGTAACTCTTTTGTCTTTGTATATTAAAATATTTTTGTTTTTTATATAGAAATAAAAACTTGTTTAGTATTGACAGTTGGCCTTTCAGGAAGGAAGTCTTAGATAATTTCTTTTTGATCTTTCTTTTTTCCACTTCTTTAAAATGGAACTATTAAAGAAATAAAATCGAAATATTTAGAAAAACAAATTGATTTTATCTTTCTTAAAAAATGAAATTCCAATAAAACACTTATTTTTTTTTTATGAACTCTCATTTTTATCTACTATGAAAATTCTTCTATCAATCAAGAAAATAAAATTGCAATATAGTAATAAATCTTCTTACAAAAAAGAAATCTAACAACTCGACATTATCATCCTGCATCTTAAAAATAACTATGATTTGTGCCATTCGGTACATCTTATCATTTTCAAAAGAAACTAAAAAGAAAAGGTTTAGAGAAAAAAACTTAAAAGATAATAAGTCTCATCACGAGCTTGTTTAGCATGTTCAAAAAAAATAGTTGAACTGGCATTACTAATGTTGTATACCAAAATAGTGTAATGACTTGAGATTATATCATAAAGACAAGGGGTCTCATTAATAGCCAACTTGATCAATTTAATTACTACTTGTGAATGGAATTGTGACTATTAGGTCACCAAACCAAGACAATGGCTTTTAAGTAGAGAAAAATATACAAAAGAAAATGGTAATTTACTTATGAAAATGATGAGAAATAATGGATGGAAAAATGGATCATAGCTGGGTAAAAGGTAACCCTGCCAAAAGCTTCAAACTGCCCATTGGAACAGAGGCTCTATCTTTGATAAAAGAGTAAATTTATAAAAATATTATCTGTAAATATTATTTGCTATTTATTTTTAACTAATTAAAGACTGACATTGATTTTCATACTTATACCTTTATAGAGGAATTGTCAGAATAAGTGAATAAATGAAATTTCCGTTATTTGAAAAAGATATTATTTATTTCAAATTTCATTCCTTTAAATCTTTTATTTTTATATATAAAGGATTTAGAATTTTCAAAAGAAAATTATTAGAGACATTTGGTTCATTCAAGTGAATTGCCAATTGTTGTGATGTACAACAAGCCCCCATTTATTTTAATAAATAGGGACCCTTTAGAAATAAACAAGAAAATCTATTTTAAATTCTTATAATAAAAACTTAGTGATCCAGATTTATGTAGGAATGCAACAAAATAAAAATATAATCATAAATACAAAGATGCAGTGGAAATAACACTTCATTTCGTTAATTTAAAAGAACTAAAATTTGCTTACAGACAAAATGGAAATAAACTAGCTAGGGCACTGGTAGCGATCTCTAAGAAGGGATGTGGTGGCTACAGGCCTCTGACCTGAGTTACAATGAGGCTCAAGGGGCTATTTATTATTTAGAAGTAATGGAAAACCATAAACATCCAAAACCCTAACCCTAGGAGATGAAGCGCCAAAACTATGGGCCCCATTTGGGTAAATTGGTGTTTTAACTTCCCGGGGATGTAACTTTGGCATATGATCTCCGTTTGACGTGAACCATACCTCGTTGGAAAGATCTATCCGAGGACTAAAATTTTTTAGTGAGAAACATCAATCCATGGACCCATGTTTCTCCCATTTGTCCCAAAAAATGTCGTTTAGGGCCTCAAAACGGCTCTGGAAGTTCAGGACCCAAAAAACTACTAAAAATAGTAAGTTGTGCTGAAACTGAAAAAATGAAAGAGAAAATGGTGGGGCCTCAAGTGGAATAGGTGAGTGACCACCAATAACCACCTGGATCATTCCTCCCCCTTAGGAAGCAATGGTCCCCATTGCATTACGTTCCTCCATGAGATGAGGAAACTTTCGCTGAACTTGATCCCTAGTGAACCACTTTCCTTGGGGCGGGAGTTGGCTAGTTTTGACAACCCGATACAGTTGGATATTCTGTTGGTGAGTGTTCTTGATTTTCATGTCCATGATATAATCTATGGTGGCTTTTTCCATGTAGTCTGGGTTTAACTCTGTTGGTGTGAGTTGTTTTGCAATGTCAGAGGTGTCCAGTAGAGGTGGGAAGTAAGGATGAAGGTGGTCCACATTGAATACTGGGTGCAGACCAAGGAATGGTGGAATAATGAGCTCAAAGGAATTTTTCCCTACATCCTTGGTGATGGTTTAAAGCCTATATCAGAGTGGGTGAAGCATGCAGTGGGGTCTAGTGAGGCGCTCTTTCTGCAAGTGTAGCCACACTTTGTCGCCCCCTTGGAAGTTGTGTGGAACCCGATGTTAATCATGGCATTGCTTGTACTTAGCATTGCCTCTATCCAATATGTCATGAACCTGTTGGAATATTTGTTGAATGCACTCGATGAAGCTATTTTATTTGTCAAATTTAGACTTAACATGAGCCAAATCAGCCTGAGTAGCTGCAAATGGCATGGCTACGTCAATGCAACATAGTGGCTGGAATCCCAAGCCTACCTGAAAGGGGCTGTGGCCGATTAAGATGTGGAGAGACTGGTTATAACTATTCTATACATAGGGCAGGCTCTCATCCAATGTGTGTGGATGCTTTGAATTGTACATGTGCAGAATGTGTACAATCATTTTGTTGATGACCTCTGTCTGGCCATCTATTTGGGGATGGAAGGCTGTGGACTTGGCGAGCTTGGTATCCAGCATTAACCAGAGGCTAGACCAAAATTTTCTAAGGAACCTGCTATGCCGATATGATACGATAGATAGTGGGATCCCAAAGTGCACCCACACTTGTTCAAAGAAGAGTTTAGGAGTGGCTTCTGCTGTGATATTCTTCTTGCAGGCCACCATAATGGCCATCTTTGAGAATATATCAAAGACCACAAAAAAATAGTCATTTCCATGCTTATTAGAAGGTAGGCCTAACATGTAATCCATGAATATGGATTCCCAAGGTCGAATAGGGGTATATAGCAGAGTATATAGGCATTACTTCTTAATGTCCGGTTTGGAAATGGCACAAGCAGTGAATGATCTAATGTGCTTCCCGACATCCTTTCGAAGGTTCAACCAATAGAAATACTTCTACATTACTAATACTATTTTCTCGACCCCGAAATGCCCAATGACTCGACTGTAGTGTGCTTCCCATATCATCTTGGCATGGTTGCTTGAAGGAACACAAAGTTGTCCCAGGTGACATAAAAGTGCATCTTGGAGGTGAAATTTTGGAACTTGTATACCCCCCAAGAATGCCTTGTATGTGTGGCCAAATTTTGGGTCGCTCTCATATAGAAGTAGCCAATCAGAAGTTTCATGCCCACAAGAGTTGAGAACGGTGGTGAGTGCCACGAATGGTGGTCGGCTGAGGTAGTATGCAACATTATTGGTGCTACCTTTCTTGTACTTGATGTTTAAATGAAACTATTGCAGATATGTGGACCACTTCTCATGGCGATCATTCTGCAACTTCCCTTGTGTCTGTATGAACTACAGGGGCCAGTGGTCTATGTGGATGATTGTTTCCTTCCCCAAAATATAATGCTTCTATTGTCGACAAGCTTACACAATGGAACACATTTCTTTTTCATAAGTGGGATACTTACGAACTGTGTCAGACAATGTCTCACTATGGTATGCCATTGGATGTCCCTGTTGAGTAAGAACTGACCCAATAGCATAGTTAGAGGCATCTGTCTCGATCTCAAATGGTTTTTGCAAGTCTGGTAATTTGAGCACTCGGGCAGAACAGAGGTGATTTTTCAATTTTTTGAACGTCGTTTGTTGAGTTTCCGACCAAAAGAATTTTTCTCTCACTCCTCCCTTGGTGACTTGACTCAAAGGCCAAGTGATATGAGAGAATCCCAACACGAACCTACGGTAGAAATTAGCAAGACCCAGAAAGTTGTGAAGCTCTATTATAGTGGTTTGGGCTAGCCAATCTTGAATGACTTGGATCTTGGTTGGATCCACATGCACCACCCTTTCATCAATATTGTATCCCAAATATTGAACTTGGGTCATGCCAAAAGTGCACTTCTCCAAATTGGCACACAACTTGTGTTGTCGCAGTGCTTGGAGGACTTGTCGTATGTGGTGGAGGTGCTCTTCCCAAGTCTGGCTGAAGATCAGAATGTCATCCAAGTACACCACAAAAAATGAGTTGGTGAATGGCCGCAAGATGTCATCCATCAACCTTATGAAGGTTGCGAGAGCATTTGTCAACCCAAAAGGCATTACCAGCCATTCGAAAATGCCTTCCTTGGCTTTGAAGGCAGTCTTCCACACATCAGAGGGTTCAATTGGTACCTAGTGATACCCAGACTTCAAGTCGGTCTTGCTGAAATATTTCACCCCTTTGAGTTGGTCCAGAAGGTCATCAATCCGTGAGATCGGGTACCTATTCCGAAAAGTGATCTTGTTCAGTGCCTAATAGGCAATACAGAATCTCCACATCCCATCCTTCTTCTGTACAAACACGATCAAGCTCCCACAGGGCGATGAACTTTGTCAGATGTGACCGTTTTGCGGCAGCTCCTGAATCTTCCTCTTGATTTCATCGTTCTCAAGAATAGAGTGCTAATATATTGGTCCATTGGGTAGCAACGCACCCGGGGTCAGATCAATCGGGTGCTTGACCTGACAGTGCAGAGGAACCCCTGTGGGTGAGGTGAATATGTCCCAATACTCCTCCACAACCCTGTCCATTTGTTGTTGTCCTACAAAAGAACCCTATCTGGAGGTCGTGGCCATAGCCTTCTTCTTGCCCTAGGGGCGGATCATCAGGAAAACAAATTTCCTAGTTTGGGAAATGAGCTTACTGCATTGTTTTGTAGTAACCAAAGAGATAGCTATAGGAGGTGGTACCTCTGGTATCCTATATGTTAAACACCATGTTGAAGCACACACATGGTGTATGAGGAAGAAGAATGCACACACAAGAGAAACAACACACAATGAAAGATAAGCGTGAGGCTTTCTTATTTTCCATTATACAAAGATGTACATTTATAGTATAATGGTGTGACTCTTGGTTTCACATTCCAAGGTCACTTGGACTCCATTGTGACTTTTCGCATTCCACACCTACCCATGTAGGATTAGGTGTTCCAACATCCCCCTTAATCCGAAGGGGTATGTGTGAGTCCAAGAAAAGAGTTGTAATACAAATCTGCAAAGTATACATGGCAGCACTTGGGCTGAATCAAATCTCTGAAATGTTGGAAAAAAGAGGTGGTTTTAGGATGACCACAAACACTGGAACGCAATACATGTTGCAGTTCCCGGAACTCTTCCAAAACTGGCAAGAAGTTGAAGGCTTCTGCTAGAGGAATTGTCCCTCATAAAAAAGGGAGACCTTCGACCTAAAAGAAGGGAGGTCTACTACCTGTGGTGGTTTTAGGTTGTCCACCAACCAAAGATGATGGTTTTAGGTTATCCACCAACCGAAATGATGGTTTTAGGTTATCCACCAACCAAAGATGATGGTTTTAGGTTATCCACCAACCGAAAATGATGGTTTTAGGTTATCCACCAACCGAAGGTATGCTCATGGGCATCTGTGTCTCTGGCTACATCTCTGAATCCGGAATGACGAATTGTGGCTCAGGCTCGCTTGAACTGCTGGCTACAACTCTGAACATGGAATGAGAGATTGTGGCTCAGGCTCGCTTGATCTATCGTCGAAGCTTGTACATGACCACCATTTTCCCCCCTGTTAGGGACAAGGTGAGATGATGGCGAAAACTCAACTGCAAGTTTGCTCAATATCCGTGAACATGTTCTGACATGCGACTTAAACATCTTCTTGGTTGTTGATGCCCATTGCCAAGAAGCGATCCATCCAAGATGAATCTTGGTTCTTGCAGGAGGCTTGTGTCTGAAGCATCTGTCTGAAGAATGAGTGTGTCGACCACAGTGCTTGCATGGATGAAGATCAAAACAGTGATCTTTCATATGGCCAACTCGATCACAGTGTTGGCATTTTTCAATCTGATGTTGTTGTGGAACAGGATCTGGAACAGCTGCAGGTGAACTGTCATACATGAATCCGGCACTCTGAAATATGATGGGCTTTGTGTAGTCTGGAATATGAAAGGACACATCCTTTTCATATCCAAGACCAGTTTGGTGCTTGTTGTGGACAAGCTCTTCCCAAGGTCTGATGATGGGCTTGAGAAGTGCAGGTTGAATTATTGCATCTGCATGTACATCTGCTCTAGTACAATGAACTAAATGGGAATCAACTGCAACTTTACCTTCTTTCTTCTGATGAGAGTCCTTCTCAATATTTTGAACAGAAACAGGTTCAGAATGGTGACTCTTTTGCTGAAGTTCATCTTGTTGGAGCTGAGATTCCAACTGCAAAAACTCAATCTTTTCATGTGCATCTAGCAAAAAACTTCGAATATTACAAAGAGCATCCTTGCTCATTTTTATCATGTCATCAACATTGGAATGAATGAGGTCATTTAACAACACTAATGCCTCATTGATTTTAGCCATTTCAACAACTTAGGCTCAAAAAATGAAAGGGTGTCGGCTACAACCAAAAATGCACCCGTTTACAATGTGATGCAATAACAAATACAAATGACTCCAAGGAATTCTCAAAGTACAAAATGTGCTCCTCAAATGATGGAGGGAAATCAACAATCCAACAACTCAAATTTACTAATTGCAACTATGAAGAAGATCCAAATCAATGTGAGTCCAATACAATATTTTCTGCAAAAAGTGCAGCAAAAACAATGTGCAAGAAGCCTTTGAGGCAGTTGAATTTCCTTTTTCAAATAGTTGTTTTCAATGATGGAAAACTTGTCTTCAAATGTCAATTCTTCAAAAAATCACTCTTCGAATCAATGCCACAAATCATGAAATGCAAGACTTCTCTTTTCTCTTCTATCTATCCATGTCATTTCTTTCATTTCTGCTGTTTATATCTTCTCTTTCCTCTCTCTCTGTTGTTATTTTTTTTTTTTTAAATTAATTAAAAAAAATGGGAATAATTAAAAATGTGGGGGAATGAGATTAATTAAAAAGGATTTTAAATAATTAAAAAGGGAAGGGGAAATATTAATTAAAAGGGATTTTAAATATTTAAAAAGGGAAGGGGAAATATTAATTAAGTGGGAAAATATAAAAATCGATTAAAAAAAATGAAGGGAAATATTAAAAAGGGATGGGATGGAATAATGGGTGAGGGGGTTTATTAAAAAATTTTAAAATATAGTGAATGGGAAAAAGAAATTTAATGGAGGGATTTTAATTTAAAAGGGGAATGGGGGTATTATTACTGGGGTGGGAGGAGTAATTAAAATGGGCGAAGGGGAATTAAAAAAAGATTTACAAATTTAAAAACAAATTTAAAAGGGCGTAAGGTATGTGAGTGTGGAGCGTTGTAGAAATGAGGGTGCAAGTGGATGAAAGATATGTGAGGGAGGGTCAAAGGTGAAAGGGTTAGGGACGTGGGGAAGGCCGAAAGGCCGTGAGGGAGATGTGAGGAGGGGCAGCCAAGGAGTGGAGTTTAACGCAGGTCGAGTGCCTGTTGGGAAGGCCGAAGGCCGTGGAGAGGGTGCGTGAGGGGACCGCAAAGGAGGGAGATATTATATGGGGATTGAGCACATAGTTTGGGTTGCTGGCGTGAGAGGTGTAGCTTAGGGAGTGGGGAGGCGTAGGGAGAGGTGAGGCGTATTCGCAGGAAGGGAGGTATGAGTGGTAGGGCGCGTGGAAGAGCCGCAGGGAATGAGAGGCGTAGGGAGAGGTGTGTGTGTCGTAGAGCAGGCAGGGGATAGTCGCAGGTATAAGGAGGAGACGAATGTGAGGGAGGAGTGGAGAGATTGCGTGGGGAAGAGGGGCATAGGAGTAGCAAGCGGTGAGAGGGCAGCAGTGGGTGCGTTGGGATGAGTAGAGCTGAGTGGTGAGGCCGCGCAGTGAGCTGTAGTGTGAAGGATGCCAGAGCAAGGGGCGTTGAATAGCGTGTTGAGATTTAGCATAGGGTGCAGGGTTATGTGAGAGTGGGAAGGTCAATTTTTGGAAGTGCGTGTGCAGGGAACTGTATATTAAATGAATTTGCAGAGTGAGGGGGGCGTAAAAGCCGTGAAGGGCTTGCAGAGATTTTTTTTTTAATTTTTATTTTAAAATCAAAACAATAGAGTGGAGTAGGAATTCCACTTAAAAACAGCAGCAGATTTTTCTAAATACACAGTGAAATAAATTGCAGGAACTTGTAGACTTGCACAAATGATTTTTCCAGCAACAAAGAAACACAGTCCAGAAACTCAAAAATTTTCACTTCAAAAAACCAGAATTTTTCTTCAAGAAATTGCAGAGGGCCATATAGCAGCAAAAAAACTCAGAATTCTCAGAAATATTCCAATGAAAACTCAGAGATATTTCCAGTAAAAACCCAAAATCTTGTTCAGAAATCCAATTTAAATAGTATCCAACAGCTCTTCAAATGCAGAATTTAAAATGCAAAAATTGCAGGACAAATGAGAATGAAAACCTTCAGATGGTCAGTGCTGCCTTTTCTCCAAGATGAAATTTTTGAATGCTGCAAAATCACTGAATGCTTCTTCTTCTTCAAAGCAGATTTTTGAATGTTGCAGAAAGTCTCTTCAAAAAACTTCTGAATGGCGGCAAAAACACTGCTGCAAAAACTCTCTAAATGCTGCAAAAATGTCAACAATTTTTGCAGATATGCATAGGCCATAAACACAAATGGCTCACTCAAAGTGGAGCAGGGCCAGAAATCGCCCGCTCTGATACCATGTTAAACACCATGTTGAAGCACACACATGGTGTATGAGGAAGATAACAAACACACAAGAGACTCAACACAATGAAGGATAAGCATGAGGCTTTCTTATTTTCCATTATACAAAGATGTACATTTATAGTACAATGGTGTGACTCTTGGTTTCACATTCCAAGGTCACTTGGACTCCATTGTGACTTTTCATATTCCACACCTACCCATGTAGGATTAGGTGTTCCAACACTGTACAACTTACTTCCCAAAGTAACAATAAAATCACAAGGCCGAGATTCATACACCGCATGACACTTCCACAAGTATGGTTTTCATAATAGTACATCAGAAAAATAAATAGGATAAATGTCACATAATACTTCATCTGTGAAGGGCTTGATGCTATAAGGAAGGCAGCACTACTGGCTGATGCAGAGATCTTGTCCTTGGTGAAGCCACCCGATGGTGTATGGATGTGGGTGAGCTGTGGTCAAAAAACCCAACCGATTCACAGGGTCTACTGAAATGAGATTATTTTGGCTCCCATTGTTGATAATGAACTGTACTGGGGATCCTTGTACCCACATATGTGAGTGGAAGAGACATTCCTCCTCCTCTAGATCTTCCAGTTCCTCCTTCTGGATCTTCATAGTGGCAATAGTGGTGTTGGGCTCCACATCAATAATCTGTTTCCCTTTGTCATTCCCCTTATCAGGTTCTGATTTAGAGTCGGAGCATGCATCTAACTCAGAAGCCCTCATCGAGGCCACCAACGACTGCTTGGCCTGACACTCACTTGTGTTGTGAGTGGAGCTCTTATGGAACTCACACCACTTTCCCATGTCCTTCTTTGGCTTTACAGTGTTGTTATTTTCTTGTGGCTTAGACAAGTTGTCTTGAGCCACCATGACTTAGCTCTATCCTTTTTACTGTAGTTTGGGAGCACCTTTCCCTTGCTTTTGATTCAGAGATCAAAAGTCTCGCTTCTTGTGTTTGAATTTCTATTCAATCTTGGCAGCATACCGGTATGCCGTACCAAGTGAGGAGATGTCGAGGAACTCCATTTCCTCCTGAATGTATCTATGTAGACAGTTATGATACTTTAGCACCAAATTTCTCTCTGAATATTTGATACCCAACTTTGTGCGTAGGGTATGGAATAGATTCATCATCTCATGCACATCTTGATCCCTTTGTTGTCGCAGCATGGTCCATTATATGTACCTGTCCTCATAGCTCCCCACAGGTTATTATTGTTCCTTGACGGGATCTCGGAAAGAATTCCAAGTGGGTATGGCCGAGAATAGAGAGGGTTATGTCTCGTCCTTTTTCACACAGTAGGTTTCCCACCAGTCCTTGACATGGGGGGTAGATTTGAGGAGTGCAAAAATAATCTTCTCCCTGTCGAAAAAGTCATGAACCCAGAAATATCCTTCTAATAGATTCAACCATCTATATATGGCATCTCCATCTATTTGAACCTAAAATATGGGAATGTCAAAATTTACTTGTACCTTAAAAGGATTCACACCTCTAGAGTGGCTGTTGGATGTAGATGCGTTACCGGTGGGCAGCCGTTGAAGGATCTGGGAAAAGTTATCCATCATCGCATTCCTTTGTTTTTAGAGGGCCTCTTAGAGCAATATTTTGATAGGATATCCTACTCCCTCATCTTTATTTTCATCCCCCATGGGCGTTCGTCGTGGTTTGTGAGGCTGATCTTGCAAATGTTCCACCAAATCGAGCCCTAACTCCTTATACCCAGACCTCGTTGGGGACATGCAAAGAAGGATCGAGAAAAAGCAGACCGCTCTGATACCACTGATCCAAATTTATGTAGGAATGAAACATAATAAAAATATAACTATAAATACAAATATGCAACAGAAATAACACTTCATTTCATTAATATCAAAGAATTGAAATTTTCTTACAGACAAAATGGAAATAAACTAGCTAGGGCACTGGTAGCTATCCTTGAGAAGAGATGTGCCAGCTAAAAGCCTCTGAACTGAGTTAAAATGAGGCTAAAGGGCCTATTTATTATTTATAAACAATGGAAAACCCTAAACATCAAAAACCCTAACCCTAGGAGATGAAGCGCCAAAACTATGGGCTCGGTTTGGGTAAATTGGTGTTTCAACTTCCCAGGGACGTAACTTTGGCATACGGTATTCGTTTGATGCGAAACATATCTCGTTAGAAAGATCTATATTTGGAATACAAATTTTGAGTGAGCAACATCGGTCCATGGACCCATGTTGCTCCCATTTTTCCCAAAAAAACGTCGTTTAGGACCTCAAAATGGCTACGGAAGTTGAAGACTCGAAAAACTACTAAAAATAATAAGTTGTGTTTTTCATGCATCCAATTTAAGTTTTCACAAATCGCATCGTGCACAAATTATAATATAGAATTTAAACATATATTATAAATGTTGCGATATACGATTTGCGCAGATCACATTTCCCAACTTTTATGAGACAATCACGAAATATTATGATGAATCATTGTGATTTGCACATTTAATAAGCTCAGTGTGTGAAAGCAGCTTATGTCATAAAATATTGGATTTAAGATTTTAACGCCTTTAAAACTAGTAATGGATAGTGTGTGCAAAGCCATGTGAAACATTAAAGAAGGAATTATGAAGAGATGATTGATAGATTGACAAATTTTCTCATGAGTTTGAAATAAATTACTGATATGTCTATATGTTACTCCATATATTATAATTTCACTTTGCTCTCAGGAAATCAATTAATGAGTTGAAGAAATTAGAAATAAGTAAAAAGGGTAAAGAGGTGTCTCAAGTACCATTCGCTGAAGACACAAACATGTCTTCATTATTCTCAGACACTGTATGCAACAAAGACTGTGGTAGTTCATCATGGGAAGCAATGTACAAACTTTTTGAAGATGAAGAACCAAGAGTGATAAATAACCTTTCTACAAAAAGCACTTATTCTACTTCAGATGCAACTCTTTTTTACGTTGCATTCTCGCATATTCATAGAATAGCTGCAAGACTGAATATTCTACCTTACACAAACATGATTAGCTGGGCAGTCGAAAACTTAAATATTGAAGATAGAGTTTTCAGGTTCTTTCGAAGCGGAAGACTTAGCAGCCATGTACCATTTACCAACTCCGCAGCAGAAATATGATAATAGATATGTGCAAATGGTCAGAGAAAAACATCCAAATCTTACCAAAGTTATCCAGAATGGAAACAGAATGAAGGGAAATTGAAGCATGATAAATATGGTACGTACCCAATTACAAAAATTTGTAATCCTTATTGTTACGCCACTAGTATGTTATGTAGAATATTTTCCAAACCTGATAGTAATAGGTTCTCAAGAGATAGGTTCCCCTAGCTGACAAAATCTTCAATTCATCTATCTTAAATTGGGTAGACCTTTTATCCAATTACCTAGCCAAACATATCACTGAATATAGGAATAAAACGAGTGCTTCATCCCAAGAAACTTCACCCTTTTACATGACTGCCTATTTCATGGATTCCATCTGTTTCACTTCTACATTTCCAACCATGGGTTAGAAATGGACCACTAAAAACCCTATCCCAATTCATATTTATCATGAAGAACTCTGGGACTCGAAATTCCACTTACATTTTTATAAAATCTTCTATGGAGTTATGTTACCCATGTATGAGATGATTTTCAATGAAAAGACTCGTAGGGTTTCCAGAGAAGCTAATGAAGATATTCTTCCTATAGACAAATGTTTCGTTGAACAAAAGCTCACATATATTCGAGTATTTGGAAGTTCTACTTTTCCACATGTTTTACCCTAATATGTTCCAGATAAATTTCTTACAAGAGAAATAGCTTATCAACTCATCAATGGTGTCACAAAATAACTAAAAGATGATAAAAAGGCTATTTTTCCTTCTTTCCCTCTACAGTGTGGTACCTTTTCTCTGCCTAATATCGGCCATATATATAAAGAGGTTCCTAACATTTAGTTATTGAAGTTGGCATTCATGCTAGGAAGATTGTATGACCCCAATTATGTAATTAAAAATTACATGGAAAAACTCAAAACAAAGCCTTTCATAAAGGAAGAAGACAAATTTCATGACTTCTTCCAAGGCGTCGAAAATTTTTCTGATATTGTTAAAAGGGTTTCCAATCATGAAAATGGTGAAGCTTTTCAAGTATATAGAAATAAGAGATTAAGAAATATCCCTTTGAATTTTCTAGTTATTGAAGATTAAAAACACACTCCAAGTGAAGTCTCGATCAAGAAATGAAAGATGGCTTTGAAAATGAATCTGGTCAATCATAGTAGTAGCCTAATAAGTCAAATCAATCTAAGGATGAATTTGAATCTAAGAATGCAAATTTAGAAATCGACCAAATTCTTCAATAAATAGACTTGCAAGAAAAAGCAAAGAACAATGGCACTAAATCAAATTCAGAGGCAGTTCAAAAGGATCAGATCATGTTAGATCATCTAAATCATCTCAAGGAAAAGACCTGGTAAATGAATGGGAACAATTTTCCCAAGCAATAAATAATCCTAAGGAAAAATTCGACACTAATCAAACATCAAGTTTTCAAACTCCAAAGCCTTCTGAGAAGATAGTTGAAATAGTCAATCCTCTACAAAGAATCCTGGCAATACATGACAAAGAAATCATACCGGCTTACTCTACAGATCAAATCATCCTACAGATTGAAGACATTCCATCATTGTATATTTTCTACAGTCCTAGCTACAAGGCTTTAGTAAAAAATAATAAAAGAAAAAGGATTGACGAGACAACCCCAAAATCAACAGATGAATCAGTTGATGTACGCTGAAAAGCCTCCTCAGATGATCCCACTGATCATCTATCTAATTTGTTACAATATGCGGGAGCATATGCCACAACCATTGTTGATAAGGCAACTGAAGTTAGAATATCATTGAAATAGAAGGAAACTATAATACAAGAATTGGATCAGTTGTTAAAGGAAGAAAAAGCCAAGTCCCTTGAGCAGATCAATGAAATTTTAGCACAGTTTTATAAATATATTGAAACTCTCAAGTTGAAACATCAAACAAAGCTTAATGAGAAGCAGACACATCTAGAAAGAATAATAGCGGAGTTATAGAATCAATCACAATTAGAAAAATTCATCAGAGAAGCACTTGATATAAATAATATGATAAAGAAAGAGAAAAAAGTATTTTTTCATCAAGTTTCTATGATTGATCCTTATTTTTATTCTAATAAGACATTGATTCAACAAATAGAAATTTAGAAACTAGAATGTGAGAAATTCGAAAAGAAAATTAAGGAACACATTCAGTGGAAAAATTGTAATGCAGGAAGGCAGACTAATCTACCACAAATAGATAAGCTTCACAAAGAATTGTTATTTACAGAATGGAAAGCACAGATCATTTGAGCAGAAATGGTAGCAACCAAGACAGCCAACAAATCAAATGAGGTTATTCAGCTCTTATGTGACCAATTGTTTAGAACAGAACTTCTTAAAGAAAGCGTGTCTGATGTGTTTTTAGGAAAAAAAGAAGTAGAATTAAAATGGACAAAGAGAATAGAAAAACAGGAAGAAATGATCAAGAAAGTCAATAAGTTTGATCAACAAAATTACTAGAACTTTCTTATCAAACCTCATCATCAGCAACAAACTCTTCTATTCCTTACAAAGTCAGCAAAAAGGTCTCAATCAATAATCTCAAATGCTATCTTCAAGGGGAAAATTCGATCATGGATATCGAAGCCAACTTAGCTTAAGGAAATGATAGATATCTTCCAACTTCGTGATCACACTCAGAAAGAAATGTAGGATCCATAAAGTCAGGATTGTTAGTTCTAAATTCCTAGTTTATTGTTCAAGTTAAGTTTTGAGAGAAAGTTTGTTTGAAACCTCCTCTACATTTTTGTAAATCATTTAATTTAGTTTGTAGTTAATTTTAGTATTTAAACCCTTCTCATGTATTTAGAGAAGGGTCCAATATTTTGTTAAGAACATTTGCAAAGAATGCTTATTTATAAGTTAGTGGATACCTTGATGAAGTAATTGAACACAACCTTTTTCAGTTATAAATATCATTTTGTTGAATCATTGTTGGTGCACTTCTGTATTCTTTGAACAACTCTTTGATTGAAGAATTGGATGCGGCCTATTATCACTAATCCGATAAGCAGAGTAATACACATCTGGTACTATTATCATGTATGTTATTGTTGTTTTTGAATGTTAGTGATGAACTTAGCTTTCATGAATCATATATAGAATTAATTATTTTTGTCTATAATATCAGTTGCACTATTGTACGATATAAAGATAGAAATTAGTTATTTTATACATGGTCATCAGATAAATGCGATATATCTCCCATTTTATTTTGATTAAATTTTTTTCAAGAGAATCATCTTACACAGTAATAATTCTATTAAATCTGTGATGATTTTCATCATCACAGATTGAGCAGATATTTCTTTAGATTTCATTTAAATATTATCCCCAGGCTAGATTAAATTCAATTCAAAGCTTTTCATTTAGAAATAAATTTGTCTTATTTTTTAGTAATTCATCATTCTAAAATGTTTTGATAGAAATCCAACAAATTATCATAAAAAACCAAATCTGGGAAATTGGTGCCATCATACCCAGTTGGAGCCACTACCCCAAATGGAAAAGGAAATGCTTTAATGTTTAGACTGGGTGGCTATCCCCCTTGTTCTTGCCACGGATTTCTAAGGCCATCAACAGTTCACTATTATCTTGGTATTGAAGTAACCTAATATCTCAATTTTATATTTCTTTCTCAAAATAAGTACATTGGAAATCTATTGAAAATTTTTTCCATGGCTGAGTCTAATGCTTTTACTACTCTAATGGAACATAATTTAAAGCTCACATCCACTGAAGGGAAAGAGTTCAAGATGCAAAAAATTTCATATGACACATAGGAAGTCTCAACTACCACAATAATATCAGACTTGACATTTTATTTGTTTTTGGTTTCCGCCCCAAGTTTACGAAAAGAGTCATGTGAGGGTTATTGGTTTTCCTTAAAAATAGTTCTGAAGTACTTGAAGGGAACTCATGAATTTGGAATCAAGTATACATAGGTGTATGACTCTAGCTTGATTGGATACTCTAATTTAGATTCTGAGGTAGATAAAGAAAACATAACATCTACGTCAGGTTAAAATATGAGTCTTGTATAAAGAGTTTTGTCATGAAGGTCATGAAAATAGTCAGTTCTAGAATATTCCACAACTGAGGAAGAATATTTAGTAGCAATAAATGAAAATGTGTGGCTAAGGAGAATTAGGGAATATTTCCATGAGAAACAAGTGCATTCAACCTTTTGATTGGCAACACTTCTGCAATAAATTTGGACAATAACCCAAAGTTCCATAATAGAACCAAACACATCAGTATAGACTAGCATTTGATTCAACATCATGTTGAGGCCATGATTATCCACTTATTTCGTTGTTCCACAAATGAAAATATTGAATACATATTCACAAAATTAGTTGGAAGATATGCATTTTAAAGATTCAGGAAGATGCTTGGACTCACTAACATCCCTTTGAACTAAGGGTGGAATGTTGAAACCTAATCCTATGGGATTAGGAAATTAGTGTAAAGGTCGTAAATAAAAAAATAAAGAATGTCGAGATATATTCGAAGATGAATCCAAATATCTTCTCTCTCCTTGTATATATTTATGTATTCTCTTAATGGAAATCAATAAATTCATTTAGATTTACAAGCGTAGCCTGATTGTGTACATGGTAGGAATTAAGTCATGAACATGTGATATTCAAATATGATGAAGAGCATTAGGTGACGAGTAATGAAAATTATTAATGATGTTGTACAGTGTGAATTAGTTGGAATATATTAAGTCAAGATGTTGAGAATTTATAATTTCTATCTCCTTAGTGGAATTATGGGCCATGGCCACATCCCTAGAAACTTGGGGTAGAAAGAATCATGTTCACCATGCTTCTAATATTTGATTAGGAATCCTAGTCCTTATAAATTATTTATGTTATGATCCAAGTGGATATTGGTGGTCACCCACCTATTATACTTGGGGATCCACCATTGTATCTTTCAGTTTTTCAGTTTTGGCACAGTTTCCTATTTTTAGCAGTTTTTCGGGTCCTAAACTTCCGGAGCCGTTTTGAGGCCCTAAACTATTTTTTTTGGGAAACCGGAGAGCAAAATGGGTCCATGGACCAATTTTTCTCGTTCCAAATTTGTATTCCTCGGATAGATATTTCTAACGAGGTCTGGTACGCGTCAAACGGAGATCGTATGCCAAAGTTACGCCCCTGGGAAGTTGAAACACCAATTTACCCAAACGGGGCCCATAGTTTTGGTGCTTCATCTCCTAGGGTTAGGGTTTTGGCTGTTTAGGATTTCCCATTATTTCTCACCTGTAAATACTTCCCTCGAGCCTCTCAATAACTCATTTTCGAGACGGTAGCCACCACATCTCTTCTCAGAGATAGCTACCAGCGCCCTAGCTAGTTTTATTTCCATTCTGTCTGTAAGCAAATTTCAGTTCTTTGATATTGAAATGAAGTGTTATTTCCGCTGCATCTCTATATTTATGGTTATATATTCATTCTATTGCATTCTTGCATAAATCTAGATCAGTGGTATTAGAGCAGTCTGCTTTTTCTCGACCTTCTTTGCATGTCCCCAACGAGGTCAGGGTATAAGGAGCTAGGGCTCGATCTGGTGGAACCTTCGCAAGATCAGCCTCGCAAACCTCAGCGGACGCCCATGGGGGATGAAAAGAAAGATGAGGGAGCAGGAGATCCTATCAAAATATTGCTTGAGGAGGCCCTCGGAAAACAAAGGAATGCGATGATGGATAACTTTTCTCAGATCCTTCAACGGCTACCCACCGGCGGCGCATCTGCATCCAACAGCCACTCTGGAGGCGTGACTCCTTTTGAGGTACAAGTAAATTTTGACATTCCCATATTTGAGGGTCAAATAGATGCAGATGCTGTAGATAGATGGTTGAATTTGTTAGAAGGATATTTCTCGGTTCATGACTTTTCAGACCGGGAGAAGATTATTTTTACACTCCTCAAAGCTACCCCCCATGTTAAGGACTGGTGGGAAACCTACTATGAGAACAAGGACCAAACAAAACCCTCTCTGTTCTCAGCCGTATCAACTTGGAATTCTTTCCAAGACACCATCAAGGAACAGTACTATCCCGTGGGGAGCTATGAGGACAAGTACATACAATGGACCACGCTGCGACAACAAAGGGATCAAGATGTGTATGAGCTAACGAATATGTTCCATACCCTGCGCACAAATTTGGGTATCAAAGATTCAGAGAAACATCTGGTGCTAAAGTATCGTAGTTTTCTGCACAAATACATTCAGGAGGAAATGGATTTCCTCGACATCTACTCGCTTGGTACGGCATAACGGTATGCTGCCAAGATTGAGCAGAAATTCAAGCAGAAGAAGCGAGACTTTGGATCTGCGAATCAAAAGCAAGGGAAAGGTGCTTCCAAACCGTAGAAAAAAGTACAAAGCCAAGGCATGGTGGCTAAAGACAACTCATCGAAGCTATAAGAAAATAACAGCACCGCAAAGCCAAAGAAGGACACGGGAAAGTGGTGTGAGTTCCATAAGAGCTCCACTCACAACATAAGTGAGTGTCGGGCCAAGCAGTCTCTAGTGGCTGAGATGAGGGCTTCTGAGTCAGATGCATGCTCTGACTCTGAATCAGAACCTGAAAAGGGGAATGAAAAACGGAAACAGATTATTGATGCGGAGCCCAACACCACTATTGCCACTACAAAGATCTAGAAGGAGGAACCGAAAGATCCAGAGGAGGAGGAACGTCTCTTCCACTCCTAGATGTGGGTAAAGGGCTCCCCAGTAAAGTTCATTGTTGACAATGGAAACCAAAAGAACCTCATTTCAGCAGATGCAGTGAAGCATTTGGGCTTGCCGACCATAGCTCACCCACATCCATACACCATCGGGTGGCTTCACCAAGGACGAGATCTCCGCGTCAGTCGGCAGTGTCGCCTTCCATATGGCATCAAGCCCTTCACGGATGAGGTATTATGTGACGTTGCTCCTATTGATTTTTCTGATGTATTATTAGGACAACCATACTTGTGGAAGCATCATGTTGTGTATCAGTCTCGACCTCGTGCTGTTATTGTTACTTTGGGAAATAAGTTGTACAGGATACGAGAGGTACCACCTCCTGCTGCTATCTCTTTGGTTACTGCAAAACAATACAGTAAGCTCATTTCCCAAACCAGGAAATTCGTTTTCTTGATGATCCGCCCCCAGGGAAAGAAGAAGAGTGTGGCCACGACCTCCAGACAGGGCTCCTCTGCACAACAACAACATATGGATAAGGTTGTGGAGGAGTATGGGGACATATTCACCTCACCCACAGGGGTTCCTCTGCACTGTCAGGTCAAGCACCCGATTGATCTGACCCTAGGTGCGTCGCTACCTAATGGATCGATCTATCGACGCTCTGTTCTGGAGAATGATGAAATCAAGAGGTAGATTCAGGAGCTGTTGCAGAAAGGTCACATCAGACCAAGTTCATCACCCTGTGGGAGCTCGATCGTGTTGGTACAGAAGAAGGATGGGACGTGGAGACTCTGTATTGACTATCGGGCGCTGAACAAGATCACTGTCCGGAATAGGTACCCAATCCCACGGATTGATGACCTTCTGGACCAACTCAAAGGTGCAAAATATTTCAGCAAGATCGACCTGAAGTCTGGGTATCACGAGGTACCAATTGAACCCTCCGATGTGTGGAAGACTGCCTTCAAAGCCAAGGAAGGCCTTTTTGAATGGCTGGTCATGCCTTTCGGGTTGACGAATGCTCCCGCTACCTTCATGAGGATGATGGATGACATCTTGCGGCCATTCACCAACTCATTTGTAGTGGTGTACTTGGATGACATTCTGATCTTCAGCCAGACTTGGGAAGAGCACCTTCACCACATCCGACAAGTCCTCCAAACACTGCGGCAACACAAGTTGTGTGCCAATTTGGAGAAGTGCACTTTTGGCATGAGCTAGGTTCAATATCTGGGATACATTATTGATGAAAGGGGGTGCATGTGGATCCATCCAAGATCCAAGTCATTCGGGATTGGCCAGCCCCAACCACTATAACAGAGCTTCGCAGCTTTCTGGGTCTTGCTAATTTCTACCAGAGGTTCGTGTTGGGATTCTCTCATATCACTTGGCCCTTGAGTCAAGTCACCAAGGGAGGAGCGAGAGAAAAAAAAATTTGGTCGGAACCTCAACAGAAGGCGTTCACAGAACTGAAAAACCGCCTCTGTTCTGCCCCAGTGCTCACTTTACTAGACTTGCAACAGCCATTTGAGATCGAGACAGATGCCTCTGACTATGCTATTGGGGCAGTTCTTACTCAACAGGGACATCCAGTGGAATTTCACAGTGAGACATTGTCTGACACAGTTCGCAAGTACCCCACATATGACAAAGAAATGTACTCCATTGTGCAAGCTTGTCGATAATGGAAGCATTACATTTTGGGGAAGGAAACAATCATCCACATAGACCACAGGCCCCTGCAGTTCATACAGAAACAAGGGAAGTTGCAGAATGATCGCCATCAGAAGTGATCTACATATCTGCAACAGTTTCATTTGAACATCAAGTATAAGAAGGGTAGCACCAATCATGTTGCAGACTGCCTCAGCCGACCACCGATCGTGGCGCTCACCACTGTACTCAACGCTTGTGGGCACGAGACTTCTAATTGGCCGCTTCTCTATGAGAGTGACCCAGAATTCGGCCAAACTTACAAGGCACTCCTGGGGGGTACGCAAGTTCCAAATTTTCACCTCCAAGATGCACTTTTATGTCACATGGGACACCTTTGTGTTCCTTCAAGCGAGCGTGCCAAGATGATATGGGAGGCACACTACAGTCGATTCGCTGGGCATTTCGGGGTCGAGAAAACAGTAGCAATCCTGCAGAAGTATTTCTATTGGCCGAACCTTCGAAAGGATGTCGAGAAGCACATCAGATCCTGCACTGCTTGTGCCATTGCCAAACCGACCATCAAGAAGCAAGGCCTATATACTCCTCTACCTACCCCTAGTTGACCTTAGGAATCCATCTCCATGGATTACATGTCGGGCCTGCCTTCTACTAAATAGGGAAATGACTGTGTTTTCGTGGTCGTCGACAGATTCTCGAAGATGGCGATTATGGTGGCCTGCAAGAAGAATATCACAGCAAAAGCCATTGCTAAACTCTTCTTTGAACGAGTGTGGGTGCACCTTGGGATCCCACAGTCTATCATATCAGATCGAGATAGCAGGTTCCTCAGCACATTTTGGTCCAGCCTCTAGTCAATGTTGGATACCAAGCTCACCAGGTCCACAGCTTTCCATCCCCAAACAGATGGCTAGACAGAGGTCGTCAACAGAATGATTATACACATTCTGCGCATGTACAATTAAAAGGATCCACGCACATGGGACGAGAGCCTCCCCTATGTACAACATAGTTATAATCGGTCTCTCCACAGTTCAATTGGCCATAGCCCCTTTCAGGTGGGCTTGGGATTCTAGCCACTATGTCCCATTGACGTAGCCATGCCATTTGCAGCTGCTCAGGCCAATTCATCTCATGTCCAATCTGAAGTTGACAAAGCAAGTAGCTTCATCGAGTGCATTAAACACATCCACCAACAAGTTCATGATATATTGGACAGAGCCAATGCCAAGTACAAGCAATGCCATGATCAACACCGGGTGCCACACAACTTCTAGGTGGGCGAAAAAGTATGGCTACATTTGCAGAAGGAACGCCTCACTGGACCCCACCGCAACCTTCGCCCACTTCGATATGGGCCGTACACCATCACCAAGGTTGTAGGGAACAATGCCTTCAAGCTCAGTATTCCACCATTCCTTGGTCTGCACCCAGTCTTCAACGTGGCTCGCCTTCGTCCTTACTTCCCACCACTACTGGACACCTCAGACATTGCAAAACAACTCACACCAATAGAGTTAAATCCAGACTGCATGGAACAGGCCACCACAGATTGTATCATGGACATGCAAATCAAGAACACTCGCCAACAGAAGATCCAACTATATCGGGTTGTCAAAGCTGGCCAACTCCCGCACCAAGGAAAGTGGTTCACCAGGGACCAAGTTCAGTAGAAATTTCCTCATCTCATGGAGGAACTTAACGCAATGGGGACCATTGCTTCCTAAGGGGGAGGAATGATCCAGGTGGATATTGGTGGTCACCCGCCTATTCCACTTGGGGCTCCACCATTGTCTATTTCAGTTTTTTAGTTTCGGCACAGTTTACTATTTTTAGCAGTTTTTCGGGTCCTAAACTTCCGGAGCCGTTTTGAGGCCCTAAACGACGTTTTTTGGGAAAACGGAGAGCAACATGGGTCCATGGACCAATGTTGCTCATTCCAAATTTGTAGTCCTCGGATAGATCTTTCTAACGAGGTATGGTACGCGTCAAACGGAGATCGTATGCCAAAGTTACGCCCCCGGGAAGTTGAAACACCAATTTACCCAAACGGGGCCCATAGTTTTGGCGCTTCATCTCCTAGGGTTAGGGTTTTGGCTGTTTAGGATTTCCCATTGTTTCTAAATAATAAATAGGCCCTCGAGCCTCATTGTAACTCAGTCCAGAGGCCGGTATCCGCCACATCTCTTCTCAGAAATAGCTACCAGCGCCCTAGCTAGTTTTATTTCCATTCTTTCTGTAAGCAAATTTCAGTTCTTTGATATTAATGAAATGAAGTGTTATTTCCACTACATCTCTGTATTTATGGTTATATATTCATTCTGTTGCGTTCCTGCATAAATCCGGATCATGTTAACTTCATTCATGAATATAAATAGAGATATGTGTGGAGGTATCCTACCTAAATTTAAATGAGGGATCAATTGTAATATCTTCCCATGAAGATAACTCAACATGGTTGAGGAACATTTGTGCCACAGAGGAATAATCATAATATGATGCTCATTCATGTTCAATATACCATTTTTTTGCATCATTAATATTGGTACACTTTAAGATATGTAAATTAATATGTTTTATGACACCAAAAGTGATATGTAGTAATGTGTGTTGTTAGGTTCACTGTTAGATTTCCATTGAAATTGGGAAATTTTAATTGTAACTAAGTTCACACCATGGTTCATTCCATATATGATAATCTATCAATTTATCCAAATATGTAGGATCAAGAGATTCATTAAATGAGAGTTGATTTTGATCAAATGGGTCAAGGGGAGTAAATGGTACTCTAGACAAGAATTGTTTTCCTCCATTATGTATCTCCTATAGGTATTTAGGCTATGAAAGAAATTAATATTCATAGCGCTTTGTATCCTAGTACCAAAGAAATTGGTAAGAAAATTATCTCGTCTAGTGGGTTTTCCGCTAAAGGTAAAGAAACTTTTCAAGGAATAAAAATTAATGAGACCATATCCAGATATGGAAAGATAAATTCTCAGAATGACTCACCAGCATATGATGGAAAAAGTGTAGAAAATGTGGGACATGTGCCGAAATTTCTCTGAGAGGTAATTAGGCCTCTATGGAATGGATATGCCCTAGCTTAAATACTACCCCAAGGATTATATTATCCTCCAAAAACATTACTACTTCCAACATATCTTGGCATAAAAATAAGCCCCTCTAGTAGATTCTTTGTAAATAATTGTCTCTTTCTCATAAAAGGTAAACTAACCATATCTATAGTAGAGATAGGTGGGAACCATATAACTCTAGGTTGATATATTTTTCCTTCCCACACGACATATAAATATCTAGTGGAAGGTGTTATCACTGAAATCGAACCTCAGGCTGAGAAAGGCAATTCTGAGGTAACCTCAAACCATGCTTAGACAAGTAGCTAGCCCTAATAGGCTAGGAGAGGGATCTCTCCATATAAATCATAGTACAAGTGAATCAGGAAAGAAGATATTAGGCTAGGTATAGTAGCTCAGGGTTTTGATTTTTGATTTTGTAGGTTTTTGTTGGATCAGGAGGAGTCAAACAGCTAGGGAAAGGAAATTAGGTCAAAATTTGCAGGGGTGCTAAGGGGCAAGGTAAGCAGAAGGTTTGACATAAAAAATATGATTATGGTGAGGTGAATAGGCTGGTAAGGAGATAGGAAGAGCATCTGAAATGAATTCTCCCTAAACTGAAGAAAATAAAGAAACTATGTAAAATTTCCCAAAAAAGGGCACGAAACATGAGTTCCACCCTTCAACTTGAAAATAAGCATATCGTAGACATGGAAATGGTTTATGAGCTTAAAATAAATTCATAAAAATGATAACAAAGAAGAAAATATGTCAAACATTACATACCACATGGATCCCAAAGAAATAGCTGCAAATTTATCATTAATGTCCAAGCCAAACTGATACAAATATGTCCCTTGAGATGCCAAAGCTCCAAGTGAGTCCGAACATTACAATGATTGATAAAATACATAAAATATACCTTAAAACCACTCTCCATAGCCTTAGGTATTCGAATCCGTGAGATAGGGATCAGTTTCACCTACTCCCAAACAAGAATATGAAGACTAGGAAAAATCAACAATTTTCCTCTAAAAGAGAGGAAACTGATTCATTTGATTTCTAGAGGACGTATCTAATGTATCTGCCCTAGATAAAAGTCAAAAAATGACATTTAAATTCACCATGACCATTTAAATCTGTGATTTTCTCATTTTCCCAAGTAAAAAGTCAAAAAGTCAAAATTTTGATCAATATGATGAAAACTGCATTTTCCTCGTAAACATGCAACGCCATGACAGAAAAAAAAAGCCTGTATTGGACGAAAATTTTGGGGGCCTTCCCGATGTCCAAATAATATCAATGATAACATATTTGAAAGATCTCTGGTTCCAGTTTCCAAATATTCCTCTATTTTCCAAAATGCTGTCCATTTTCCCTGTAAAAAACCTATTCTCCCAAGAGTGGTAAACACGTAGCGCCAAGTCAAAAACAATTGCAGAAACATGTCTTTTTGGTCATTTTTTGCCTTTTTGAGGGACCAGTTCTCCTCCAAATATTCTGAAACTTGCTAGAGCTAATTTCCTCATCATTTTGAATATGTTTGTGGTGGTAATTTTACAATTGGATTCCCCAAAAAATAGCGCAGAACCAGTGGTGCTGCGCATTTAGTAGAATTTATGTTTGTCAAAATTGCCCAAAAACCAAAATTTGCACTAAAGTGCCAAATGTGCCAAATTTTGTCCAAATTTATGAGGTTACTTGTTGATCAATGGTTAGAGGCATGAATACACACCTCAAAAAGTATTTCTAACCTCTCCTTCTCCTTTTTCTCGATCAAAGATTGAATTTTTGCATGAGCTCGTTTGAGCTTGGCCCTTGCAATCTTGTTTCTCATGGCATAGTGCTTTGCCATTTTCCTCTGAATATCGTTATCTTTCTTGGCTTTCTCTAGTAAAACCTCTAGATGCAAGTTGTCTCTATCAATCCATGATTCTTTTTATCTTCTAATATCAAGGGAAAGAATCTCACTTGGAGTTAGCTACTTTGCCAACTCAGCCTCTTTCTGTCTTTCACGGGCTAGAGCTCTCTTAAGACCTATTGTCTTTGATCTCTGTCTAGGAGGCTGATCCTCCTCATCATCAATCTCATGAGATCTACCCAAGGTCTCTTCGAACAAGGCCTTAGCTTTACCTACCTCTTTTTGAGCTTTGATGGTCCTAACCTTACTAATGATCTACTTGGTCTTTAGCTGTTGTTTTTCCTTCTTAAGAAAGTCAATCACATACTATGCTCTATCAAGGTTAGCTTGAAGATCACTAATATTTTCTTCCTTGCTTTTCATCACTTCACTAGTCACTCTATCCTCATCCTCCTCATCAATTTCAATCAACTAAAACTCCTGCTCTGTTTCATGTTTGTCCTCCTGCTCATCAATGATAGGCTCTATAGCCTTTTCCTTTCCCTTGTCTACATGTTTTTCTGATGAAGAAAGCATGGCCCCATGGCCTCTCAGATAGGTCTTTAGAAATGGCTCGACATTAGTCACATTAGCCCAAGTTTCCTCGATGTCCCTTTCACTTCCGGATGCTCCAGTATCATGATGTGATGATGAAGGGTTATAGAAAGGTGAAGAAGTAGGATCAACATGAGATGACTGAATTTGACTAGGTGATGATGTATGAGGAGAAAGCTAAGATGGAAATGTGGGTATGGGAGGATGAGATGATGAAGGGATACTCTGCTCATGATGACTAGGTGGGGTAGTCAAAACTTCATTTGCAATGAGTGTGTCCCATGAGATATTTTTTTCTCTAGTTGATGCATGACTATCATATTGATCAGGGAGTGAGGAAAAAGACTCTAAATTTGATGATTATAATCCCTCTTTTTCACAATTATTGACATATTTTCAATGTTGTGGAAGAGATAGTAAGGTATGTTAAGAATGCTCACTCTAGTGAAGTGAATGAGGAGTCGGATATGGTATGAGTAGAGTCGAGAAAACCTCCCCTCACAAGTGAAGTACTTCATGATTATTTTCATCATGGGGACATATCGATCAAGGAGATGAGAGAAAGGGAAAATGGACTTCTTATCATCCTTGTATTTAGGTTCCAGATAAGGTTCATAATAGCTCAGATCAAGGCTTCCTTATTTAAACCATTTCTCTCCCATATTAGGGATCCATGTAGCAGCTGAAATGGAATTGGTTGTCATATCAAAAGTGACCCGAACAAGAGTGACCTTACTATCATGAAGATTTTTGATGAACAACCTTGTCAAAATAGGGTGATACTAAATCTATTGCACTCTCTCACAGAACTGGAAACAACCAACATGTTTAAAACATGACATAGTAAGAGGAGAATAAATGAGCTCTTTTGTGGTTATGGTTTCATATCTGTTAATTTTTCCTCCTTTTTGGTCACTTCTCCTTGGTATTTGTGCCTCACCAACACCTCTATCTTCTTCTTCAAACATTTTAAATTTTGACTCAGGAAATTCTAGGGTAAAAATTGGAATCAGATTAAGGGAGAAGAAGATGAAATGGCTAGCTTAGATGAATGAAGGAAATAAGTGTAAAAATAAAACCTTGGTCAATGAAAACCCTAGGGATTAATCATGCTCATGACTGATATCAGTTTAGGGAGGTGAACAAGGATATGGTGTATGAGAAATGAAAATGAACTAAAACTAGGGTTTCATAAAGAATAAACACTTTAAATTTTTAATAGACATAGAATATCTTAGAGGAAATGTAAATTAGAGTACACTCGCTGTTTAGAAGTTTTTTGGAGAATTTTAGGAGAATATTGAGCTTGATAGAAGTGGTACAAATCTTCACAACCCTCACTGCGCAAGCGCGTAGCATTTCTGGGTAAACGCACAACGTCGATTGAAACACACAGCGCTTGTCTAAGAACGTGTAGCACCAATGCTAATTTCTCTATTTTCTCTGAGAAAATGCGCATCGTGGCTGGGTAAATGCACATCACCCCTTCAAATGGACAACGCTAGCCTAAGAACGCACATCGCCTTGAAATTTTGGCCTCAACAGCTCAGTAAAATCATAATTTCTCCTTTGCTAAGAATTCTTGATGGCTAGATGGAAACAATGACTTGTTTTGAGATGCTTGATGGGCTTTATAGATTTAGTGGATTTGAATTCGAATTCAAATTACAAACTTTTCTAATGTTCAGCTTTCTCTTCTTTGACATTACACTTTTTACTTTCTGATCCTTTGGCATTGTAGGCTTGATCAACATGGAGTTTGTCTCTCTATCAAAATGACATTTTGATATAGAAGTAATTAAACTAAAAATACAACTTTAAAAGTATCATAAATACATAATGATGACCTTATTTAGTCCCTCTCATATATGTGCTAACCTTATGTCAATTAAGGAGTGACCTTGAGAAGTGAAAAACCCTAATGCCCTAATGGGATTGCTTTTTGACCTGACCTTTAAATGATATTTTGACTTTAAAGACTTCCAAGAAAACATACAATTTCCATAGGTGTTATTATTCTCAGGGAATAAATCATGAGAATGAGTCAACCATTATGATCTTCTAAGGGAAAAAGAAGTTTATTTAACAAAAACAACCATCAGTAACAATTTTATGTCATGACCCAATGGAATGATGAAAAAATTATTCAGAATGGGACACGTAAGATGCACATGTAAATATATTTTGATCCCTGGTGGAAGTATGCAAATACTGACACTAAAATTGACCTTATTGGGGATTGTATCTCATTGGAGGTGTGAAGAACACCGTAGACCAAGTGCCTAACCATTGGGTAAATACGATCAAATAATCCAAAAGACTGAAGATTATTAAAGTGACTCAATTATCATTTAAAGTGATTGAGAATTGACTCAAAACAGACTTTGACACTAACTCAAAACTAACTCCAGAAGTATATAAACAATAGAAAATCAACAAGATTTATAGCCTTCACTTTGGGCCCCGAGCTTAGATGACTATCTGCATCCAAACCTTGCAGAAAATATAAACTGGTATGTATAATGAAAGTGAAACATTCTCTTAGAAGTTACATAAATAATAATAATGTTTCAGGAGCCTATTATAATTGATTGGTCCTCCTGAACATTCCTATCCATTCATATCCTTTAGAAAATAGGCATTATGTCCTCAATAAGCCAAGATATTGTATGGTCCCTTCCAAATATTTTAAAACTTCCTGTGATTAGTTTTATCTTCATTTCTTTCATCCCATCTCAACACTACATCCTCCAGCTGAAATTTATCTTCCTTGGTATTGCAATCATAAACCTTCTTGATTTTCTCCTAAAGCTTAAAAGTATTCTGAGAATCTTCCTCCCTAGTTTGTTGAAGGTGAATTATTTGATTGATTCGACGTTGCATGTCATCTTCCTCACTATCTTCTTCCAGCAATATTCTCATAACCAGGACTGCAAGTCATGTAGTAAACACTATATTTGTACCATAAACCAATTCAAAAGGTGATATACTAATATACTTCTTGGTGCTCACTCGTTCTGCCCATAAAGAATTGGTAAGATTCCTATGCCAATTTGTGTTGTTCTCTTCCAACATTTTCTTAATGATATTCACCAAGGATTTATTAGAGGACTCAGCTAATCCATTTCCCTGTGGAAAATATGCGGTTGAATGGCCCAATCGGATATTATACTTTTGAGAAAACTCAATCATATTTTTTGACTTGAATTTTGTAGCATTATCTATAATAATCTTCTGAGGATAACCAAAACGAGATAAAATATTCGATTCTAAAAATTGAATGATTACCATGTCTGTAGCTTGCCTTGTAGGAATAACCTCGATCCACTTAGGGAAGTAGTTGGTGGCTATTAGAATCCATCTGTGTTGTGTTGATGATGTGGGATGAATTTCCCCAATAAAATCAAGTCCCCACTATTGGAAAGGAGCATTTACTACAACATGCTTCATCAGAAGAGGAAGGAGCTTCTTTTTTCCCTAAAAAACCTGACATTCATGATATTTTATGATTGTTTTGTAAAAATCAGAAAATAAAGTTGGCCAATAATACCCTGTTCTCAACACTTTGTTAACTGTTGTTTTCCAAAACAAATTTCCTCCACAATTTCCCCTATGGAAGTCATACATTACCTGTTTAGCCTCATTTTCAACCAGAAAATTCAAAAGAACACCTCCTGGATATTTCCAATAAAGGGCACTTCCTAAAATGCTATATTTAACGGATTTCAATTTCAAATACATACCCTGAATTTTTTACATTCCAAGAGGAGGACATAAGTGCTGAAGAACATAAACTATATCATAATACAATGGTGAAGTGAGAAAAATTTCTGATACATGTGTGAAAGCGCCATCTTCTTTATCATATGTCATTGCTGCAATAAGGTTTATGTCTAGAGCATGCAAGCTGGATTCAACCATCAACTTGGCTAATTCCTGTCCCATGATTAGTTTGGTAGGCCTGATCTCGAGATCATACTCTAGCATAGATGCTATCCACCCACCTCTCCGATGTTCGTGATCATTCTATGTGAGAATATGTTTTACAACCACATTTGGAACATAGGCTATAGTATGTGAATGTAGAATATAGATCCAGAAATATTTCAAAGTTCGATTAGGGCTAAATCTTGTTTCTCAATAATGTTATAGTGAAGAGAATCATCTATTATATCTTGACTAAAGAAAGAAATATGATGTTCAACCTGATCTCTCTTTTTCATCAAAACTGTAGCGAAGGTATTCTTAGATGCAAATGAAAATATTATGAAATCACTAGTATAATCCATACTAACTAAAATAGGGGTTGTGCTTAAAGAAAATTTACCAAGTTGAAGGACTTCATAGCATCAATGGTCCATTTTACCCTACTTTCCTTCTTTAACATATTAGTCATTTCTCTCAAATGCTTAGCCAAAATAGGAACAAATCTACGTAATAATTTCATATTACCATTGAAAGCATATATCTCCTTTTTGTTTAGCAAAAAATCTATCTTCTAAATGGCTTCTAATCTGGAAGGATCAATGCGAATGCCATGTTTGGAAATTATATGACCAAGAAGTTTTCCTTCATCCATGGAAAAAAGACTCTTCTTTGGATTTAGAGAAATTGCAAACTCCCTGCATTTCTAAGAAATAATTCTCAAATGATACAAATGCTAATCATAAAAACTAGAAAACACTGTCAAATCATCTAGAAACACAACTAAGAAAACATCTTTCTCATTAACAAAGGCTATGGCTATCGTCCGCTAAAAAATGGTCCCTGCATTCTTGAGTCCAAATGGGATTTTAACATATTGAAATGTCCCCCAAGACGTTGTGAAAGTAGTTTTAGTTTGGTATCCTTCATGTACCAAAATCTAATTATAACCTAAATAACCGTCAAGCAGTGACATCCGTGATGCTCCAACTACCATTTGCAGAACATGGTCCATATTAGGAAGGGGGTGATGCAGGAGCATTAAGCTCAGGACAACATTTTGTACATAAATAAACATAAAGGGGCCTCATGTTTTTGGTTTCGTATGAAATTATGCATATTTGAATTATTTTTAGCTAATTGTAGAGAAAATGTAGTTACCCGAATGATTAGTGGGCAAAGGAAGAGACAGTTCGTCGCTGTCTATCAGATAGTTACATTAAAATTAGGATTGCAGGAATTGCAAATTTTTATTGAGAGTTGAAGGAATATGAAATGATTTCTATTAAATGTTTAAATAAATATCTGTGGCAGAGATTTGGATAGAGAACTGCATAGGCTGCATAGGACTATAGTAGAGACAGAGTAAAGGAGAAGGGCCAATTAACCAAATATTTGGCCAGCTAAAAGGCTTGTAAGTTAATTCACTGTGTAAATGAAGAAATTGTTTCAATTTTGTATGTGAATTTGTCGATTTAATTTCTCGTGTGAGTGGGCTCGAATTTCAAAAGAAAGAATATAAGAATGTGCATAATTGTAACTTAACCCTACGAGAATAGGTCTTGAGCCTCAATGGGAGATTGTGAAACCTGTGCGTGATAACCCCTATGTTTAATTCCATGAGGACATGCACAGATAACAAAGGTCAAAGTTTTGTATTAATCGATGTTGGATTTTGTATGGAAGCCACACCCCATGATTTGTTGACAATAGAATCTCGAATATTCTCTAATCTCGTGTGAATAGACCAATGGAAATCGATGTTAGTTTTGCTATTGAATATAAATTTAACTGTACATTTGTATGAACTCTGTAAGGGCGACTATAATACAGTGGAGCTGATTTGATTGCCTCTGAGCTTAATTTGTAAGCTGGGTCCGAGTTGAATGGAATCGATGGAAATCGATAGGAATCCATTTCCCATTCTCAACGTTTATTTTTCATAATGAAACGAGATGTGTATTTTCTGAATAGGCAGAGGCACGAAGTTGTGTATTTACTGAAGCGAGTTTTCATTGAAGAGCGAAAGTAGAGCATTTGGCGTTGAAACTTTAAGACGGAACCTGGAGTAAGGTGAGCGGAACTGCGAAGGAATAAAAAATATAAGTGGGTTCATCGTGCGAGTTAGAAGTGGTAAGAAGTATTTAAGAAATTAACGTGATCCCATCAACTAGGTGACGTGCGTCTCTGAGCAGTTTTGAAAACCACTCTCATCACGAGTTAAAGCCCATGCATCTAACTTGCACGATATATGGTCATGATCGTCAATTCATCAAAGTCAATCTGACAATGTCTTGACCGTCAGATGTGAGGAGTATACATGTACGATGATATATATGTAGGTGGCGGTCAATATTTTATGAAAGTTGGGGCTATGACTGTGGTTTATCACATCACATTAAACCTTAGAGCGTGGGTCTAAAAAATGTGAAGGATCATAGTGCCTATGCATGGGCCATGTCACAATACTTTGAATCCCGTCGTGGTAAGGCTATAAACTTATGGTTGAGGGTTATGAGCACTCCGCAGATGTTTAAGTCATAGAATCGTTGTTAAGAAATAAGGCCGGTTAATACATTGGATTTAATAACCAATAAAAGGGGTTCCCATATGACATTAGTATATTGGGATGTTTTCCTTTTGGAACAAATTACAAGGGGAAGATTTCTCTAAGCATTCAAGTGCTTCATAAAGGAGTAAGGTATAGTCTCGGCGCCTTATTCAAAGGAAAACAAATATATATATATATATATATATATATATATATATATAGAGAGAGAGAGAGAGAGAGAGAGAGAGTTGGGCACTTTATTTAAGTCACCAAGGGGCTTGTTGTATTGGGAGGTATAAGGGATGTCTTTATGCCTATGAAGATTGTCATTGTGTTCATTAATCAAATTCTAGGAATTTGATGAATGAATTTGAAGGGGGGATTAGAGAATGAGTAGATAGAACCTGAGTGTAGAGTGCTTAGGTGGTAGATGTGAGATTGTGGGTTTGTTAGCCATCATAGTGGTATCAGAGCCTGAATTAAAACATCTCTTTGAAAGTTGATCTTTGTAATGCACATGTATTGGAATAGCAAAAAATTAGTTGATGTTTAAATCTGTTTAACATAATTACAGATTTGAATGAGTATGCAGTGAAGGTTGGTAACTCAGATTTACAGAATCTGGAGGTGAAGAAAAGGAGTCTTGGAGATTGCAGTAGATAGATGCAGTGCAGGTGAAAGGAGAGGCAAGATCATTTAGGGATCTTGAGAGGTAAGATGATGAGCCTTATTTAAACTCTGGTTGGAAGGTATTGTTTTTAGATTTCAGATTGCAAGCAAGTGAGACAAGAAGAATCTTAGCAAAGGTAGATCACAGGCTTTGAGGGCTGTGATAGAAGAGTCTAGCAAGGGATTATGAGTGGAGAAAGATTGTGGAAGAACCTGAAAGATGCAAAAAAGAGGTTGGATGAAAGAAGAACAGAGGTGTTCTTGAGAGAAGTTTCAGAGTGAAGCCTAGAGAGAACAATAAAGTGCTCAGAAGATTCCAATAGATAGGGGACTAGTACTAGCCAAAATCCAGATCCAGAGGAAGGGATTCGTGAGGTAAGTTGTAGCAAGTGAGCTTGTTATTGCAAAGTCTTAGTGCAGCTTCTGAGTGAAGAACTCCTAGAGAAGAAAATAGCTACTAAGAGCCATAGCAGAGATTGCATAGATTGTAGAGGTTCTGAGAGAAGCCATAGCAGAAGAGTGAGGGAAGATTCCAAGGAAATTGGTGTGAGGAAGAAACTCATTGATGAAGAGAAGGGGAAGGAGTTAGCTAAGATTAGTAATTAGCTTATAGAACTAGAGAGGATGATAGAGGAAAACCAGAGAGGTGGTTGGCTCATGCAGAAGAAGGTAAAGTGGCAGAGGCCACAAAGGAAGGAGGAGCAAATGATGAATGCTCAGAAGAAGGAGGAAATACTCAGGATGATTGAGTATCTGGAGAAGGACTTGGAGATTGAAGCTTCAAGTGGGATGAAGGGGTCCAAGATCCTTACATCTGACATATTTTGTATTCTTGCAGGAACAACAGGTGAGAGAGAACAAATTGCTGATGTTGTCACTAAGAAAGAAGGTGGAGTAGCCACATGTTTTGAGAATGTCCATGCACAGTTGGAGAAAGGTTCTTCTTTCCAACATAGTAGAAGAAGAGGAGATTTAGTTTATGATATTGACCAGAAGCTGGAAGTTGAACAGCTTGTATAATTTGAAGCAGAAACCATTGAAGAATCTCTGAAGCATACGAAAGAATTGGAACAACGGGAAGATTTGGTGATCAAATCATCAAATGAGACCATGAGGTCTTATGTTTTTGCATCTGACAAGTTGTGTATGAATGCAGGTATTGATGGAGACAGTTCACATAATGGAACTGTGATGAATGAATCTGACTGTTGCCAAGCAAGATATGATGAGTATCTTTCTGATGAAGATCAGATTGTGTTATCGTAGCAAAGTGAATTCATTAATTCCTTGTTTTATAAAAGGGATTGCTTCAATGAGGACAAGACAACTATGTCCAAAGATGATAATTTTGATAATGAAAGATATTGTTTCATTGAGGTTGGTGATGATGATTTTGTCATGAATGTTGATAATGACAAATTTCTTTTGTTATATGGCCAAGTAAGGAGTGATGGACGGATATCTGAAGTTTTTGTAGAGATGAGAAATCAGGAGGAGATAGTGACAGCCAAAGATAGTGAATATGTTGAAGATGTTTTCTCAGAGGAGATGCCAAGATTGTAGCATGAATTAAGTGTTCTGGAGTAGAGGACATAACCACAAAGAGAAAGTGTTCAGATGGTAAAGGCAGAGATGATTGAATATGAGAGAGTTAATTTTTATGAACTAGAGCAGAGAGATATCCTTAAGGAGGATGATGCAGAGAAGAGGCTAACTGATAGTCTCGAGAAGTGCTTGAAGGAGTGGAATTAGCATTTTGATGTGCTGATTGAGAAGGAAAGAAGGTTGGGATAGCATATTGAGATGCTGATAGAAGAAGGAAAGGATTTAAGGCCTTGTGGATTTTGTTTTAACAATTTCTTTGTGAATGCAGATTCTGATGATGCTGAAGGAGAATTGATAGCATGGGGCAGTGAATTGAATGCGGATAAGACTTTTATGGGAATATATGATCCATGGAATGAAGGAATTAAGTTGATAGAGAGTGTGCTAGATCGGCAGAATCCTTTACAAGAGAATGAACCTAAAATTTAGAATTGGGGGTTGCAGCATGGGGAGATGCAAAGGAACAAGGCCAGGAAGGATTTTCTGAGTCTTGGGAAAGACTTAGAACTACAGAAAGAGAAGTTGGTGATTGAGTAATTGATTAAGACCACTAGGTCTTGTGATTTTAAATTTGACAAATGGGTTGTGTTAACAGGAATGGAAAAAGGAAATCCATCTTTTGGAGTTGTTTTGAAGGATGAGGAGTTGTTGCAAAATAAAGAGGAGTAGCCAAAATATGATGGGACAATCATGTCTCATGTGCAAAATTTGGGTGTTGTTGATAGCAGAGAAGAATTGGCTTGTTTGAATAGCCAAGAGAATATTGGAGAGAAGGTTGTAGGGCAGAATTTTGGGGCTACTACAGCAATGGAAAATTATAGTTTTACTCTGATAGAAGATGAAATCTTAGTGGTTGAAAGACTTGAGGTGATTATCAGAATCATTCAAGAAGAGGGAAGGCAATTGTTGAGGATTGCCCAGGAGGAAGAAGAAGAACATGCTAAATCCAAATTTCAACATGGTAATGATGACAGACAAGTGCGAAATGAATGGCCAAAATGTATGTTAAGAACATCCAGAAAGGAGTACGAAATGCTAGAAGAACAGCTTGGAGTGTTGCTGGAGAGAATGTTGAAGCAACAAGATGAAGTGTTGCCATGAGAGGAGAAAGAATTTTACTGTTGCAGAGAGGGTATGGATGATTGGGTGGCGAATAGGGCAGAAATAAGGACTAAAGAAATAAGAATGCAACAAACAGAAGTGAGAGTACAACAGTCAGAGGAAATATTAGACAGAGAAATAGCATTGATAAGAAATATGATGCAGAAGATGCCTCAGAAAAGGACAACAACAAGAAATATGAGAAACAACAGCAGCAAGAAGAAGACAGACACAGACTATGAGGGCATAGCAAGTGCAAAGATGCAGACCAAGATATGGAAGCTAGGAGGAATGCGAAATAAAAACACTGCAATGGATGGCCAGTTGTAGAACAAGGTGTGGGATCTAGGAAGACCAAGATCAAAGCACATGATCAAGATATCATGAACCATTTTAACCTAGGGAGTTTGATGCAGGAGCATTAGGGTCAGCACAACATTTTGTACATAAATAAACATAAAGGGGCCTCATTTTTTTGGTTCCCTATGAAATTATCCATATCTGAATTATTTTTAGCTAATTGTAGAGAAAATGTAACTGCTCGAATGATTAGTGGGAAAAGGAAGAGAAAATCCATCTCTGTCTGTCAGATATGTAGGCTAAAATTAGGATTGTAGGAATTGCAGACTTTTATCGAGCATTGAAGGAATATGAAACGATTTCTGTTAAATGTTTAAATAAATCTCTGTGGCAGAGATTTGGATAGAGAACTGCATAGGCTGCATAGGATTGTAGTAGAGACAAAGTAAAGGAGAAGGGCCAATTAACCGATGATCTAGCTAGCTAAAAGGCTTGTAAGTTAATTCACTGTGTAAATGAAGAAATTGTTTCAGTTTTGTATTTGAATTGTCGATTTAATTTCCTGTGTGAGTGGGCTTGAATTTCACGAGTGGGCTCGAATTTCACAAACAATAATATAAGAATGTGTATAATTGGAACTTAACCCTACGAGAATAGGTATTGAGGCTCAATGGGAGATTATGAAACCTGTGCGTGATAACCCTTGTGTTAAAACATAATATATGAATTGTGTATTTAAGTCCGTGAGGACGTGCACAAATAGCACAGGTCGAAGTTCTGTATTAATCGATGTTGGATTTTGTATGGAAGCCACACCCCATGACTTGTTGACAATCGAATCTCGAATATGGTCTAATATGGTATGAATAGACCAACAGAAATCGATGTTAGTTTGGTTGTTGAATATAAATTGAACCCTGCGTTTTTATGAACTCTGTAAGGGTGACTATAATATAGTGGAGCTAATTTGATTGCCTTTGAGCTTAATTTGAAAGTTGGGTCTAGGTTGAACGGAACTGATGGAAATAGATAGGAATCGATTTCCCATTCTCAGCGTGTAGTCTGCATAATGAAATGAGTTGTGTATTTTCTGAATAGGTAGAGGCATGAAACTGTTTATTGACTGAAGTGAGTTTTCACTGAAGAGAGAAAGCGGAGCATTTGGCATTGAAACTTTAAGATGGAACCTGGAGTAAGGTGAGTAGAACCGCGAAGGAATAAACAATATAAGCGGGTTCATTACGCGAGTTAGAAGTGGTAAGTAGTATTTAGGAAATTAATGCGATCCCATAAACTGGGTGATGCGTGTCCCAGAGCAGTTTTTAAAAACCACTCTCATCGTGAGTAAAGCCCATGCATTTAACCTGCACGATATCTAGTCATGACCATCAGATCATCGAAGTCCATCCGACAACATTTTGACCGTCAGATGTAAGGAGTATACACGTACGATTATATATATGTAAGTGGCGGTCAATCTTTTATGAAATTCAGGGCTATGATTGTGTTTTATCGCATCACATTAAACCATAGATCGTGGGTCTAAATAATGTGAAGGATCATAGTGCCTATGCATGGGCCGTGTCACAATACTTTGAATCCCATCGTGGTAAGGCTATAAACTTATGGTTGAGGGTTATGAGCACTCCGCGGATGTTTAAGTCATAGAATCGTTGTTAAGAAATAGGGACGGTTAATACATTGGATTTAATAACCAACAAAATGGGTTCCCATATGACATTAGTATATCGGGATGTTTGCCTTTTGGAACAGATTACAAGGGGAATATTTCTATAAGAATTTGAGTGCTTCATAAAGGAGTAAGGTATAGTCCTGGTGCCTTATTCAAAGGAACTATATATATATATATATATATATATATATATATATATATATATATATATATATATATACATATATATATATAGTTAAGATTTATCTGCCCAATAGAGAGCCATGTCATACCGTATGCATGATATTTTTATGCCTAAGAATATTGTCAATGTATTCATTAATCAAATTCTAGGAATTTGATGAATGAATTTGAAGGGAGAATAAAGAATGTTTCCTTAGAGAATGAATAGACAGAACCCGAGTGTAGAGTGCTCAGGTGGTGGATGTGAGATTGTGGGTTTTTAAGCCATAAAGGGGTAATTATCCTTTAAAGATAATTTATTTAAATTATGGATATCTATGAATAATCTTATCTCTCTTGTATTTTTCCTTACCGGAAACAAATTTGAAATCCAATTAGAAAACCTAACTGGAACAATGATACCTGATTTGTACAGTCGATTTACCTCTTTCTCAATGGATGGAAACAATCTTAGGTTTATCCTTCTCAAATTTTGTCTGAAGGGTTTTTGATCCGGCTTGATGGGAATATTGTGTTGAATAATATTCTTGTCCTAGACCTTCAAATTTGCATAATCCCATGAAAAAATATCAGAAAATTCAGACATAAATTTTATGTACTTACGTTTCGCCTCTGGAGACAATTTCTTAGACAACTTAACCATATTGGGCTTGTCTTCTATTCCAATGTTCACATCTTCCACACCCTTTTCTGTAGGACTCAATGTTGCTTTTCTGGCCACATCATCATGATCGAACAGATATTCTGAAGGTATCATACCTCTAGTAATAATATTGTCTTTCAGCTGCAAAACATTCATATGATTGGCTTCTATGTCTTGATCATCAACATCACAACCATCATCAATAAAATCATCTTTGATTTTTCCTTCATTATTCAAAAAGATATTAATTTATTTTTCATCCCAAAAAACTTTCCAGTACCTTAAATTATCTGAACACTAGGTTTATGTTTGACATGAATTTCAAATTTATTACTAGTGTTCATCAGATGTTCTGTGTTCTTGGTATTTCTATTAATGTATACTCGGGAAAATTTTTTAAGACATCCAAGACTATATTTCTATAATCTCTCATCCGCAGATGCTTTTCTTGATATTATCCTTTTACCTGCTTTATGACAAGCTCAGAATAACCATAAATAGAAATTATTTTTGCTCCAATTTTCTTCAAAATCTTGAGACCTATGATTAGTGCTTCATACTCCATTTTTTTATTAGAAAAGTCAAAAGCCAACTTATAAGAAAATTCTCTAACATTACTTGGATTTCCACCAGTTTTACAAACAAGACTTTGCATCCAAATTCTAATAGTTGCACCTTCCTTACCCAAATCGCCATCGAAATCCATGCTCCAAAGGCCCTCTTCATATTCTAGATGCTGAAATTTAACTTTTTGTTATCATTTACCTTGGCCGGTCACCTCATTTTTCTGTTTTGTACTGGTTTTTTGTTCTTCAGGAGACTTTTTAGAAGAAGGAACCATTAAGGAAGGAACTATTTCCTTCTCTTTATCAATAGTTTCTTTGAAACTTTCTGAAACATCTAGCACATATTCTACTACTACTAGTTGATTATTTACGTCATTCAAATCACCATCATTATACAAAATAGACGATTCCAAATCTGTATGTGCAACCTGTATTAGATGATTGATAGGTTTCTCCTTAGTAGTTATCATATATTTCATTTTCTTTTCCCGATAAAATTTCCTCAATTGCCCAAAAATAAGAATAGTATCATAAGATAAGTCGAGTTGTAAAGTACCTTCTAGTTTAGCTCCCCATGATCTAGAAAGTAGCATGCCGAAACGAGGTGGTATATCAGCCACCACCACATCCATAAAAACATTCTTGGCTAGAATTTGGTCCAAAGAAAACACTAAATCTTTTATGAGACCAATATAACAAACTCTACGAGAATCAAATAAAGACAAATCATGATATGGTTGGGTGATATCCATGCCCATATTTTCCAAAATAGCCTTAGGAATCAAATTGTGAGAAGCACCAAAATCAAGCATAGAATTATCAAGTATATATTCATGCAGTCTAAGGGTCAAATAAAAAGGAGTAAACTCACTCACTTATATTTTACCATCTATAGTTGGACCGAAAATGAGCTTGGGGTGGTCATCTTCAACATTAATCATATCCGACAAAGGATCAACTAGCAACATTTTAGACACTTGATGTTTGTACTGACTATTATTTACTAGTTTTGTCAAAGGAATAGACACTTTCATTTTATCTATTTCATTTTCTAAATTAAAAGTTGTGACTTTATCTACCTCTTTGACAACATGATATTTTCTATTATTTTTATCCCTTGTATCCTTTCTCTGAGTGTCTTTATCTTTAGTAGCTGAGCTTGTTGATGGCTGGTTGACGTTGCTATGATTCTGATCTGCATGTTCTTTACCCTTTCTCTGATTATTCGGAATATCATTCTTTGATTATACCTCTTTCCTTTTCTAAATGGGATTGACAAGTACATATATGCTCCTTAAATAATATTCTTTCTTTTTTTCACTCAAAGCATTCATATATCCACGCTGGTAATCATCTATTTTTGTTGCCAAACCATCATCATTTGCCAATATATAGTCTTTATCTTTTGGAGGATATATATTTTGAGTATACTCTTCATCTTCAGTACCGAACATGGGCAAGCCATCTGCTGTAAAGAAATGATTTAGTTCAACCACCGGATCCTCATCTTCCTCTTCTTCTACTCCTTGGACATAATTTTGCTACAACAGGGTCCTAATCTAGTATTTCTATTGTGTTTTTTGGTTAGGTGCCTTCTTATCTCTCTACTTGATTCTAAACTGAGGTTGCTGCCCTCTGAAATTTGGATTATGGATCTGTGGTTCAGATCTATTTGATATAGACAATCGATCAACCATTTTCTCCATAGTCCAGAGTAATGAATATATTTTTTCCTCAGAGGTAGATGTCTCCTCTTTGATGGTCACCCTATTTTCTGATCTCATCCTTACTCTCTTTTCCATGAAGTTTTATTCCACACTTACAAAATTCTTTTGCATATCTTCTAAAGTTGTAGGATCATGTTCAGACAACTAATATGCCATATCAGCATCAAATCCATCTGGAAATCTGACCAAAACCATACCCTCTAGTGGTTTCATATGTGCAGGAAGAGCATTGTACATTGCATTAAATCTCACACAATAATCTTGAACAGACTCACCAACATTCCTTTTGATGTTCTCATATTTGGACAGAATTTGAAGGGGATTCTTATTTTCTTCCCATATTTCTACAAACTAATGATGCAAAACTTCTAAGGTGTCAATAATGGCTGTTGGTAGAGCTTTGAACCATTTTCTTATTTCCCCTCCTACAATTTGTCCAAATAGTCTCATTTTCACATCCTCGATATTAATTTCATGAAGGTCAAATAAGTCATTCATCTTATCTACATGCTTTTGAACTTTCATAGGCTTAGTATTGTCAAAAAAATGGATTTTAGTTTGATAATATGCGGGCATAACACTATAGTTCTAAGGGAGAACAAAGGGGCATATTTTTCAGCCATGATGACTAGAGGTGAAGGATTTATAACAGGGTTTATAACAGGGATTTGGATACCTGATGTGATCAAAGGAAGATTTGTCCCTGACTGAGTAGTGTGAACAGCGGATGGAGAAGGAGGTGCGGGAAAAGTAATATTCTGGGTTACAATAGATGAAGTGTTGGTAGAATAAGCTGAGATATGAGGTCTTCTTGTCACCCAAGCATTTACTTGCAAAGAATAATTTTACAGATCTTTCAGAACTTGTAAAAGTTGTATCCCTAATTGAGACCCTGATTAAGACCCTGATTGAGAGTGGGAAAACTGATCTTCAACATGAATGTGGAAGGAAATGAAGGAATCAACAACTATCTCATCAATCCAACTCAAATATTTACTCCAGAATAAACATTGTTCAAAATTTACATCAAATTCAATATCCTTCAAGTGTTCAAACCCTTTGGAAAATGAATGAAATTTGGGGATGGAACTTCCTTCTGATTGATTTCTGACTAAAATAGAAGTCTCAACAAAAACTTTAGCTTTTCTTCCAATGTTCTGCGGATCAGTGACAACGGTATGAGGATTTGGATTGGGGTTGGATCTTGTGTATCTTCGGGAAGACAGTATGTCCAATTTCAAAAACAAATATGTACTTTAAAAAATTTTCAATTCATCCTTTGAATAAATTCTAAACTTATCATCCACAAGCTTAAGGATTTCAATGAGAATTTATTATTGGGTTTGATCTAATCTTACTCTTTCTTCCCCAGTATTGTCACCAAAATTTTATCACTCAGATTGAACCTCAGGCTAAGAAAGGAAATTACGAGGTAACTTCAAACCTCGCTTAGCCAAGTAGCTAGCCCTACTAGGCTAGGAGAGGGCTCTATCCATATGAATCACAGTCAAAATGACTAAGGAAACAAGATATTAGGCTAGGTATAGAAGCTGAGGGTTTTGATTTTTGATTTGTGTAGGGTTTTGTTGGATCAAGAGGAGTCAAACAACTAGGGCAAGGAAATTAGGTCAAAATTTGCAGGTGTTCTAAGGGGCAAGGTAGGTAGAAGGTTTGACATCAAAAGATTATTATGGTGAGGTGAATAGACTAGTGAGGAGAAAAGAAGATCATTTCAAATTAATTCTCCCTAAACTGAAGAAAATAAACAAATTATGGAAAATTTCCCAAAACAGCGCACGAAACATGAATTTTGCCTTTAAACTTGAAATTAAGTATATCATAGACATGGAAATGGCTTATGATCACAAATAAGAAACTATGTCAAGCACTACATACCACATGGATTCTGAAGAAATAATTGCTAATTTATCATTAATGTCCAATCCAAACTGATACAAATATGTATCTTGATATGCCAAAGCTCCAAGTGAGTCTAACCATTACAATGACTAAGAAAATATATCAAATAGAACTCAAAACCACTCTCCCTAGCCTTAAGGAGTCGAATCGATGAGATAGGGATTAGTTTCACTTACTCCCAAACAAGAATTTGAAGACCAGGAAAACTCAACAATTTGCCTCTAAAAGAGAAGAAACTAATTCATTTGACCTCTAGAGGATGTATCTAATGTACCTACCCTAGATAAAAGTAAAAAAATGACATTTAAATTCACCATGACCATTTAAATCAGTGATTTTCTCATTTTCCCAAGTAAAAAGTCAATAAGTCAAAATTTTGCTGAAGATGATGAAAACAACATTTTCCTGGTAAACGCGTAGCACCATGACCAAAACAATAGCCTGTCTTGCAATAAACATTTTGAGGCCTTCCCGATGTCCAAATCAGCTCCATGATAACTCATTGGAAATCTCTCTGAGTCTAGTTTCCAAATAGGCCTCTAGTTTTTAAAATGGTGTCCATATACTCTGTCAAATACTTGTTCTCCCAATACAGGTAAACGTGCAGCACCAGGGCAGAAACAAGCGCAGAAACAAATATTTTTTGGTGGTTTTTTTCCTTCTTGAGGGACCATTTCTCCTCCAAATCTTATGAAAATTGCTAGATTTAATGTCCTCATCATTATGAACATGGTGGGGGTGGGAATTTTTCAGTTGGATGCCCTAAAAAAGAGTGCAATTCCAGTGGCACTGTGCATTTAGCAGAATTTATGTTTGTCAAAATTGCCCAAAAACCAAAATTTTCCCTGAGTTCCAAATGTGCCAAAATTTGTCCAAAATTGTTAGCTTACTTGCTGATCAATGGTTAGAGGAATGGAGAGACACCTCAGCAAGTATTTATAACCTCTCCTTGTCCTTTTTCTCTATCAAAGAGCGAATTTTTGCATGAGCTCGTTCCATCTTAGCACTTACAATCTTGTTTCCCATGACATAGTTGATGCAGGAGAATCTAAGCACCCTTCATTAAAATTGGAATCCAATGTTGCGAAAGGAGGAACCATAGCATGAATATGAGATTAATCACACTTTTTTGAGTTTGTTAAATTTTTATTAATGAATTTACTATTTTTATGGTCAACATATTTTAAAAATACAGAAGTATGTGATTTTAGCAAATTATTACAAGATCCTAATAGAAACAAATGGATATGAAATAATCCATTTGATGTATTGTATTACATACAAATTATATAATTTGGCATAGTGAACGGAGGCAAAATTCTATGTAACATCAATCAATCGCCGAGAGGGAAACCTGGCTCCAAAAGCCGTGTTGTATTTCGAGTTTGGAAGCAATATAAATTATGTGTTTATGTCATTGTATATATGAGATATATTAATTCTTGAACTCTCTTGAGACTATGATCATAGATATATCGAATATGCATTTTAGTTTTTGTAAGTATGTCCTCGATGGACATGATCGTGGTGTGAACTGGGCTGCTTTTCTTACCAGTTTTCCATAAATTGTTTCTGGTGTAGATGACCACCAAGTCAAGCTATGATGAATGAATGAAACAAAGGTTTCAGAGATTAACACTCTACGAGGGCATATAAACAACATGTCCTATGTTATTTTTCATGCACGAAAAGACATTATTGTTTCAAATTATTAGGATAAAAGTAGCTGAGTATGGGATATGTCCAAGAAAACTATTGTTCAAACTTTTCATAGAGAGCATGATTGATTCTAGATTTTTGTAGCAGATGCTTCTCCAAGATATCAACAACTACAATGGTGTTTATATCATGGATCGATGATGGTGTTTGTTTGAATGGAGGTGTTTCATCCATCTATTCATGTGGTTGTGGACATGAGACAATGACTGTGTGAGGAGTTGGATGGTGATCCATAAAATTGATAATGTAATGGTAGAATGAACCAGGTGAATCATGCACCAAGGATTTTTGAGCCATCAACGCAACGTCACATTGTTTGCTGCTTTGTGAGAAAATCTGGTGGAGCCTTCATTCTTATTTTTGAAACAAGTTTAAAATGATACATGGGCGCAATCGAAAATATCTCAAAAGTTTTATTGTTGCCTAGTGAACTATCTCGTTAATATCGTGGGCCCATAACTCACAGATCTACGAATTGGGAAAAATTCAATTTTGTTGCATCATCAAAATGGTATCATAGCAGGGAAAGGATTTCCTATGAGAAAGAGTTTGCATGGGAGGAAGAAGAGGTATAGTTTTCTTGAATATTTGTAAAGCTTGTGGTTTTATATTTTGTGAAGGTAGCAATAGAGGAAGGTGATAATATTGTAGCAACCTAGAGCAAGAGTGCTCAAATGGTTCCAGAGGAGAGAACTAGAGAGATTTCGAAAGACCAAGCTTATAAGGGTAAAGCTTGGTGAGGTATTTGGTAGCAGGGAGGACTTGCTATTGCATAGGTTTTGTTAATACTCACAAAGGGAAATTCCATAGAGGATGTGGGTAGAATTTCTCAAGAATTATTTTACTGGAAGATCACAAATGGAAATTCGAGAGAGGATGTGGGAAGAATTTATAAGAAATGAAGAAGACATATGACGAGGAGGTCATAAGAAATTTTTGTACCTCGGAGTCTGATGCAGAAGCATCTGAGCACCCTTCATTAAAATTGGAATCCAATGGTGCGAAAGGAGGAAGCATAGCATGAAGAAGATATTACTCACATTTTGTTGAGTTTGTTAAATTTTTATTAATGAAGTTACTATTTTTATGGTCAGCCTATTTTAAAAATAGGGAAGTGCATGATTTTAGCAAATTATTATGAGATCCTAACAAAAACGAATGGATCTAAAACTATCCATTCACTGTATTGTATTCCATATAAACTATAGACTTCAGTATATTGAGGGGAGGCCAGACGCCATGTAACATAAATCAATCACCAAGAGGGTGACCTGGCTTATAAATTCATGATGTATTTCGAGTTTGGAAGAAATATAAATTATGCATTTCTATCATTGTGTATATGAGATATATTAATTCTTGAATTCCTGCGAGACTATTTTCTTAGATAGATCGAATATGCATTTTTGTTTTTGTGAAGTATCTACTTGAGGGACATGATCGTGGTGTGAACTGCGCTGATTTTTTTACCAGTTTTCCATAAAATTTTATGGTGCAGATGACTGCCAAGTCAAGCTATTGTGAATGAATAAAAGAAGGCTTGGGAGATTGAAACTTTACGAGGGCATATAAACAACGTTTACTGTGTGATTTTTCATACACGAAAAGACATTATTGTTTCAAATTTTGAGGATAAAATTATCTGAGTATGGGAATTTTCCAAGCGAGCTAGAGTTCAGACTTTCCATAGAGAGCATGATTGATTCTAGATTCTTGCAGCACATGCCTATCATTGCTATCAACAGCTACAATGGTTTTTAGATCATGGATCGATGATGGTGTCTGTTCTAATGGAGGTGTGTCATCCATATATTCATTTGGTGGTGGACATGAGACAATGACTGCGTGAGGAGTTGGACGGTGATTCATAAAATCGATAATTTAATGGTAGAATGAACCAGGTGAATCATGCACCAAGGATTTTTGAGCCATCAACGCAAAGTCACATTATTTGTTGCTTTGTCAGCAGATTTGGTGGAGGCTTAGTTATGAGTTTTGAAACGATTTGAAAATGATACAAGGGCATAATTGGGAATATCTTAGAAGTTTTATTGCTGCCTAGTCAACTATCTCGTTAAGGTCATGGGCCTATAACCCACAAATCTATGAATTGGGAAAAATGCAGTTTTGCTGCATCATCAATAATGCTTTTCCATTTTCCTCTGAATATCATTATTCTTCTTGTCTTTATCTAGTAAACCCTCGAGATACAAGTTGGCTCTACCAAGCCATGACTCTCTATCTCTACTAATCTCAAGGGAAAGAATCTCACTTGGAGTGAGCTGCTCTACCAACTCAGCCTGTTTCTGTCTTTCATGGGATAGAGATATATTAAGCCCTATTGTCTTTGGTCTTCATCTAGGAGGATGATCCTCCTCATCTTCAATCTCACCAAATCCTCCCAAGGTCTCTTCCAACAAGGCTTTAGCTTTCCCTGCCTCTCTTTGAGCTTTGATGGTCTTGACCTCACTAATGATCTGCTTGGTCTTCAGTTGCTAATTTTCCTCCTCAAGAATGATAATCACATATTGTGGTCTATCAAGATTATCTTGAAGCTCACTAATCGTTTCTTCCTTGCTTCTGATCACTGTACTAGTGACTCTATCCTCATCCTCCTCATATATTTCAATCAACTGAAACTCCTGCTCAGTTACATGTTTGTCCTCCTGATCATCAATGATAGGCTCTATAGCATTTTCCTTGCCCCTGTCTACATGTTTTGGTGATGAAGAAAACATGGCCCCTTTCACACCATGTGAAGCAAACACATGCCTGTGGCCTCTCTGATAGGTCTTGGGAAATGGCTCGACATAATTCACATTAGCCCAAGTTGCCTCGATGTCCATTTCACTGCTTGATGCTCTAGTATCATGATGTGATGATGAAGTGTTATAGAAACGTGAAGAAGTAAGATCAACATGAGGTGAATGAATATGACTGGGTGATGATGTATGAGCAGTAGGCTAAGTTGGAGATGTGGGTATGGGAGGATGAGATGATGAAGGGATAGTATACTCATGATGACTAGGTGGGGTAGTGAAAAAATCATTTGAAATAAATGTGTCCCATGGGATACTCTTTTTCTCCAGATGATGCATGACTATCATCCTGATGAGGGATTGATGTAAGATACTTTGCATTTGATGATTATAATCCCTCTTTTTCACAATGAATTCTATCTTTTCAATGCCGCAGAAGCGATAGTAAGCTATGTGAAGCATTATGACTCTAGTGAAGTGCATGAGGAGTCAGATATAGTATTATTAGAGTCGAGAAAACATCCCTTCACAAGTGAAGTACTTCATGATTATTTTCATCACGGGAACATATAAATCAAGGAGATGAGAGAAAGGGAAAATGGACTTCCTATCATCCATGTATCTAGGTTTGAGATAAGGTTCATACTAGCTTAGATCAAGGCTTCCTTGTTTAAACCATTTCTTTCCCACATTAGGGATCCTTGTAGCAGCTAAAATGGCATTGGTGGTCATATCAAAAGTGACCCCAACAAGAGTGACCTGCCCATCATGAATATTTGTGATGAAAAACCTTTTCAAAACATGGTGATACTCAATTTGTTGCACTCTCTCCCAAAACTTGAAACAACCAACATGTTTAAAACATGAGATAGTAAGAGGAGAAGAAATGAGCTCTTTTGTGTTTTTGGGTTCATATCTGTTAATTTTTCCTCCTTTTTGGTCACTTCTCCTTGGTATTTGTGCCTCACCAACACCTCTATCTTCTTCTTCAGACATTTTAAATTTTGACTTAGGAAACCTTAGGGTAAAAATTGGAATGAGATGAAGGGAGAAGGAGATGAGATGGATAGCGTCGATCAATGAAGGGAATGAATGCAAATAGAAAACCTAGGTCAATGAAAACCCTAGGGATTAACCATGCTCATGACTGATATCAGTTTAGGGAGGTGAACAAGGATATGGTGTATGAAAAATGAAAATGAACTGAAAATAGGGTTTCATAAAGAATAAACACTTAAAATTTTTAATAGACACCCAATATCTTAGAGGCAAGGTAAATTAGAGTTCACTTACTGTTTAGAAGTTTTTTGGAGAATACTGAGCTTGATAGAAGTGGTACAAATCTTCACAGCCCTCACTGGGCAATCGCGGAGCATTACTAGGTAAACGTGCACCGTCAATTCAAACATGCAACACTTGTATGAGAATGCACAGTGCCAGTGTTAATCGCTCTACTTTCTCAGGAAAACGTGCAGCGCAACTGGGTGAACGTGTAATGCCAGCCTGAGAATGTGGACCACCTTGAAATTTTTTCCCCAACTTCCCAGTAATCTTAGAATTTCTCCTTTGTTGAGAATTCTTGATGGCTAGATGGAAACAATGACTTGTTTTTAGATGCTTGATGGGATTTATAGCTTTATTGAATTTTAATTTTAATTCAAATTACACACTTTTATAATGTTCATATTTTTCTTCTTTGACATTGACACTTTTTTCTTTCTGACCCTTTGGCATTGCAGGCTTGACCAACATGGAGTTTGGTTCTCTTTTTTCACTTAGGCTGAACATGATTGCACTTTGAAAACTCTAGGATTGCTTTTATTATATATAATAACATAAAATTACATTTGGAAAAATTGAAATAGATTACAAATTTGACTTTTCTATCAAAATGACATTTTGATATTAAATTCATTAAACTAAAAATACAACTTTGAAAGTATAATAAATACATCATGATGACCTAATTTAGTCCCTCTCATATATGTGTTGACCTTATCTGAATGAAGAAGTGACCACGAGAAATGAAAAACCCTAATGACCTAATGGGACTGCTTTTTGACCTCACCTTTGAAAGATATTTTTACATTAAAGACTTCCAAGAAAATAGAGCATTTCCACAGCTTCTTTTATGCTTGAGGAATAAATAATGAAAATGTGTCAGCCAATATGATCTTCTGAGGGAAAAATAGGTTTATTTTACAAAAAAAACCACCAAGAACAATTTTATGTCATGACCTAATGGAATGATGAAAAAATTATTCATAATGGGACACCTAAGATGCACATTGAAAATGTGTTTTAAACCCTGGTGGAAGTATGAAAATACTGACACTAAGAAAAAGGTAGACACATAGAATGAAAAAAAGGGCTAGCTTACTTTGAATCCACAAGTGATGGTATGACCAATAAAGAGAATGGTGAGCTGAAAGAAGTGTTTGGAGTAGGAACTATCGTAGAAAATGATGGTAATAATGACATAACATTGTACATCATTTGGATACATGGCTGAGATTATGTAATATTCTCCATTGTTGAGGCTCCTCTCGTAGTATCCATAAAATGAGAAAATCATGAGAAAATTTCAAAAGTTCTCACTTTCCCAAATGTGCATAGGTTTAAGAGGTTTATTCTAAGGAAGGTTCATATTGACATTGTAGTTTCATCTACAAATTGAAGGATAACCTCCTCTTTCACCTCTAAACCAAGTATAATCCTCCTGGGATATCTTATAACTATTTCCTATGATGTCAATCTTTTCTTGCATATTTGGATTGTTGGTCTCTCCTCTTCTAGAGGATTTTTTTGAAGTCTTTAATAAAAATTAACAATTTCATTAGCAACAATGAATATATATTATTAATTAATGATGCCAATTACCCACATGGATAACTAGACTCAAATAAAATATAACACACCTAGTGAAAGCTAAAGGTAACAGGAGGAAAACCAAAAGGATATAGGGTTATTCCATAGATAATCCTAGGATGATTAGAGACCAAGTACAATGAACAACGGTAATATAATATATTATGAAAAACCCCGCTATACCATCCTTCATAAGTGACCTCTTTAATGTCACAAAGAGCTAATATATATATGAGGATAAATATGGTGATGTAGCATAAATATAATGTGCCATAGTGATCTAGGTGGATATTGGTGGCCACCCACCTATTCCATTTCGACCCGCAACTTCAGTTTTTACAGCTTTTCACTTTGAGCACAACTTACTATTTTAGGATGTTTTTGGGTCGTGCACTCCCGGAGCCGTTTTGGGGAAATAATGATCTAGGTGGATATTTGTGGCCGCCGAACTATTCCATTTGAAATGCCAACATCAGTTCTTTCAGTTTTTCAATTTTAGCACAACTTACTACTTTTAGCAATTTTTCGGATCCTGAACTTCTGGAGCCATTTTGATGCCCTAAACGACATTTTTCTGGGAAAAATGGGACGTATGTTGCACACACAAAAATTTTTACTCCACGGATAGATATTTCTAACGAGGTATGGTGCATGTCAAACAGAGATCGTATTCCAAAGTTACATCTCGGGAAGTTGAAACACCAATTTACCTAAAAGGGGCCTATAATTTTGGCGCTTCATCTCCTAGGGTTAAGTTTTTGGACGTTTAGAGTTTTCCATTATTTCTCAATAATAAATAGGCCCTAGAGCCTCATTATAACACAATTTAGAAGCATGTAGATATCATATCTCTTCTTAGAGATAAGATACCAACGCCTTAGCTATTTTATTTCCGTTATGTTTGTAAGAATATTTTTGTTATTTGATATTAATGAAATGAAGCATTTTTCCGCTGCATATATGTGCTTATTTCTATATTTTATTGCATTCCTACATAAATTTTGATTAGTGGTATTAGAGCAGCCTTCTCTTTCTCTATTTTTGTTTGCATGTCCCCAATGCGGTCAGGGTATAAGGAGTTAGGGCTCGATGTGGTTGAACCCTTGCAAGATCAACCTTGCAAATCCTGAAGACTTCCCATGGCAGGAGAAAATAAAGATGAGGGAGCAGGAGATCCTATGAAAATATTGCTCGAGGAGGCCCTCGAGAAACAAAGGAACACGATGATGGATAAATTTACTCAGATCGTTCAACGACTGCCCACCTACGACACATCTGCATTCAACAATAACTCTGGAGGCACGACTCCCTTCAAGGTATAGGTAAACATTGACATTCCTATATTTTAAGGCCAGGTAGATGCAAACAATGTCGATATATGGTTGAATTTACTAGAAGGCTATTTCTTAGTCCATGATTTCTCCAACTGAGAAAATATTATTTTTGCACTCCTTAAAGTTGCCCTCCATGTCAAGGACTGGTGGGAAACGTACTATGAGAAAAAGACGAGGGGCAACCCTCTTTGTTCTCGGCCGCACCCACTTGGAATTTGTTTCGATATCACACCAAGGAAGAAATTACCCCATGGGGAGCTATGGGGAAAAGTAAATCCAATTGGCCAGGCTGCGACAAAAAAGGGATCAAGATGTGCAAAAACTAACGAATTTGTTCCATACCCTGCGCACAAAGTTGGGTATTAATGAATCAGAGAGACATTTGCTGCTCAAGTATCATAGCTGCCTACACAAACACATTCAGGAGGAAATGGAGTTCCTCAACATTACATCGCTTGGCACGAAATATAACTATACCACCAAGATCGAGGAGAAATTTAAGTAGAAGAAGTGAGACTTTGGATCTGCAAATCCGAAGCCAAGGAAAGGCGCCTCTGAACCGCAGAACAAGGGGCAATGCTAAAGCATGGAAACTCAGAACAACAACACAAATCCAAGGAAGGACACAGGGAAGTGGTGTGAATTTCATAACAGCCCCACTCACAGCACTAAAGGTACCCGAATCAGATGCATGTTTTGATCCTGAGTCAGAACTAGACAAAGTCAATGACAAAGGGAAGCAAATCATTGATGTGGATCTGAGTGCCATTTTTTCCACCACCAATACCAAAGTGAGGATCCCAAGGATCTAGAGGAGGGGGAGGGCCTCTTCCATTCACATATGTAGGTGAAGGGTTCTCCACTGCAATTCCTTATCGATAGTGGAAGCCAAAAGAACCTCATTTCAGCATAGGTTGTGAAGTGGCTCAACCTGTTGACCATAGCACACCCACAATTGTATACAATCCAGTGGCATCACCCTAGTAGAGATCTCCATGTCCGCCGGTAGTGCGACCTTCCGTACAATATCAAGCCATTCACGGATGAGATATTGTGTGGTGTTGATCCTCTTGATGTAGCTGATGTATTATTGGGCCAACCATATTTGTGGAGGCAACATGCTCTGAATTATTCTAGGCCTCATGCTGTTATTATTACTTTGGGAAATAACTTGCACAAGATACCGGAGGTAGTACTTCCTCCTGTCATCTCTTTGACTACTACAAAACAACGCAATAATATTGTTTCCCAAACTATGAAATTTATATTCCTTACAACTCACTCATAGAGAAAGAATAATATTATGGCCATGACCTTGAAATAGGTCTCCAGTGCATGGCTGCAGAAGATGTAAAAATTCATGGAGGAATAGAAGGACATTTTCTTCTCACTCACAAAGGTTCCTCTACATAGTAAGAACAAGCACTCCATTGATCTCACCCTCGAGGCACCGTCACCTGATGTTGCCATACCTTACGCAACTACAAAAAAAGAATCCACACATGTATTTTCTGAGGTTGTGTTGAAGCCTACAAAATCTCTGCTTCAAACATTGGGGAAAACCACCCGGTCGGGACCTTATGACAGCTCCTTTTCCATTTGGTATGGTGGCTCTGACTGGATTTAAAGGACAAGTTTCCTTATAACTAATGGGTTGGTGATGGGTTGACTTGGATGAGTGAAAGTGAGACTAAATTGACTGAAATAAAACTATCTAATTTAAACTAAATACTGGTAAAGAAATTCTAACACTAACCCGGGCAATTATAAGTGAATACAACTTAAGATTATTCCAATTTAACAATAACCATAAAAATGTATTATCATTTAAATCAAAATGTGCAGAAACAAATAAAGATAACTCTGTTTAAGAAATTAAACAGAGTTGTATTAACATATTGCATTCATCATAATATATCATCTACATATACTTATGAAAGATAACGTTTCAATTATACTCAGAAATGATATATAAAAAGAAACATTGTGAAAACCAAATATATATAAATGATAGCAAATTTTAAAATGAATATCATAAGACAAAAGAAATCAACAATGAACAGATAGAAATACCTTATTCATCTTGAAGACTTTCAAATGAAATCTGCTACTCTAATCCAGTAACTCTGATGCAAAATCAAATTCCAAGGTACAGAAATGCAACACTTCAAAGACAATTCCGCATAAAATCACCAGATGTGATCCTTTTAAAAAAATATATAAGTCAGTGGAGTACAGAAATGTAATCTCCAAGTTAAAAATATTAAAATCCAGGACCCTTCTCTAAATGCATAAGAAGGGTTTAAATACTACTTAGCTAAATCTAAAAATAATCTATTACAAAAAATTAAGGATTCGGTTTAATGACCATCCTTTTCCTAGGCTAAAATACAGTAAAATTAAAACTAAATATAAAAATAAAGACTATTAACTAACTATTTATGAACTTGATCTTTAAACTTGCAGGCATCTAGCATAGTTTTGAGAAGATGTGGTTGACCGACTTCAGAATTCAATTGTCCTGAAAAGATAGAGTCGGCAAGTGTAGGCGCAATCTTCTCTGTAGAATTGATGATACAATTAAGCGCACTGTGCTGACTGTGTGGCTTCACTAAGTATGTCTAGTACGAGTCCCAATTTAATTTTTTCAGCCCTTGGATTGATTTTGCTCTTTCTTCTGCTTTCTGCCTTCATTCTGTTTTCAGTTGATGTGCCTGTGGGAGATATCCTGGAACAATTTCTGAAATCAGATTAGCTTTGTGTAAATTATCATTTACACAATTAGTAAGAGTGTTTGCCGTTGTAGCTGCCTCCTCTGCTGCCTTCTCTACTCTTCTGATTTGTGCATTCTCCTCTATTGGAACTTTTTTCTCTGCTATTAATTTTGAAATTTCATCTCGATTTCGCTTCACCATTTTCTCCTTTTCCTTTTTCTCATATCATACTTCAGCCAAGGTAGTTTCTTCTTTATAGATTCAACCTTTCACAGTAGTTTTTCTCTTTGCCGAACACGCTCCACATCTTTTTCTTGCTCAGCATTAAGTGCCTTGAATTTGGTCAATGTTTCCTCATTTTTCTTTACAGTTATTTCAAGTCCCTTCAACTCCCGACTTTTCTCAATAAGAGCTTTATGTTTCCCTGAGAGCTCCTGATCTCCAACAGCTTTTTCAGTAACTTCTAAAAGCTCTATAGGGGATAATTTGGAAAACTCACATACCCTATATTGTGGTAGAAACTGTGTCAAATTGCCCACTTGGATATTGAACTTGTGAACAGTGTCTAAAACATCCTTTTTGGTACTGTCTGCCCGTGTTTGTTTTTCTTCAACGGTTCATCTCTTTTGGTCTACTCCTGTGTGAATTTTGACAAATTCGCATGTTCTCTGGAAAAATCTTCCATGAATTTCTTATTATAAGTCGCCTGAGGTTCTGGCAACTTATACATCAGCCTCAAATCTTCCATGGTGAATGACCTGATTAGCTCTTGAGATGGAGTTCTAAATTCCCTATCTAAAATATCGGTGCTATCTAGCACCCATTTCACCATGTCCGTATATGGGAGAATCCTCGGCCTTGCCGCTATCCTATGTAGAAATGAGCAAGCCAGTTCTTTGAGGGTTGCCTCAGATGTATTACTGGAACCTGCTGTAGCCGCAACTTTCACCGCCACAGGATTTTCTTCTTCGAGTAAATTATACATCCCTTCCCAGGTGGTTACACCAGCATCCTTATTGCAAGCGGTGACTACATACAGTGAAGCCATTTCTCTGTTTTCAGAATTTGAGCTCTTCTCTTTCTTACCCATAATGTTCTGTGAGCGCTTTGTATAGACGTTTTCTCCTTCGTGCCTGCGTTTTACGAGTTAAATGAGAGTAATGGCATGATAAAGGTGATGAGATTGTTTTAAATTCAAAGGCAGATGAAATATATTATTTTATTGTGAAACGAATTTCAATCAAAACAAAATCTCTTTTACCATTAATTGACAATCCATTCATTTAATCCAATCATTAAAGCGCATAACATATATTGATATATGGGAAGATTTTCTTTGAACAACGTTCTTTTATGAATTTGTGACATTGCGATCTGTGATTTGCTGTGCAATATCGCAGTATCGCAATGTCGCAATATCGCAATATCGCAAAATGAAACCATCGCAAAATTGTAAATAGCGCAAAAGCGCACATCGCAAATATCGCAAAAGCGCAAAATTGAAAATAGCGCAAAAATTATTCGTTTAACATTTTTGTTTTCTACGCTATGCGATCTGCGACCAATATGTTATTGTATAGGCTTTTTGGGATTGCGTTATCGCAAAATCGCAAAATCGCATTTTCAGTTTTACAAAAGATATATACCATTTTGCGATGGATGCGCTATTTTGTTTAAAGAACAATTTTATTGTAATCTATCATAAACTTAAGTGTTTCTTAAGGTTATTTCTAAGGGATTTCTCTAAGTTTATGATAGAAAGTTTTGTTTGAAAAGGAAAACAAATCCTAATTAATTTTTTTTGGATTTTTTAACTAAGGGTCCCCATTTATTTAGTATTATTACTAATATTAAATAAAAAGGGGGGTTGTTGTTGGTTACAACAATTGGCGATTCACTGAAAGAAACAATTATCTCTGAAAAAATAAAATGAACACTATATTTCTAGTAAATAAAGATTTTTAAAGATAATGAAAACTATCTTAGGATATTTTTAAATAAAATCTAACTATGAAAAAGAAATAAAAATCATTCACAATTTCTTTCTAATTCCTTAAGAATAAAAACATTTTTGGGTTATCTCAAGCTTTGATTGGTGTTAATAATGAAGTAAATGGATTTCTCAATGTTTTGGTTTTATAATATACTCTATTGACATAGGTATTGCCTCTGCTTCCTGCAAACGTTCATAGTCTCGACAGGGTTACCTTTAAACCATTAACCATTCATTGTCCCATCCAACTAAAATTATGACTTTTTAAAAGATAAATTCATAAGACCTATTATCTCATGTTTTTGTCTTTTACTTATTTTTATTTTTAAGAGTCATTGTTCTAGTTTGGTAGCCAGTTAATAACAATTTCATTCACTAGTTATAATTAAACTAAACAAGTTGGCTCGTGATGAGACCCCTTGTCTTATATTTATAAGCCATTACCCTGTTTTGGTATGCAGTATTGGTAATGTCAGTTTTATTACTCCTTATGAACATGGTAAGTCGGCTCATAATGAGACCGCTTATCTCTTAAATTTTCATATAATTTCTTAGAATTACATTCTAAAAAATCACAACTTAAATGGATGGGGTGAAATAGTTTTATCCTTAAGAATCAATGGATGACAATTTTCAGAGTTTTTTGAGTACCAAGACTTTGAAAAATCTTTACTTTTATAGATAAACTTTCTCTGCTCAATAAACTTATAATGATTTACATTCTCCTCAGGTTTTCAAAAGATCATGCAAATGATTGAAATAATCTTTCAAAGTTTAACATCTTATTTTACACTATCCAAAAACTGTGATCATCTCTTTAAAAATTCTTATTTAGACAAAATAAATATTTATAATATTTTTCCTATGAAATTTTCCTAAATAGTAAACAGTCAATTATAGACTTATTAACAACCTTTATTTGCAAAAACAATAAAAAAACTTTGCAGAAAGGAATATGTACAGTTTAAGAAGGGGTTACCTGCTTATGAAAAGAATTTCTTTAGGATAAGCCCATTTACAGGAAGAGATTCTCCCTTACCTGTTATATCTTGGAGTATGAATGTATTTGAGTCTATCTTTTCAACGATATGAAATGGTCCAAGCCACATTTTCTGAAACTTGGTATGTTTACCTTTTTCTTCGTGTGTTTTATCCCATTTCAGAACAAGATCACCAATTGACAAAATTTTTGGGCCAGTAGAACTTGCATCAAAAGAAGATTTTACAAGCTGTAGATGTTTTTCATGAATAATTTTTGCTTTATCTCTATCTTCTTCTAGTTTAAGGATTTGATCATATCTCAATTAAATGGATGAAGAAGGATTTTCTTCAATAAATTGCACTAGGGCTAATGATGGAAGAGTTAAATTTGATGGTATCACAGCTTCTTTTCCATAAACTAAATTGAAAGGTGAAGTTCCTATTGAAGCTTTTTCAGTGATACGATCAGCCTATAATGCAAATATTAAAGACTTGTGCCAGTTCTTTTGATTTTGATCAATGGTCCTTTTAATGATTTTGATAAGATTTTTGTTAGTGGATTCAGCCAAACCATTACCTTGTGGATAATAATTTGCTGAATATTTTAATTTAAAACCTCTTTTGACTGCAAATTCTATTAAACTATTTCCATAGAAGTAAGATGCATTATCAAAGACTAGAGCGTTAGGTACACCAAACCTGGTTATGATGAATTGATCTATGAAATCAATAATTGCATCGGAATTGGCTACCTTCAACGGGATTGCCTCTACCCATTTTGTAAAGTAATCAGTTGCAGTAAGGATGTACTTGTGTTGTTTGGAAGAATGAGGTACTATCTCACCAATAATGTCAAGCCCCCATTGTTCGAATGGTTGCTCAATAGTTACTAGTTGCAAAGGAAAAGCTGGTTTCCTTTGTCTTCCACTTGCAGTTTGACAAATTTGGCACTTCTTTACGTAATCATGCGTATCTTTAAAAAGGGTAGGCCAGTAATAACCAGCACGAATTATTTTGTGAGCTGTGGTATCACCTCCAAAATGACCTCCTGCTGGTCCATCATGCAATTCTTGCAAAACCTTTTCGGCTTAAGTCTTTTCAAGACATCTTAATAAAATTGAATCATAATTTTTTCTGAATAACACATTATCAATGATCTCATATTTAATAGCCTTTAACCTTAAAGCGTGTTTACTCTTATAGCTGAGATTAGAAGGAGCATACCCATTTTTCAAGTAATAGATAAGATCAGCATACTGAGATTCAGAATCTGTAACACTTATCTGACTTACTTGAATATCTTGATTTGAATCTTGATTTTATGGTATGTTATGAGCTCCTGCCAATAATCTGCAAAAACCTTGTCCTCTAACAATCTTAGCTGGTTTAATATCAATATCATATTCTTGCAAGGCTGTTACCCAGTTAGCTCTCTTTTCTCCTACTTCTTTTTGAATTAATAATTGCCTCACTGTAGAGAATGGGACAATGAGTTTTGTATGTGTTTTCAAGATAAAAGGTCTAAAATGTTTGATTGATTTAAACACGGCAAAGGCTTGTTTTTCAACATCAGAATAATTAAGCTCAGATCCTTGCAGATTTGAGCTAAAGAAATAAATTGGTGCCTCAATTTTCTGATCATTGAGTTGTGTTAAAACAACTGCATAAGATGTTTCGGTGGCCATAGTATACAAAGTAAAATCTTTAGAAAAATTTGGGGTATTCAATGCTGGTGCATTAATGATCGCTTGTTTGATTGCCTCAAAGGCTTCTTTCTCTTTATGCCCCCATTTGAATACTGAATTCTTCTTGATCATATTTTGCATAGGTAAAACAATTAAAGAAAAATCAGGAATGAATCTTTTTACAAAATTGATCTGTCCTAGAAATGATTGCATGGATTTTTTGTTATGAGGTAAAGAAATATCAGAAATTTCTTTGACTCTATCTAGATCAATATATATAGCATCTTTTGACACAACAAATCCTAAGATTTTTCCTTCATCCAAAGCAAAGAAATATTTCTTTGGATTTAAGGAAATACCAAACCTTCTACATATTTCAAATATTTGCTTTAGATCATGTAGATGATTGGCTCTCTTTTTTGAAAATACTGTTATGTCATCAAGATAAAAAACAACTGATTTATTGATCATACCTTTAAATACTATGTCCATGGCTCTTTGGAAAGTTTCTCCTGCATTTATTAGACCAAAAGGCATTTTCTAATAAGCATAAGTTCCCCATCTTGTTCTGAAAGTTGTTTTCAATCTGTTATCTGGATGAGATAAAACTTGATTATAGCCTGAAAATCCATCAAGAAAGGACATAAGTTCAGAACCAGCTACCTTTTGAAGTATATGTTCCATGGTTGGCAATGGGAAATTGTCTTTTAAACATGCCTTGTTTAAGTTTCTAAAATCAATACAGATTCTTATATCACCATTCTTCTTCCTTATAGGTACTATATTGGAAACCCAATTGGAGTGCCTTACAGAAAAAATGATTTTGGCTTTTAAAATTTTATTAGGTTCTGATTTGATTTGTCCTTCGAGATTTGGATGAACCTTCCTTAACTTTTGTTGAACAGGTTTAATATCAGGAAGCATTGGAATTGTGTGCTGAATAACCGAAGTATCATACGTTTTTAAATCATCATAATTCCAAGAAAAAACGTTTTTATATTTGTTCAAGAGTTTAATGAAAGCATTCCTTTCCTCTGGTGTTAAATTGAGTCCTAAATTAATGTTTTGAGGTTTAGAATCAGAACCAAGATTTACTAATTCAAACTTCAAAGTGGAACTTTGAAGTTTAGTATTAGTGACTTTCTTGAATCTGTCTTTAATATCATATAAGTCCTCTAATTTAACAACAAATTTTGGAATGGGATTTTCATTACCTTTTGAAGCAATTTGTAAATCATGATCATTCTCATCAATAATTTGCTCATCATATGATTTCTCTGAAGTCATGAAATTTAAAATATCTTGATCATGATAGAAAACTCTCCAATTTGTGACATTATCTGGGACAGATGGGCGAAAATCAATTCTACAGAAAACCTATCAGGACTGAAATCTTCAGCAGGAAGGAGTTTAGATGCAACATTAGCTAACAAGTCAGCTGATGTATTTTGATTCCTAGGAATAGGAGAAATATTGAATGCTAAAAAATGAGTGGTAAGATCTTGTACTAGGGTTTGATAGTGTTTAAGATGTCCTGAAAGGCAATGAATAATATTCCTGACTTGTTTTATAACAATTTCGGAATCACCAAAGACTTTCAAGTATTTAACATCTAACCCTATAGCTTTATTAAGTCCTTGAACCAAGGCTTCATATTCTGCGGTATTGTTCATGCACTCAAATTCTAACCTACATGACAACATGGTTTTCTCTCCATATGGATCAATTAAGATGCATCCTGCTCTAGCTCCATCACTAGACTTTGATCCATCAAATTATAACGACCAAAATAAAGATTTATCTATTGACTTATCTACAATTACATCAGAAATATTTACAATTCTGGAAGAATCAGATTGTGAAAAATTTTCTATTTGAGAAACAAAAGTATTTACAGAAAAAGGTGATTGAGGTGCTTTGAAGTTTCCAAGAAATGAATCAGCAGAATGTCCTCCAAGAATATTGTTGTTGAATGCCACAGACTCATTAGGTTGTTCAAATTCAGTGACAGTGTGTGTAATATGTTTTTCTCATTCAACTTTGATTTGATTTGGTTTCCCTTTGTAGGGAAGCGACATATGTGAATAATCAGTTGAGATAAAACCATTAAGCTTTGCAGACCAGTCCCTGCTTAAAATTAATCCATAGAATTCAGGAATATCTGCAATCAAAATATCAATTCTTTGGACAATCCTAGGATCGGAAGCTAATCTGATAGTAACTGAATTGATTTCTCCTACAACTTGAACTTTAGAGCGATCTAATTGAACAATATGAACTGCTGATTTATGTGGTTTGATATTCAATTTGGCACAAACTGAAGTAGGCATTATATTAGAGGAAGCTCCAGAATCAATTAAACAATTATGCAGATTCTTATTGTACATTTCATAAGTCAAAATAAAAGGAGGAGTTTGAGAATTTGATTTTTCTCCAATGAGCACTGTATCAGTAGCATCTACCTTATCTGCTGGCTTACCATATCCCCTAGCTGCTTTTGCAACTACACCACTTGGTAAAGGAGCAATTGGTGTAGCGTTTAATTATTTCAATAGCAACTTCTGCTGGTGTTTTATTTTGTTGAGTTCATGTAAGGAAATGTTGGCTTTAATCTTTTTCATGTCTTCAACAATGTTATACTCCATAGGATCTAACACCACTAAAGTCTTTGTTGTTGATGTAGGAGGATTAGAAGAAGAAGGTTGATTTTGAGTAGGTAATGGGGAAATTTTCTTTGCAGGGGATTTGTCTTTAGTACTTGGAGTTGTAATTTTCTTTTTAGGAGCTGTTTGTACAGGCTCTGATGCAAATTTACTCCTAGTACTTACAGGCATAGCTTCTTGTTCTACCTCACTATCAGAATTAGGGAGAATAAAATCCCATATTCCATGCAATTCAACTATTTCTTCATTCTCATCTTCCTCATATGATACTAAAGACGTATCTTCTTCTTATTCCTTTTCTTATGATTCTGCATTAGAGATTGCATTAGGAGGTTTAGGTTCAACTTGGTTTCTTCTGAAATTTTGGAATGGTTTTTTAGTAGAAGTTTCAGCTACTTGTTTTTTAATTTCAACCATTTCATTTGACATGGTTTTAAGAACTTTCTGTAAACCTTCCATGTCGTATGGGTCTTTGGCCTTTTTCTTTGAATCATCTTTGAAGCTGAATTTCTTTGATTTCCTTTCCTCAATAGCATTTTTCTTTTCTAGAGAAATAATTCATTTTTTTACTGCAATAGCCTCTTTCATATTTTCGGCTAATATAGGTTTTTCAGCTCTATCTACAAAAATTGCTATGTTTGAGGGTAAGGAAGTTATGTACCATTCACTTCTGACTTGTTCACTAAGCCTTGAATCTGTGTGAATTTTGTTCAAGAGTTTGTTGAATCTAGCATTGAAATCTTTAATGGGTTGCTTGGGTTCTGCTTTCGAATTTGAGAGATCATTGATTAAAGTAGCTATTAATCTGTCATCTCCAAATTTGGTTAAAAAATGATCTGCAAAAATAGCCCAACTTGTTATGGATCTTGAAGGTAACGAAAAATACCAGGATCCTGCTGCCCCTTGAAGAGTATAAGGGAATAGTCTGACTACAACATCTTCATGTATGACTCCATTCAATTTTATAGCCAGCATAAAGTTATTGATATGTTCTTCAGCTTGAATGTTAAGATCTAGACTGAACTTTGGAAGCCATTTTCTAGGATTGTCAGGTAAATCATGTAAAGGTGCAGGCATGTCGACAGCTCCTGGAGTAGCCCATGGTCTAGCCATTATTGGAACAACTATTGGAGGAGTAGTAGAAGCTGGTGGTGTCTGAATAGAGGTTGTTGGAATAGATGATGTTGAGATAGATGATGATTGAGGAGATGATTATTGAGGAGTTGATGTGGAAACAATTGTACTTTGTTGAGTTGGGATTTCAAAAATAGATAATTGAATATTAGATGAAGAACCTATATCAATTACTGATTCCGATTGAGTTTTTCTTGTCTTGACTCTACTAGGTAAAGGGAATTATTTCGGAGAAATACCAAGTTTTTCACTTTGAAGCCTAGTAAGAGGTTTTGAAGAAACAAATTTTGAAGTTACACTACCTTCAGATATTTCAGACTCATCTAGAGATAATGAGAATCCTTTCAATTTATGAATTAAATCTTGAACTTCAGGAGACTCAGGATTTTGATTGTCTGAATGTTTTGAGATTTTGGTTGTGGGTGTCTGAATATTCTTCTCAATTCCTTCTATAGGATTTTTTATTTCAGAAGAGATTGAAGAAGTTGATGAGGGTGTTTTTCTCTCAGAATGGCTTGTGGGTAAAGATTTACTTGCCATTCATAGCTCAGGCCCTCTTTCTAGCGCCAAAAATGCTGAAGCCTAGAAAATATCTGCTTCAAACATTGGGGAAAACCACCCAGTCGGGACCTTAGGACAACTCCTTTTTCATTTGTTATGGTGGCTCCAACTGGATTTAAAGGACTAGTTTCCTTATAACTAATGGGTTGGTGATGGGTTGATTTGGATGAGTGAAAGTGGGACTAAATTGACTGAAATAAAACTATCTAATTTAAACTAAATACTGGTAAAGAAATCCTAACACTAACCCAAGCAATTATAAGTGAATACAACTTAAGATTATTCCAATTTAACAATAACCATAAAAATGTATTATCATTTAAATTGAAATGTGTAGAAACAAATAAAGATAACTCTGTTTAAGAAACTAAACAGAGTTGTATTAACATATTGCATTCATCATAATATATCATCTACATATACTTATGAAAGATAACGTTTCAATTATACTCAAAAATGATATATAAAAAGAAACGTTGTGAAAACCAAATATATATAAATGATAGCAAATTTTAGAATGAATATCATAAGACAAAAGAAATCAACAGTGAACAGATAGAAATACCTTATTCATCTTGAAGACTTTCAAATGAAATCTGATACTCTAATCCAGTAACTCTGATGCAAAATCAAATTCCAAGGTATATAAATGCAACACTTCAAAGATAATTCCGCATAAAATCACCAGATGTGATCCTTTTAAAAAAATATATAAGTCAGTGGAGTACAGAAATGTAATCTCCAAATCAAAAATATTAAAATCCAGGACCCTTCTCTAAATGCATGAGAAGGGTTTAAATACTACTTAGCTAAATCTAAAAATAGTCTATTACAAAAAGTTAAGGATTAGGTTTAATGACCGTCCTTTTCCTAGGCTAAAATACAGTAAAATTTAAACCAAATATAAAAATAAAGACTATTAACTAACTATTTATGAACTTGATCTTTAAACTTGCAGGCATCTAGCATAGTTTTGAGAAGATGTGGTTGACCGACTTTAGAATTAAACTGTCCTGAAAAGACAGAGTCAGCAAGTTTAGGCGCAATCTTCTCTGTAGAATTGATGATACAATTAAGCACACTGTGCTGACTGTGTGGCTTCACTAAGTATGTCCAGTAAGAGTCCCAATTTAATTTTGTCAGCCCTTGGATTGATTTTTCTCTTTCTTCTGCTTTATGCCTCCATTCTGTTTGCAGTTGATGTGCCTGTGGGAGATATCCTGGAACAGTTTCTGAAATCAGATTAGCTTTGTGTAAATTATCATTTACACAATTAGTAAGAGTGTTTTCCGCTGTAGCCGCCTCCTCTGATACCTTCTCTGATCTTATGATTTGTGCATTCTCCTCTATTGGAGCTTTTTTCTCTGCTATTAATTTTGCAATTTCATCTTGATTTCGCTTCACCATTTTCTCCTTTTCCTTTTTCTCATATCATACTTCAGCCAAGGTAGTTTCTTATTTATAGATTCAACCTTTCACAATAGTTTTTCTCTTTGCCAAACACGCTCCACATATTTTTCTTGCTCAGCATTAAGTGCCTTGAATTTGGTCAATGTTTCCTCATTTTGCTTTACAGTTATTTCAAGTCTCTTCAACTCCCGACTTTTCTCAATAAGAGCTTTATGTTTCCCTGAGAGCTCCTGATCTCCAACAGCTTTTTCAGTAACTTCTAAAAGCTCTATAGGGGATAATTTGGCAAACTCACATACCCTATCTTGTGGTAGAAACTGTGTCAAATTTCCCACTTGGATATTGAACTTGTGAACAGCGTCTAAAACGTCCTTTTTGGTACTTTCCACCAGTGTTTGTTTTTCTTCAACGGTTCATCTCCTTTGGTCCACTCCTGTGTGCATTCTGACAAATTCGCATGTTCTCTGGCAAAATCTTCCATGAATTGCTTATTATAAGTCACCTGACGTTCCGGCAACTTATACATCAGCCTCAAATCTTCCGTGGTGAATGACCCGATTAGCTCTTGAGATGGAATTCTAGATTTCTTGTCTGAAATATTGGTGCTGTCCAGCACCCATTTCACCATGTCTGTATACGGGAGAATCCTCAGCCTTGCCGCTATCCTATGCAGAAATTAGCAAGCCAGTTCTTTGAGGGTTGCCTCATATGTATTACTGGAACCTGCTGTAGCCGCAACTTTCACCACCACAGGATTTTCTTCTTTGAGTAAATTATACATCCCTTCCCAGGTGGTTACACTGGCATCCTTATTGCAAGCAGTGTCTACATACAGTGAAGCCATTTCTCTGTTTTCAGAATTTGAGCTCTTCTCTTTCTTACCCATAATGTTTTATGAGCGCTTTGTATAGACGTTTGCTCCTTCATGCCTGTGTTTTACGAGTTAAATGAGAGAAATGGCATGAGAAAGGTGATGAGATTGTTTTAAATGCAAAGGTGGATGAAATATATTATTTTATCGTGAAACGACTTTCAATCAAAACAAAATCTCTTTTACCATTAATTGACAATCCATTCATTTAATCCAATCATTAAAGCGCATAATAGATATTGATATATGGGAAGATTTTCTTTGAACAACACGCTTTTATGAATCTGTGACATTGTGATCTGTGATTTGTTGCACAATATCGCAGTATCGCAATATCGCAAAATGAAACCATCGTAAAATTGTAAATAGCGCAAAAGTGCACATCGCAAATATCGCAAAAGCGTAAAATTGTAAATAGCACAAAAAGTATTCGTTTAACATTTATGTTTTCTGCGCTATGCGATCTGCGACCAATATGTTATTGTATAGGCTTTTTTGGATCGCGTTATCGCAAAATCGCAAAATCGCATTTTCAGTTTTACAAAAGATATATACCATTTTGCGATGGATGTGCTATTTTGTTTAAAGAACAATTTTATTGTAATCTATCATAAACTTAAGTGTTTATTAAGGTTCTTTCTAAGGGATTTCCCTAAGTTTATGATAGAAAGTTTTGTTTGAAAAGGAAAACAAATCCTAATTGATTTTTTTGGATTTTTTAACTAAGGGTCCCCATTTATTTAGTATTATTACTAATATTAAATAAAAAGGGGGGTTGTTGCTGGTCACAACAGGTTGATAAAGAAACTAAATTTACTAGACGCATCCAGCATGTCCGGCAACAGGTCCATGACACCTTCGACAAATATAATTCCCAGTTCAACAAAATTTTCCTCATCTCATAGAGGATCTCAATGCAATGGGGGACATTGCTTCCTAAGGAGGGAGGAATGATCCAGGTGGATATCGGTGGCCACCCACCTATTCCATTTGGAACCACACCATCAATTCTTGCAGCTTTTCACATTGAGCACAAATTACTATTTTTAGCAGGTTTTTGGGTCCTGCATTCCCATATCTGTTTTGGGGCCCTAATGATCGAGGTGGATAGTGGTGACCACCTACCTATTCCAATTGAAACACCACCATTAGTTCTTTCAGTTTTTTAGTTCCAGCACAACTTACTATTTTTAGTATTTTTTTGGGTCGTGAACTTCCAAAGTTGTTTTGAGGCCCTAAACGACATTTATTGGGAAAGCTGGGAGCAACATGGGTCCACGGATAGATGTCGCTCACACCAAAAGTTTTACTCCTCAGAGAGATGTTTATAACAAGGTATGGTGTGTGTCAAACATAGATCGTATGCCAAAGTTACATCCCTAGAAAGTTGAAACACCAATTTACCCAAACAGGGCCCATATTTTTGGCGCTTCATCTCCTAGGGTTAATTTTTTGGACGTTTAGAGTTTTCCATTGTTTCTCAATAATAAATAGGCCCTCTAGCCTCATTGTGAGACAGTTCAGAGGCATGTAGCCGCCACATCTCTTCTGAGAGATAAGATACCAGTGCCCTAGCTATTTTATTTCCATTATGTATGTAAGAATATTTCTGTTATTTGATATTAATGAAATGAGGCATTATTTCCACAGAATCTATGTGTTTATTTCTGTATTTTATTGTCTTCCTGCATAAATCTAGATCACGTGGACACTTTCCATTAGTAGTCACCTAATAAGTTTCCCTAAATAATCGAAACTAAGGTATCACATTGAAATAAAATGACAATGGGGAGATTTTTGTGTTGGGACAATATGAAGAAACTAAACCAAAATCATCTATGGTGTTTTTTTTAAATTCAACCATGTGTCCATAAGAGATATATCAACATACATAATTTAACAAACACCTGAATAGAAATGAGGAGGGGATATGTCCCCACTTGTTCCCATTGTGAAGTACTCACGTCAGATGCTACTGTTGGAGGAGCTTCCCAACAAGAAATCATAAGGTATGGACTAAAACATTAATGGTTTTCAAAATGAATCTGACTCAATCCAAACAATTCAAGTTATATAATATATAAAAATATTTCAGTTTAGTAAACACTATGTAATGTAGGGAAAGGCATATTTTTCCTTTTCAAAACAGTAAAATAAAATTCACTCTCTCTTCATGGTCACTCAAATCATCCAATTATTTCAAATAAATCTAATCTAAAACATTAGTTCAACATATGATCATCAATGAAGAGGGAAACACATAGGGAATCAGATGATGATAAATAATTTTTGATAAATATATGTTTGATGTTTAACCTATCTAAGAATAAAACTAAAAGAATATAAATATTTAACAAATAAATTTTCAATCTACAAAATAATGGGGGAAGAAAAGAAGCCAACCCCTTAATGTTACAATAAGGAAACAAATCAAGCCAAGAGAATACAATATCCAGTAAGAAAACTTTATTTTTTGTTGAAATTTCTCAAATGAATTTCAAAAAAGTACTAATCAATAGACTACATCAAGTTTTAGATACATGGAATTCCATTTAAATCACATATCACAAAACAAATGTCGAAAGCATCTAAATAAAAACCTCAATTAAAATGATGTGAGATCATCTCAAATCGTCCCAAATCAATTATATTTTAAGAGAAAAAAGAGTGTTGAGGATAATCCAAAATGTATCTAATTATTTAGCATGTAATGAATCTAAACAAAATCTCAAGTAAATAATTTAATGCCCAAGTCTTAGTCAAGAATGCCTCCTAGAGAACTCACCCCTCTATTTGAGTCAGAAGTAGGTAATGATAAATATAATATCATTCCTTTATTGGGTTCAAAGAGAAATAACTATAAAACAATCTCTTTGCTAAAAAACAAAACAATGAGCTTCTTCACTATGTTTTATTAAAACATCAAACTTATATTTAAATAATCTAGCATTGAAGATAAAATATTAGTCTGCAAACTATATTAATTAATCAATTTGATTACACACATTTATATATAAGATAGTCTCAAGATAGGAAATCTATCTTGGATGAACAATAATATAGTTGAGAGAATATCTCAACCTCACACTAAACTAGGAACTAACCTATAAGATAGAAACAGACTCTATACATAGATGGAATCACAAATAGAAGAAAAGTAGGAATTATATATTCCAACACTCCACCTTAATGACTACTTGTCGTGATATCAATTCACAAATTCTAGTTGTGGTCAATCATAAGAAAAAAAGGATATTTCGATGTCCATATATAAGAGCAACCATCCACCAGAATGCATGGGTACCAACCGCTGCACCTTCTTGTCTCGTAGGATGTCCTTTATATACATGGTTTTGTCGACCATTATCACTGCATACATGTACTTGTATCAAAAAAAATGTCTCTACGACTCAAATTCACCACAAACGGGAAAATCCCATGTGTAGAATTGACAATACTCTCTACAACTCAGATCCACCACAAACAGTCGAATCCCATGTGTAGAACTGCCAAAAAGATAGAACAACGCCTTTCTAAGCCAAATATACATGTCCAAATAACAATCCCTAACAGTCGCACTGATTGCACCTTTCGACGCAACTATCAGATAGAAAAAAAATGTGTCGACCCTCCTGTGCTCATAAACAACAATATCTGAGAGCTGTGAGTGAGGTGTTTACTGCAGTCCACCTACTCCTGTGAGCATTTTAGCTCATGTGTGCACCCAGGACACCTGTATCCAGGAAGGATCCTGTAACCATGAAGGCTCTTGTATGTGGTTTTTGGTTCACCACAAACCATCACTTTACAGTGACAAAATATGGTTTTCATCTAACCATAAACCTATACTTACAAGGTGGTTTTGAGATTACCATGAGCTTTACACATGCCTTAACAAGGCATACATTCCATACTCCAACATTTGGAGTTTCCAGGCACATAACATGACAACTACAATAATTTTCCTAGACTTGCTTATAACATGCTAGGGAGTCTATCCCACAAACCCACACTAACTCAAACAAAAATTTACTTATTTTTCCATTATAATAGTTGCTGCTGCTTTATTACCTCATGTTTCATTGCTTACATCTTGGTCATCTTTGTCTTTGTCAAATAAATTCTTGGAACTCCATGCTTAACCTGTCATTTTTTAGAGTCGTTAATTCTAAAAAAATAACTTTACCTACATTGAGTTAGGTAGGCTCAATAATGCTCAATAACTTTAAAAATGATTCCAAGAAACTAAAATAAAAAACATAAAATCTTCAGATTAATTTCTCTATCTCTCCCTAAAGATGATTATTTCCCAAACACAACAGCAAACATTTTTCTACAAAAATACCTCTGAGGGACCCACTGATAAAGAACCAGATTGGCGACTTTTCAACTGGGCTCAATGCAGTGCATTCCAGCACTGATGATCCAGACATAGGCACTCACAACCTCACGAAGAGAAACAATAACAAATTGTCTCTCTCAAAAAAAGAATCCAGGACTCCATGGTCCGATCCTTCGTCGTCGACAAATTCACTTCAGCCAGGCCGATCCAAACACAGGAAGCTGAAGGCCCCCCAATAACTTTGCATGCTTCCGCCCCTCTTGTGACACCTGTAGAAGAACCAACAATCTATCGACCTCTTCGCTGAAAGCTACATTGTTCAACTCGATCATGTGGGTGAAGCCACCACCGATTGGTTCCAATGAGAAATTAAGACGAATTGAAACCAAAACAAAAGAAAAATAGCATTCGAGGAACCAACCCCTCTCAATGGCCTCGTCCACCTTCTCGCCATACAAGTCCAACTTATCGAAAAAGAATCTACGCCTTTGCCAATGACATCATCTGCACAATAGTATAAGGATAGGTATTTGCAAATGGATGTAGATCAATCAAAATTTCCGCTTCATCTGCACTTATCTCTATCTCTTCAATATTGAGGCCTTTACCTAATCCAGGCTTTGCAAAGTCTACCGAAGAGAACTACTAAACAAAATTTGCACTAGCAATATCCCTGGAGGGTAGAAATATTTTCTTCTTCAGCAAAACAAGTAAATGTTAATGCAACACAAGACCATATAAAATCGATGTCTCTGAGAAAGGAGGTTCATCTATCACAAGAAAACCATTATGTTTACAGCTCTTCAATACCTGCATAATGTTACCAACCTTTTCTGTTCCAGAAAACGTTAGCAATGGGCCTCTAAAAACATGAACTACAGTCAAATTTTGCATATAAGGTTCTGCATGTGGTTCAGGGAATGGAAAGCCCTCGAGGAGAACAATTTGGTCATTAACACACTGTTAAATGCATTGGCCATAGTATTCGATATTAACAATACCAACATAACTAGAGGAAGCATCAACAAATTATTTGTGAATTCCAAAAGAATTACAGAAAGTGAAATTTTCATCCTCATTGAACCCCCAAGGAAAGAAGTTGATCCAAGAACAGCAAAAAAAATCTTTGATCCAAGTCTGTAAATGATCCAAACAAGATAAATACTTAATCCAATTTACCATCAAATGATAATTCTATAATATCGTTCAAACAACTTCTAACTTGAAATTCGCACCGCATCACTAAAACCTTATGAAGATAAGAAATAAAATCTTTATGATTGCACTATGACACTCTCCATAGTCGTATATGGTTGGGGTGAACAGGGAGTGGTCAAGCTTGAAACACAAATTTCATTAAATTTGGAATTAAATAGTGAATCTAGAAATTCAAAATAACAAAAAAAATCAATTATAGTGACGTCCTTGTAATAAAAATTATCCAATTTTAATGAAATATGTGTTTTGAGTCATTAATCTCACTTCCTATTTTCTTCAGCATGGCAACCACCTCCACAATATTCGTTCTATTCGTGCTTACCTTATTCACACATTCAGAGGCCAGCTCGGCTGCTCTAAGCAGCGGATTAGGATTCAGAGGTAGCTGCAACTTTAGATCAAATATCTCATGGGCCATCGAGTCATTTATCAGAGACACAACCCAATTCACAATCAAAAAACCATCAGAGTAATCAAATCATTCGTCACAATTTGGTTTATACCTTCCACAGTTGCAACAACCAAGAATTCCCAACAACTTCTGCAAGCGGCTTGATTCTTCACTTTCGCCACGGCGCCTTTCCATTCCACACCCAGATAAAGCAGAACTTCCATTTCCGGGCTAGTTCATGCCATTAATATTGGACCCATCTGATCCAACATTAATGCCGCCGGGATTCAACTTCTGCCCTTCGCCGGCCAACTTACAAAACATCTGATGCCCATCAATTGCCTTCATGGGTTCCTCCAATGCACTAAGAAAAGAGGCTCAGCAAGAGATCCTCCCAACATATATTTTCAGGGCAGAGACATCAGCCACCGACTAGGCAGGCTATGAACTAGCAGAGGCCAACTAACTGATGGTCATGCGACCATCGATCTTAAAGAGATTACACGCAATGCACAGTCACCCACGCAACTGCACTTCTTCACTTGCTTTCGTAGTCCATCTCTAGCCATGTGAAAGGATGGGCGAACCCCTACTCCAACACACGCTTGCCAAATGAATGGACGAAAAAAAAAAAAAAAAACTAAAACATAATATACTTTCTTACTTTCCCTCGGCCCAGGAGGGGCCGAGGTCCAGGCCCTTTTGGCTCTGATACCAAGATAAAATATCAGTCTGCAAACTATATTAATTAATCAATCTGATTACACACAATTATACATGAGATAATCTCAAGATAGGAAATCTATCCTTGATGCACAATAATGTAGTTGAGAGAATATCTCAACCTCACTCTAAACTAGGAACTAAATTATAAGATAGGAACAGACTCTATACATAGAGAGAATCAAAAGCAAAAGACAAGTAGGAATTATATATTCCAACAATTGATTCAAGCCACCAAAAAAAAAACATACAAACAAATTATTTAACAATTACTAAAAAATATCTCATAAAATATAAAAAACTTAGAAATTATAAAGGAATGAAGACAAATCAATGATCTCTCCACAATGAAATCGATAATTCTATCTACACAAATGTTTTCCTATTGGAAAATAACTACTACCACAAATATCTTGCCCTTAGATATTTTAGATAGTAAGCTAATCCATTATATGCTATGTTGCACGAGTTCTCGGTACGTGGGTACTTCTGGTACGGGGAAATGAGTATCTCGTACGGCTAGAAGCTTTGCTCAAATTTACAGGGAACTTTAAGTTGGGAGCGGCAATAATATAATATATTAAAAATAAAAATAAAATAATTTAAAGGTGCAAATTAAATTCCACCATGCAGATTCCATCTTGCATTGAAATATGTAAAAGATTGGACATTGAAACACCACCAGAAAAAATCAAAGTATCAATCCATCAACAACTTGCCAATGAAATTCCTTGCCAGTGAAGAAACATGTGGAACTCCTAAACAAAAAAAAAAGGTTATTATTACTTGATTATTATGTGATTTCATGTAACACTATATTATATTCAATTTTGAAATTCAAGTTTGGAAATTTATAGAATGAAATTGATTAACACACTACTCTTTCTCTTTCTGGCCATCATTGTAATTTGTTGAATCTTATCATTAAAGCTTCAAGATAGGCTTCAAGAAAGTAGAGTTATTTGCATTTGTTGAACTTCAAGATTTGCAATAGAAGCTGCCAAGGAATGACTAGCAACTGTATATATTTTGTTGAAATCTTTGGTATATCTCCACATATCTGTTGCTTTACAGAGCCCATGCAGTCCAATCCCCTGACCTATCATGTATTTGTTATGAAATAAACAATTGGTACCCTCTCTGCTCAAAATAGGTACCCAAAAGTTGAAAATCTGCTTAGAATAGGTACTGGAAAGGTGAAAATCTGCTCAAAATAAGTACTCGAAAGGTGAAAATTTGCTCAAAATAAGTACCCGAAACGTCAAAATTTGTAGTAGTGAAGCTCCCAAAAAGCTCCAAAGTACCCTTTGAAGCTCCCAACAATTTTGGAAAGTTTCCTACAAGCTCCCAAGCTCCCGGGAGCGGGGGAGCGTGGGGTACGTGCTCTCCAATGGCTAGGAGTAGTACTTGTGTTACTATGATTATATGAGTAAGCTAATACACTATAAAGTATCCTCATTGATGCCAGAAAAAATTATTCACATACATGAAAATATAGGAAATATAATATGCATATGCTCCATCCTTAGGTAGTTGATATGAACTCTAATCATATTAAGCATAGAATATCCCATTCTAACTTCTAGGGATCTAACTTTTACTACATAGAAGGATGTTTATTCCCTCTTTATCATTATTATTTTAAACAATTTGATAAAGAGAAATTTTATCTATTTTATTTACTATTTATTTTGCAAACACATGGTGAAGTTTTACGAGAAATAGAACTATGGTTGTTTGAAAAAACTTTAAAACATGGCGAAGTTTTACAAGAAATAGAACTATGGATGTTCGAAAAGACTTTAAAATATTTTGTTGTTTCATCACTTTTAAGATTTAGAAGAAGCTAAACTCTTATTCTCTAGGAATTATTACTCTCATGAAACAAGAATACGGATAGAACCCAGGAGAAAATTTAATTCTTTTGGTAAGAATTATTTAAAAAAAATAAAAAATCTATGAATCCATGAAAAAATCTTATTTTCCGTAGTCAATTCCTTGTGAGGACTATATTGGATTTAGTTATTACACAATTAGTCTTGATAATTTGAAGTGTACCATAATGATATATATATTTACGATATGAAAAACAAAATTTCTGTGTAAATATTTTGTGTGCTTATGCTTTCAAATATATTATTTAAGATATTTGATCCCAAAATACAAATGAGGGATTTGTGACTATGATTCAATCACCAATGTCTTTTCTACAATACATTGAATAAGATGATAAAGTTACTAACACTGAATCAAATGATAAAGTTACATCTTAAGGCTAATCTATAACGCATATTCACATATGGGTTTTGGAGAGTTTGGAAAATAATATAGGTCATTGTAATATATGCATAAGTAGAACTTATTAGTTAATACATTGAAATGATTGATAACCGAAATGATTGATAACAGATATTTGTGAGGTTTAAGCTTTATGAAATTTTATGATGGTTTATAATGTACAATTATTATGCAATTTATTTAGGGTTTCAGATATAAAACTCTGAATATTCACAGTCGTCATTTTTAGTATACATTTCAAGTCTAAATCAAGACTCATCTTTATGAAAATCTTTTAAGAAGAGAGAAGATCAGGGTCAATAAATAGTGGAAAGAAGGAAAATGAACTTTTAAATATTTATAAATTAATAAGCTATTTATTTTAGTTTTTTTAGAAAATTTTTTTATTTTATTTTAATTATTATTTATTTCATTTTTAATTTAGTAATGACACATTTAAAAATATTTTATTATTATTGTTTATTGAATTATTCATAAATAAAATTAGTTTTTTTGTTAATACTAAATTTTGAGGAAATGTTTAGGTAGTTATGATAACAATATTATAAAGGATGAATATAAAATTTAAATTGTTGATTATAAGGGTTTATTTATTATTAACTTATTAAAATTAATTGTATTAATTTTTTTTTATTAGTACTAAAAAAGAAGGTTGTTAATAATTGAGATGGGTTTATTTAGAGGGGTTTATTTATTATTAGATGGGTTTAATATTAATAGTATTAGAGGGGTTTAATTATTATGCACTGTAGTCTATCTAAAATGTTATATAATATTGGAAGTAAGGGAAAAGGGGGGGTATGGCAGCATCAAGAGAGTTTTAAATATTAAAGGAGGACAAGAAAGTCAGCAGGTTAGTGGGAGGAAAGGTGACAGGAGATGATTTAGGGGAGAAAGGAAAAATAAGGATAGAAGTTAGGGGTATGGTGTGTGGGGCAGAGTATATGAGAGAGATATGATAGGAAAATGAGAAAGGACAATTACAAGCGTGAAGATGGACAAGGTGCCGACAAACAACATCGTGGAGGGAAATTTTATTTGCAGGAAAGAATGTGAATCCCATTCCTTATAATCTCTAAGCCTCCATGTCTATTGAGGTTTTGAGGGTGTTTAATGATTTCCAGGGCTTCACGCACTTTATGCTTAAAATGATGCTTCTCATTGGTAATGACCACTACATCTTCAAGGCATGTGGTGACGCATATTATTAGAATGTTCTACCAAATCTGAGCTTTTGGTTCTTCCTAATCTGATATCTACCCCATGTTCTTTAAACCTTATTTTGAAATTCCTACCTGTTTCACCAATATTTCAATCTCCGCACGAACAATTAATTTTGTAAACCGCTTTTTGCTGGAGGTGGTCAGGGTCATCTTTGATAGACTTCATCCTTTTTCTGATGGTCATTAGCGGTTTGAAGGATGCTCTAATGTATTTCTTGGCTAGAACTTTGGCCATCTTGTTTGTGACCCCTTGGATATAGGGGACATATGCTTTTGTTGTTGCGGAATAGTCAATTGAAATTCTATTATTTCTGGATCTCACTCTTTGAATAGCCCTATTGATGTCTCTATTAACGTATCCGAGGTTCATAAACAATCTTCTTAGATGTTCTATTTCTTCCTCAATATGAATATCATCTGATATTATAAAAGCTCTTGTAAAAAGAGTCAACAAAATCCCCATCTTCTGGGCAGAGTGGTGATGTGAATCAACATGTAGGTAATTGTCAGTATGAGATTTCTTCCTGAGCACTTTGTGCCCAAGGGTTCCTTCTTCATTTCTCAAGAGGAGAATGTCAAGGAAAGGGATACGATTGTTTACCTCACCTTCCATTGTAAATTTATATCTTTGGAGATTCTATTAAGGTGGTCCAAGAAGCTTTTTACTTCTTCATCTCCATGTGGCCAATTGACATTGGTGTCATCCATGATCCTGATCCAAAATTTAGGTTTCAATGGGTAAAATTCAACAGATTTCTTTTCAAATTTTTCCATGAAGAGGTTGGCCACTATGGGGGACAACAAAGATCCTATAGAAAATCCATATTTTTTTTCAAATATTTGCCATTGGAAGCTGAAGAAGGTGGAGCAGAGTCAAATTTCAGCAAGTCTACGACTTCTTTTACTACTTGAATAGCTTCATCGAGATGGATTTTAGTAAAGAGTTGTACAACATCAAAGCTTATCATTCTATATTCGGGATCCAACTTAGATTTTTTAATGAAATCAACATAATGGTTGGAGTCTTTAATGAATGAACTTGTTTTTCCGACGACAGGGGTGAGGGTGTCGGCCACAAATTTGGCTAATTCATATGTTGGAGCTTCGATGTTATTGACAATGGGTCTCAGAGGAGAACCAATCTTATTGATCTTGGGGGCACCATAAATGCAGGACATGATCTCACCCTGTGGGTATAGGCACTTTCTTACTTTATCATCAAGATTGGATTCCTTAATTTCTTTTTTGACCCTTTTTATGACCTTGGAAATGGGGTTTTCTTCAAGTTTCTTATAGTTGCCACTATTTTGAAGGTAATCTCTCATTTTATTAACATACTCTTCTTTTACCATTACCACTTAGCCCCTCCTTTGTCCTCTTTTAAGATGACAATATTCTCATTACCTCTTAACTTTTTTAAGGCACTTAATTACTCTTTACTTAAAATTCTCTTATCTAGTTTCGATTTATTCAAAATAAGAGAATATTCTTGTCTCACAAGTTCTTTATCTTATTCATTAAGAGGTTTGATGTTGTCCTCAATATCACAAATAATTTCTTATTTTGGAATCCAACTGGGAGCTACCCCGAAATTGAGTCCCTTGCTCAAAAACTCCATTTCTATATTATTTAATTCATGATAATATATATTTACTACTTTTTTTCTTGGTGTTGCCTATATGGGGTATTCTATTAGGGTTATTATATTGTAGTACTTCGTTATATATGATTTCTATTGATATATTATTTATAATGTAATCATGCTCCATAGAACCGTATCCTGCTAACTCGGGCATAACACATGAATCATCATTTGATGACCCATCCCCCGTGATGTCTTCACGTCCATCAGATCTCTTGCTGTCTTCAGTTCCGTCATACCTATTACCGTTTACTGCAGTCATGACATCATGATTAACGTTACTGCCTAGAGCTAATGATTCATCCATATCATTCCTATTCCATTCCGTGCGTGGGTAAATGTTACTCGAATCAATGTTAACATTACTGTTGAGCTGATCTTGCCCTCCAACGTTCATTGAAACCTCAATGAATGAGTCAACATAGGTATTTTTAGTAGGTTTCTGTGCAACATCGTTGTTTGTTGAGTTAATTCAACCCCTATCTAATCCTTTTTTGCACGCTCTCGGAGTCACAAAGACTACATCTTCATTTGCTGCAGAGGGGACCAGATTCTGGACAATGGGGGGAGTGTACCTTTGATAAGTCATGGAATTATTAGACTACAAATCTATGCAAGAATGCCCATGTCTTGATTTACTTTTTAATATTAATTTCTCCAATTTCCTGTTTATCCTGTGCTTGGATACCTTTTTTGTCTTCCTTAAGTGCAGCCGCGGCATCAATGGTGGACCAGAGGTACCTGCGGATGACAGGAGACAGTTTTAGATGCATTTTATAAGCTTTCGTAGATAGCTGATCTAACCAAAATCTTGTTTTCTGAATTTTTTGACAGATGAGGGATTTACTAAGATGGTCAAATGCCCCGTGGTTGTGTTGGTTATGCAGTTTGTGTTTGATGAGAGCGAAGTCTAGTGTTATATTAGAATCGCGACAATGCTTAAGAAATGAGAGATCTTCTTCTCTTCTTTGAATTTTGATCCTTGTTTTTTCGAGATTACGAATCTCAGTCCATGTATCCTTTCCATACAGGGTAACAATGCTAGATTGGAGGTTTTTGTTTTGTAGTTTTTCAGATATAAAACTCAGAATATCCATAGTCGTCATTTTTAGTCTAATTTTCGAGTCCAAATCAAGACTCATCTTCAGGGCAACCTGCTAAGAAGAGAGAAGATCAGGGTCAATAAATAGTGGAAAGAAGGACAATGAAAGGGTTGACCAATTCTTAAATATTTATAAATTAATTAGCTATTTATTTTAGTGTTTTAGAAAATTTTGTTTATTTTCAAAAAGTGATCGATAATTTTTTTAATGATTTAAAACTATAACTTTTAAATAGAATTCTTTAGGGAAAACATTATTTTTATTTTCAAAAACTGATCCCTAAATTTTTGGAGGATTTAAAACTATAACTTTTAGAATAGTATTCTTTAATAGTATATCTATTTATGGTCAATCCACAATTTTATAGAAAAAAATAAAAAATAAAAAATAAAAACTTATAATTAATATTAAAAAAAATTGTTAATAAAACTAATTATTTTCAATATTAATTAGTGTTATAATTAATTTTAATCATTTTTATTTAACAATAAAATATATATATAAATATTTAGAACTGTAAAATAATTAATATTATTAGAACCTAAATTATCATATTATTATTAAAAAAAAAATTAAAAATAAAAAAACATATAATTCCCAAAAAATTTAGTATTGCATACATTTTAGTATTCATATAATAAAAATATATTATTAGTATTATTATTATTATTATAAATTAAATTTTTCACAAACATCAATGTATATCAATTTATAATAACTATCAATACATTTATATTATTATACATCTTACATTACAAAAACCATAAAAAATTATTTAAATTATAATTTTATTAAAAAATTATTATTATTGATATTTAAAGAATTAAAATATTATATATAATGATTATATTTCAATAACACTAGTAAATATGACAATGGTTTAATCAATTTTAAAAGTGAAAAAGATATAACTATTTTTTACATAAATTTTAATTTTTTAGCGAATTAAAATTTTAAAAACTTTATTCTAAAAGTGTCTACTTTCCTAATTAATTATATTCATAAAATGATTAATATGAAATCAATAATAAAAAATAATAACTTAATATATTTAGATTTTGGGGCTTTCAATATTTGAACTGCTGCCCGCTGACCATTTTCAAAATAATGGAGTGAGTAAATTACAAGAATCACGGACTCCATGGTTATTACCGAATAATTTTCTAGATTTCGTCTTTCTGAAAGGTGTGAGAAATTACTTTTATAGTAAAGGAATTACAATCTATTAAGGTTCGTCATATATTTGACTCACTAACGTCAAAATGTAGATAAAAAGAAAATGATAGTATTTCACTTGGTGAAGGCATTTTCAGTATATAAATTATTGGGATGGGTATGGGTAAAGTGATCATAGGACGTCTCTCTTACTATGAATGCAGTTAAAGTGGTATTATTTCTCCTTTACACATGGTTACATCTGAAATAAACTCCCCATCTCACCACTAAGGATATTGAATCCTCTCATGATATTGTTAAAGCATGTATAGGTTCATGTGGGATGTTTGTGAACTCTATCACGATATTGATAAAATAAGTGAAACATGCAATCTCCAAGTTTGGTTATGGTCCTCCATCCAAGTATGGGTATTTTTATCGGAAATTCCTATGAAATTTCATTCATGGTGCATTTCCAATGTCACAGTTGCATCATTTTTTATTTGAAAAAGTTGTAAAGGGCTAAAGCATTATCATGCTAGGAGATCAATATAATTGTTAATTTCTCAAATAAACCATGGATTTGTTGGGTTAAGGAAACACTGAATTAGAAAGGTGAAGAATATGATATGAACTAATTTTCATTAAAATAAGTTAACATATTATTAGTTTTCAAGAATGGAATGCATAGAAAAAATATTAAGAGAGGGGACGTCGAAATTACCAATAAGATGGTGGAATTGCAATTTTTCATTGAAACATTTTAATTTACTTCTAACAATTCTTTTCTCTCACATTATATTCTAGGTTTCATTTAGTCATTTATCTAGCTAGTGTAGTTAGAGATTCATTTGAAAACTTAGGTTCATTCACCACTAAGCATATGGAACATGATAGTGCAACAATATGAGTGGATTTAAACATTTCTAACAACATAAAATTTAGTTTAGTGTTGTTTTCTATATCTAATATATATTTCTTTTTTAAGTCATTTTTTCACACTAATATTAACTAGAAGATTTTTACAGAAATCAATATAAGACAATTTTAAATGAAACGTATTAATAGAATGTACTACAAACATAACTAAAGTGGCCAATTCACTTTGTGTAATTATAATTTTTATAAAGTAAAAAATTCTAAAATTCCTCTCGTAAAAAGTATTATTATAGTTTTATTTTTTAATATATTTAAAAAAAATACCAGTTAATTTGATATAAATATGTTTAGTTTATCAAGTACATAATAATCCAGACTTCCATCATTGAAATTTATTCCTAAAAAATTTAATAATAATATCGCAACTTTTAACAATATTTTTATAGCGAATGTCCATATAACATATTTATAGCATGAAATGATTTGAATGATGTAAATGTTCATATTAATGGTTTAAAGCTCTTTATTGCTCTGTGACAATGAATTGAATATGCATCATGCATTTCCCTTTAGCAGATGAGCCTTTTTTTTTTTGTCGTAACTTTCAAACATCATAACTGATTTGATTTGATATAAAGAAGAATATTCAAACAATATTCAAACATTGTTCTTCCATTTTCCCTTCGTGGCCGCTAACGAAGCTATCATAAGCGCCTACAGCCTTATCATGCTTGTCAAAGTCTCTGAAATAATGACGAGGAGTGGATTTTCCCACATGATATGACTGATCAGACCTCAATAATCAGACATCACTAGAAACCAAATATTCACATCAGACCAGGGTAGTGCCTTTCCGTTTTTACAATAGACAATGGTAGTGCCTTTCCGTTTTTACAATAGACAATGGTAGTGCCATTGCGTTTTTATTCATAAAGATGTGTTGAAACTTGATGGGTGAAAGGGGTCAAATTCGTCAACATGTGTAGTGAGACACAGCTTTGTATTATTCATTGGAATAGATTTTACAATCAATCATTTTAAGGCGATCAGTTGAGAGCGCCAGAATCCATTACCGAATCTAAACCGTCGGCAGCTGACGAAAAGTATAATCGGATATATGCGGCATGTACGGAAACGGAGCAAACCCCAGCAAACCCTAAAGAGAGGGCCGATGTAATGAAACGGACCAAACCCTAAAGACAGCGCGGATGTACGGGAACGCAGCAAACCTTAACGACTGCTCTCTGTCGTCATCGCTGCCGACCTGGACACTGCCCGTGCTCCAAATCTATCGCCTACTTATTTTTATTATTATGCATTTTTTTTTAGAGAAAGAAAGAAAGTATTTTTAATGTTTACGAGGTTAAAAATAGTGTATGGAACAGGTTGATTTTCTATTTGACTATTGTATTTGGTCTTTCTCTTGAAGTTTTACAATAACCGCTCTCAGCTTATCGATAGCTGAATAGATTATGTCAAGAACTAGCTGCCAGAATACCTGCATAGTTTTCCCTACTATCTTTGAAGACCTAACATTCTAAAATGAAATGTTTTTCTATTTCTCTTTTTCCTAAAAAACAAAGTTTCTATTTTCTGTTTCTGTTTCTATTTCCTAGTCTTTGATTAGCTTCAGCAGCACTTACAAATCCAGCATTAAAATAAATGTGTCTAGTACATACAGCTTGAGCATAAACAAACCAATCAATTCTGCTAACCTTAACGCACTTCCTCTACTTTCTATGCTTGTCTTTCTCCCACTTAACTACCATTGGCCTTATTTTCGACGACAAATTCTCACTCTAACAATGTGCATCCTTAATAATGAAACAAATTACACTGATCACATAAAGTCGGTTGCTTACCATGAGAATGGTTTTATTTGTGATTATAGGGTTTAAATCAAAATTGGATCGGGTGCTTATTGGAAAGCATTGGAACATTTCCGTGTGGCTTAACACCTAGCACCTTGTGTTAAACCCTTTGAGCTGAATATTGACATGAGTGAACTCGGCTTTCTAACCCTTTGACCTGAATATTGACATGAGTGTACTCGGCTTTCTTTGATGGACCCAAACACTTCCATTTTTTTTTTTTCATATCCATCTTGGACCAAAACACCTTCATTTTTTACTTTTATTTTGGTTCATATCCATCTTTTTATTCGCGAGAGATTTTACATTAATATTATATTTATAAAAAAAATGCAAAATAGCCAAAACATTTTAAGAAAAATGAAATATGTTAATGAAAGAAAGAAAAATCTATCTGCTTCACTCGATGGGGTCAATCAAAGAAAAAAATCTATCAGCTTCTCGATGGGGTCAATCAAAGAAAAAAATCGAGCGATATGTGTTACAATTGCAAAATAGAGATAATAAAATTGTCCAAGTTATTTAGAAATTTTGTTTTATATGGACTTTATTGTGTTGTTTATATATATAGGGTTTCCAATATGTGTTTTTTTGTTTTTTTCAATGTTTTTATTTTTTATTTTTTAATATTTAATAAATAATAAATAATTAGACAAAATAATACACATTTTGCATATAAATATAATTAAAAAAAAGTTTATTTATGATTTATTTATTTTTTTTTTATTTTTTTATTTATTTACTTTTTTTTTTTTTTTTTGCTAAAAATGAGATGTTAAATACATTTTCTTTATGAAAAAAATTGAATAAAAAGGTTTGGAAAATTGACAAATTTTATGAATTCTATATACAAAGATAATCACATTTTAAGTTTTTTTTTTTCCAAAAAAAGAAAAAGATAAAAGTTGAAATGAGAATAGAAAAAATAAATGTTAAAAAATTAAAAATAAAACTAACTAAAAAAAACCAAAAACAAAATCCTTAAAAGTAAAAATTAAAAAAATTAAAAAACAAAACATTAAAACATTTTTTTTTGGAAAATTTTAAAAAACTACATTAAAAAATAAATTGAGAAAAGAGATTAAAATAAAAATAAAGAAATAAAATAAATTAAAAATAATTAACAAAAAACATTAAAAAATAACTTAAATTAAAATTTTAAAATATAATGTTAAAAATAAAATAAAAAACAATAAAAAAACATTAAAAAAATAAAAAAAAATACAAATAATTAAAATTATTAAGCAAATTCGGGGCCCCACACGCCCTCGGGGATACTAAGAATCTCCCTTACTCCAGTGGATTTGGTGGGGAAGAGGTGTTGTGGCTCCCCACTACCTAGGACATCGGCCCCATACGTTGTGTGTGAGGCAATGGAGATTTCCATAATCACCCATTCCCTGCCTAGGGCTCGTGAGGCCACATGTATGTGCGGAAACAAGCTACAACAACTCCTCTCTACCTAGACCAATGGCCACACGAGCCCTACACAACTCCCCCTACCCACTCTTGCATCCTCACTAGTCCTCGATGAGGCAAGGTGATTCTCGGAATCAGACTTGCAAGGAGGGGTAAGGAAATTCCCAGAATCACCTAGGGAAGGGTGATTCTCAAAATTTCCCTTGCAAGTTGGAGCAACGTGATTCCGAGAATGGCACAAGGAAAATCAAGGTAAGGTGATTCCTAGAATGAATAGGGGAAATTTGATTCCCTGAATCACCCTTGCAAGGTGGGGCAAGGAGGGGAAAGGCTATTCCGAGAATCACCTAGGGAGAGGCGATTATTGAAATTTCCCTTGCAATTTGGAGCAAGGTGATTCCAAAAATCGCGCAAGGAAAAGGGAGGTAAGGTGATTCCTAGAATCATTAGGGTCAATCTCATTCCTGAAATTGCCTCTGGTGAGGTGAGTTAAGGAGATTCTTGGAATTTTCCTTGCAAGGTGGGGCAAGGCGATTATGGGAATCACCCTTGCAAGGAGCGATAAGGAGATTCCTAAAATCTTCCATGGAAATGCAGGGAAGTTCATTCCACTAATCGCCATTACCAAACAAGGAAAGGAGAATCCCATACTCGCCCATGAAAAGTGGGGACAGATAATTCCTGGAATCACTCGGGGTAATGCATGGGAAGATGCTTCCCAGAATCACCCTTGCAAGGGGAGCAAGGTGATTCGCAGGATAGCCCGGGGTACAACGATTACCGAAATAACCCTTGCAAGGTGGGGAAAGGTGATTCCTGAAATCACTTGGGATAAAAGGAGGCAAAGCACTTCTCAAAATTTCCTTTACAAGGGGAGGCAAGGAAATTCTAGGAATCAACTCAGAAAAGGCAGGGCAAGGCGATTCCCAGAATCTCCCTTACAAGGTGGGGTAAGGAGATTCAAAAAATCTCCCTTGTAAGGAGGGGCAAGGAAATTACTGGAATTGTGAGGGACAAGGCATGTTAATGTGACTAACAATTTTTTTGGGGGCAAGGATGCGGAAGGTGATTCCTAGAATCTCCCTGGGCAAGGCAGAATAAGGTGCTTCCTAAATTCACCCTTGTAAGGAAGGTCAAAGTGATTCTCGGAATCATCAAAGGAAATGTCGGGAAAAGTGATTCACATAATCTCCCTTGTAAGGCGGGGAAAGGATATTGTAGAAAATTCCCTTGTAAGGTGAGGCAAGGTGATTCTCAGAATCGCCCTAGGCAAGGAGATTTCTGTAATATCCCTTGCAAGGCAAGGCAAGGTGATTTTTGGAATCTCCATGGGAAAGGAGGGGCAAGGCGATTCCTGAAATAAATACACATCAAAGGAATTTATAAATAACCATTTTAGGGTGAAATATTTAATCGAGTGACGATGTATAAGGATACATGTTCTAAAAAGGTAAGAATGTTAGCTAATAATGTTGTAATCCATACAGTTATAACATTGGTGTAAGGTGGTAGAATCAAAACTATGAAGAACATATATTATTCATTACAAGAAATTTAATTATTTATGTATGTTGAATAGTTGATAGGTTATACAAATAGACATAGGAATGGTTACTAAGTTATAATAATGTTTACACAGGTAGTGACTTCTAGAAACTAGACAATTAATGGATGGCCAATTAGTTGGGTAGGATGTTAAGTACCTTTCTAGAACTATGTTACGGGATATGGGATATACCTATATAGATACTTAATGAGGTATTTAGGGATAATAGTGTTGTTAAAAAAAAAAAAAACTCAGAAGGATATTCATGTCAGAAATCACCACCATATGATAGAAAATGTGTATCAAATGTGGTACATATGGGTAAATTTCCCTTAGATGTTCTTAGGCGTCAAGGGAATGGAAGTCCTCTAGATTAAATACTATTCCAAGAATTATATGACCCTCCAAAAAAATTACTACCCCCAACATCTCTACAAATATACATAAGCCCTACCTAGTAGAATCTTTGTAAATGATTGTCTCTATCTCATAAAAATTAAACTAACCATAGGTATAGCTCTATAGTAGAGCTAGGTGGGAACAACATAACTCTAGCTTGAGATATTTTCCTGCCACGGCATCAAATACAAATCTAGTGGAAGGTAGAGGCATAGAATGAACAAAAGGGCTAACTCAGTTTGAATGTGTAACTCATGGTATGCTTGATAGAGAGAATGGTGAGCTGAAATAGGTCGTAGAAGTAGGAACTATCATATAAAATTATTGTAACGATGACATCACTTTAGACATAATTTAGATACACGGCCAATATTATGTAATCTCCTTTGTTGTTGAGGCTCCTCTCTTACTATACATAAATTGAGAGAATAGTGAAAAAGATGTCAAAAGTTCTCACTTTCCCAAATGATAATTAGTTCAAGAGTTTTATTATAAGGAAGGTTGACATTGACATTGTTCGTTCATCTACAATTTGAAGGATAACCTCCTCTTTCCCCTCTAAACCAAAGATAATCCTCCTAGTCTCTCTTAGAACTATGTCTTGTGATGTCGAATTTGTATTACATATTTTGAATGGTGGACTCTCCTCTTCTAGAATAATTTTTTTAAGTATTAAATAAAAATTATCAATTTGTTTAGAAACAATGAATATATATATATGCTTAACTAATGAAACCAATCACCCATATGGATACATAGACTCAAATCAAATATAACACACCTAGTGAAATTTAAGGGTAACAATATGAAAACCAAAATGATATAGGTGTCTTCCAGATATAGCCTATGATGATTAGGGACCAATTCTAGCCAACAAAGGTAATTGAAAATATTATGCCAAAACCCCGTATACCATCCTTTAATAGCACAAGTGACCTCTTGAATGTCAGAAATAACGACCCTCTAGGAGGATCGTGATGTAGCATCAATCTCAGGTTCCACAACCACTTTCCATTAGTACTGACCTAGTAAGGTTCCCTACAGAATGGAAGATGTGGTATCACTTTGCAAAAAAATGACAATGGGAACAATTGTAGGTTGGGACGATATACAAGAGGAGGGGAACTAAACCAAAATAATCTATGAGGAATTTTTACAATTTAACCATGTGTCCCTAAGAGATCTCTCAACATACATAATTCAAAAAACAACAGAGGATAAATGAAGAGGGGATATCTCCCCACTTGTTCCCATTGTGAAGTAATTATGTCTGCCTTTAGTGTTAGAGGAGTTCCCACACAGGAAACCAAAAGGTATGGACTGAAACATTAATTGGTTTCAAAATTAGTCTGGCCTAATCAAAATAATGAAAGTTATATCATAGCTAAAAATATTGAATTTAGTCAGCACAATGTAATGTAGGGAAAGACTCATTCTTCCTTTTCAAAATAATAAAATAAAATTGACTCTCTCTTAATGGTCACTCAAATCATCCAAATATTTTAAATAAATCTAATATAAAATATTAGTTCAACATATGATCATCAATGAAGACGAAAACACATAAGGACTCAAACGAAAAGAGCTAATATTTGATAAAGAGATGTGTGATGTTTAACCTATCTAAGAATAAAACTAAAAGCATACAATAAGGAAACGCATCAAAGTTACTGCTCAAAATTAGAACAAGGAAACACATCAAACCAAAAAAAGACAATATCCAATAAGAAAACTTTTTTTTGAAGATTTCTCAATCAGATTGCAAAAAATATAATAATCAATAAACTGAATCGATTTTTAGATACCTGGAATTCTATTCAAATTTCATATCACCAAAAAAATTACTAAAGCATCCAAACAAACAAGTCAGTTCAAATGATGTGAGATAATCCCAAATCCTCCCAAAGAAATTATATTTCAAGAGAAATAAGGGTGTTGAGCCTAATCGAAAATGGATCTATTTCTTTTACAAGTATAGAATCTAGACAAAGCACAAATAAATAATTTAATGCCCAAGTCTTAGTCAAACATGCCTCCTACAAAACTCATCCCTCTATTTGAGTGAGAAGTAGGTGATAAGAAATTTAATATCATTCCTCTATAGTGTTCAAAGAGAAATGACTATAGAACAATCAATTTGCTAGTAAAATGACAAAGAAATGAGCTTCTTCACGTAGTTTTATCAAAAAATAAACCGTATATTTAAATAATCAAGCATGGATTGAAGCCAAAAAGAACAAAAAAAAAAGAAAGAAAGAAAGAAAAGAAAAGAAAAGATAACAAATACTAAAAAAATTGTCATAAAATATAAAGAACTAATAAATTATAAATAAATGAGGACGAATAAATGATCTCTCCACAGTGGAGTAGACAATTCTATGTGATTTTTTTTTTTTCTATTGGAAAAAAGCTATAACTCCAAATATCTTTCACTTGGATATTTGAGATAGTAAGGTAATCCATTCTAAAGTATCATCCTAGATCTATCACAAAAATTTCTTACCATACATGAAAATATAGGAAATATAGCATGAATATGCTCAGTCTCTAGATACTTGATATGAAATCTAATTGGATCAAGCATAGAGTAGCCAACTCTAACTTATAGATATCTTAGATATACTACTTTTACATTTAAGGTACACACATCAATGTGAAAGTGATTAAATCTCTATCTCCAAATGAATATCCATTAGTGCGGAATGATAAATCTATTTAGAATAGCCTAGGAAAGTTTGATCCAAAATAAATAATGACATATAGCACAAATGTCGGGGAGAAAAATCAATGAAATTTACATTCAAATAAATTGAATCGTTTTCAACATTATACCTTGGGTATAAATATGTATCCTTCCTAATTACCTGATCCCTTCACCTCCTTCACTTTCTCACTATGATTTGGCTCAGGAAAACAATGTGAAGAAGTATTTATGAGAAATATGGCCAATATATGGGTATTGTCCAATTTCTATATGTCCCTCTCTCAATTAAAAGAGTCTTATTATATAGGCTTCTAATAGATAATGTAGGATGGATTCATATTCCTAAGACCAAAGTAATTTATCCTTAGACATCAGTAACTAGACCATTACTAAGTCATATTATACCCCGTTGAATTGAAATTCATGGAAACAATGAATTCTACATGTTTTACTCATCATCACTTCTTTTAATGAAAAAAAGTGATGATGATCATAACTCCTTGCTCACTATTACATAGCCAAGCATCATTCACCTACAGATGATATGGAGTTATGAAAAATGAAAGTATGCATATCTAGGGATACAATAGGTGTATCTCATCCCTCCATTCATGCAGGTTATCTATCGTAGGATCTTTCTACCATAATAAGGGTGAGAAATAAGATGAAAACAAAATATTTAGTTATTTCATTGTTGAAAGGTGAAACCATGTTGAGTCCATATTTAACTTTTTTATTTTCTATTTTTAACAATTCATTAGATCAATTATATCTATATTATTTAGTGTTGCAAACAGATGTTGAAGTTTTAGAAGGCATAAAACTATGGATGTTTGAAGAGACCATAAAATATTTTTTTCACCACCATCCGTCGATGTTTACCATAATAATATTTTTTTTTATTAATTACATACCTTTACAATTACCAAAACAACATGTCTAGCATCATTCTTAACTTTTCTTTGACTAAATATACAACACCATGCTACTGTGTGAAACTTATGCAAATATATATATAATATATGACTGGCATAGTATCTAGGTAATAAAGGTCTGGAACTTTATAAACCATTTATTAGACTTTCGCACTCATGGAAAATGAATTATTTACATAAAAAAGAACTCATTAACATAAGAAAATAATGCTAATCACTATACAGTCGACCTTATGAAAGGTTTGGTATTCTTTCATTGATTTGGATTTAATACATCTGAACAATATCTGTACATAGGCATTAATACGATACGGGATTTCTTTCAGGGATAAATGTTATCATTTGAATTTTGGATTGTGTGAGCTCCACTTGTCGTTGTATCCGCTTCTCCATAGGCGATATGTCAACTCTCATTACTCCCAGCAGTACTGGGCTATTCTGCTCTATTACATCTGTTACAATATTGCCTTGGATTCCTCATTTCTTCCGAGGGAAAACCCCGACGTTCTCTGTTAGATGGTCTGCAAGCGAAATGACTAGGTTTTCTTGGAGAGTTCGGTGCTCTTAAAGATTCACTTCTCCATTGCAAACTCCGCCCTGAACTATTATATCAGGTCTGAGCTTCTTTCCATGATTTACACTGCAGAGATTTTCCTTAGTTTTACTTATATTAGTTATACTCATTTTATTATATTCTTCGATGACGAGATTTCTATTATGTTTCATCAGGGTTTCAGTAATGATATTTCCCTTTGTAGGGTCATGACTCGAGCTCCAATTCTTATCAATCTCTGGAGGATAGGTTCACAATCTCGGGGTAGAGGGTAAGTCACCCCTTCCGACTAGCACTGTTTTATTTTAGGTAAAGAATTCATCTAGGCTAAACCCTTATTCACTGTAGTAGATTAATCCCAGAATTTCTTGTCTTTTAGAGATAGGCCACAACGGGAATGTGCTTGTTTATCAGGTATTAACTCATGATGGTAGAAATTCGGGGTTTATGTTTTAATGCTTCCTTCATTATGCAATTCCCACAGATTTTTGTTAACACTGAAGGTTATTATTTTCTGATTCAGGTATGAGGGTTTAAACCCCTACTTTCACATTCTTTTGTTGGTAAATTTTTCAATAGCACCGGCTAATGTATTCATCAACAACTTAACAGGTACTCAAATTTCCAAAAGGAAATACACTTCAAGATTCTCGTCGATGCATTCCGAGAAATTCCTTTTATGGTTTTCAGAACAGTTTAAGGTTTTACTCACCCGAATTTGGGTTTCATGGTTCTATGGAAATTTTAAGATAATTTCATGTAATTAAATGAGGGTTTCACCCATCAATGGTTTTGTAAACACGGGTTTATCCCTTTCCTATTGCATGCTATTTATTTTAAGGTCTGGCGTTAGGCTCAACCTATAGAAAATCATTTTGAAGAACAAATATCATCGTTTAATTATCTCATTGTGGATAAAATATGCTAAGGCCGTTCATAATATCGTTATCAAAATATATACATTTTTCTAAGTTATTTAGGGTTTGAGTTCTTACTGCTTCTTTTAACTATAACCCTAGTCGTGGTTCTTACTGCTAGTATTCTTTTACTTCCAGCATTAAATTAAAGCTCTGTTTATTTCGTTTTCAAATAGCATAGTTACTACTGGTAAATATTGTTCCACAAAGTATGTTTTACTCTTATGCTTTCTACTGATAGATTTCTCATAAAATATTAGCTTTATGTCATGTGTTTATTGAGAATGAATCTCTGTATTTCCATTTTCTTCCTGCAAAATCTTTAGCTTAATACTTCTCGGTTTTCTTCCTAAATTTCTCCAGAGCTTTGGTGTCTGGATCACCAGTAATTAGAATCCAATTTTAGAGGGTTTACTCGGCCACTGGCGATGATGTTTTGGTTTGGGGTTTATACCCAGAACTGGAACTGATGGCCTGCTCGTTCTGATAATCCCAACCCTAGGTAGGACAGCTCATTTCTATAGATAGGGTTTGAATATAATGCACAAAACATATAGCCATGATACTACTATTATTACAGTAGCACGCATTCTTATAAAATATGGCTTTACTTCTTTCATATTATGCTCTAAGTTCCTGTTATTTATCAGTTACTATATTTACTATGATATTACTGTCATTCCCATGTTACAGAAAGAATATTATTAACAGCAGGAAAGCAGTAGTATAAATATTTAAATTCTCCAACCCTAATTAATACTAAGAGTAATTATTATCAGGATGCAGTTTCCATCTTCTATTCTCGCATTACATACTATGAGCATATAATTACTCATGTACTATGTTCCACCCTTTTTCTAATTATAAAAACCATTCATTTCAATAATAATTCATTTATTCTACACAGTAGTACTTATATGAATTATCAAGCTCAAGCTATGGTCCTCCCAACCATCAAGGGAGGCTATTACATTCTCCACTTGCCCCCGAGCTCCAGAATCTGGAGGGTGCCACAGGTTAGCAGTGGATTTTTTTGTTGTGACCTCTAGATGGCCAATCCAGTCACACTTATAAATTCTGGCTTTGCAAGGGCTACTAAAAGCTATCTTCAACTGGTCCCAACCAGCTCTAGAAAATACTTCCCCTTTACCAAATTCACAGAACCCCTACTCCTCCCGTGGGATTTAGCTTTATCCTCATAGGAGTAGGTAATTGTTTCCAACTGTTCCCCCACCACCTCCTATTCTTAAAAATATTTTACCAACAGCTTAACAATATTTTCTTTTCATTAACTAGTTCCTCCTAATTAATAATTTCAGCAAAATAATTTTTTTTATATACAATAATAATTCAAGTCTTTCCTTCCAGAAAATAAAATAAACAAATGTTTTTAACTAGTTAGTACTAGTTAAATTTTAATAAGGCTGTCACATCTCCCCCCTGGAAGTAACACCGTCATCGGTGTTTCAGCCTAGCTCGGCAAAGAGCTCCGGGTAAGCTTCCCGCATAAATTTCTCGTCCTCCCAAGTAGCTTCATCCGGTATGAAGTTCTTTCACTGCACTTTCACCTGGATAACTACTCGTTTGTGGAGTTTAATTTCTTTTCTGTCAAGTATGCATTGCGGCTTGAACAGAAACTCTCTGTCTAGTTCTACCTGAAAAAAAAAAGTGTTTTCAAGTCAGTATGCATCAATTATTCAGAACTTTAAGTTAGGATTCCTATCCTTTTTCCTACATGAATACTTTGCCAATGAATCACATGTTTTTCATCATGTACATATCGCTTCAGTAAGGACACATGGAACACATTGTGTACTTGAATATGACTGGGTAAGGCCAATCTATAGGCTACTGGTCTCACTCTTTCCAGTATTTGGAAAGGTCCACAGTACCGAGGAGCCAAATTGGCACAAGAGGTCCATCTCATGGTACTTATCTTGGGCTTAATTCTTACATATAAATGGTCCCCTACCACAAATTCACGGTAGGACCTTATCTTGTCTGCATAAATCTTATGTCTATCTTGCGCAACCTTTAGATTCAGCCTTATTCTTTTTACCTCAGCTTCCATTTCAGCCAACATTTCAGGTCCCAACAATAATTTTGTTTCTGGACTGCTCCAGTTTATAGGTGTTCGACATTGCCTACCATACAATGCCTCAAAGGGACTCATTTTCAGAGATTCCTGATACCCGTTTTTATAGGCAAACTCAACAAGGTGCAAGTAATCCTCCCACTTAGTTGGTTGTTGCATCACATACATGCACATCATGTCTTCCAGTACTTGGTTTACCCACTCCATTTTCCCATCAATATGAGGATGGTAGGCAGTTCTGAAATGTATTTGTGTTCCCAAACCCGTAAAAATGGTTTTCCAAAATGCAGATGTGAATTTAACATCCCGGTCTGAAATCACAATTTTTGGTATGCCATGCAACCTGAATATTTCCTTCATAAATATGTCAGCAATCTGTACAGTCTTGTAAGTAGACTGTACAGGTATAAAATGTGCAGACTTACTTAATCTTTCTACCACTACCATGATTGAGTCATTCTGTCTTTTTGTTCGCAGTAGTCCCGTGATGAAATCTAAGGAGATAACCTCCCACTTCCATTCAGGAATGGGTATGAGCTACAATAGTCCTGCAGGATGTTGATGCTCCGCCTTTACCTATTGACATTCCAAACATTTTATTAGATACTCAGCAATATTCTTACACATACCTGGCCAATAATATACCTTTCTTATTGCAGTAAGCATTTTCTGATATCCTGGATGACCAACGTAATTGCTACGGTGGAATTCATTTAGGATTAACTTCTTAAGACCTGCACGATTAGGCACATAGATTCTTCCACGAAAATTCAACACCTGATCTTTATTCTTTCCATACTTTGATGTCTTTCCTTGCTTCTTATCATCGTCCATTTGCTGTTACAAGAATTTATATTCTGGGTCTTTCTGTGCTTCTCCTTTTAACTATTCCAACAGTTGGCTTTCTAGCTGATTATACTATAATGCATAAATACCATGTAATTTTCTGCTCAACGCATCTGCAACTCGATTTTCCTTTCCCTTAACATGTTGTATGTCCATGTCAAATTCACTTAGAAGGCATTCCATCTTGCTTTCTTGGAATTTAGATCTACTTGCTTAAAATAATTAGTCAAGTTGTTGTGATCAGTTTTAAGTACAAACTTCTTACCCAACAGATAATGCCTCCACACCCAGAGAGCATGCACCATGGCTGTAAGCTCCAGACCATAAGAATAATATTTTTGTTCATGGTCTTTTAGTTTTCTAGACTCGTACGCTATCATTTTACCTCCTTGAGTTAATATTTCTCCCACTCCTTCTTTGCTGGCATCAGTACAAACTTCATAGTATTTATCAGGGTCAGCTACCCTCAGTACCAGCGCTATAGCTAGTAGTTGTTTCAGCTTTTCAAAGCTGTTCTAACATTCATTTGTCTATTTGAAAGGCTTTCCTTTCTTCTGCAAAGATGTAATAGGAAAATAAATTTTAGAAAATCATTCTATAAACCTTCTATAATATCCAGCTAGACCCATAAACGATCTAATGTTAGCCACATTCTAAGGTACTTGCCATTCCATAATAGTTTTTATCTTTTTTTGATCAACAACTATTCCTTCAGCTGATATAACATGTCCCAGATATTGGATTTCTGTTTTAAAGAAATCGTATTTGGTAAACTTAGCATAAAGTTGATGCTTTCTCAGCATTCCCAAAACTATTCTCAAATGTTATTTATGTTCCTCCTCACTTTTTGAATATATCAGTATGTCATCCATGAAACTAAGTAGAAATTTATCCAAATACTGATGAAATGTGCCATGCATCAACCTCCTAAAGGTTGATGGTGCATTTGTTAATCTGAAGGACAGCACCACGAATTCATAATGCCCATAATGAGTGCGAAATGTTGTTTTGCAAATATCTTCATATTTAATCCGAATATGATGATATCCGGATCTTAAATCTATCTTAGAAAACACCTTAGCCCCTCTTAATTGATCGAATAAGACATTGATTCTTGGTAAGGGTTATTTTTTCTTAACAGTCAGCTTATTAAGCTGCCTGTAATCCATACATATGCGTAAGGTTCCATCTTTCTTATTAACAAATAGGAACGATGCTCCCCATGGAGACACACTTGGATGGATATAACCTTTGTCTAACAGTTCGTGTAGTTGTATCTTTAGTTCTTTTAGTTTAGCACACTCATTCTATAAGGAGCCCTTAACACTCGAGAGGCTCTTGGCAGCAATTCAATCATGAAGTCAATATCCCTCTTGGGTGGCAAACCAAGAATGTTTTCTGGAAATACATCCAGGAATTCCTGTACCATAGGAATATTCTCCACTATTGGAGCCTTTTCCTTGGAGTCTGCATATCCTACTTTAATTGCATACTATTGACATCCTTTTCTGATACACTTGCCCATTTGGGATGCTGTTGTTGGGCATAATTGCATAGGATTTTTTAATTCCTTGAATCTCTTTACGCGTGCCATCTTGCATTCTGACGTAAATAATATTTTATTTACAGTCCACTAGAGTCTAGTGTCTTTCTAACCAGTCCATACCCAATAATACATCGTATGATCCCAGTGGTAAGATATTTAGATCTACTTGTAACTGTTGTTCTGCCAGTTCGAGCACACAGTTAGGAACTTTTGCTATTACCTTTCATCTTTCCACAGTAGCTAGCTATACTAGTGAGAAGTTCTTAAATTTATGTTTCTTCAATTTACACATTTCCACTAACTTGGGACTTACATAACTCAAGCTTTCTCCAGGATCTACCAAAATTGAAACGGGTTTAGTTAGTAAAGTACCTTCTAGTTCGATGATTGTGGACTAAAAATTAGCCTGCCGATCTTCCAAGGCTGCATTGATGCAAGGTATGTTATGCGCCACGTCCCCTACTGTAGATGCCTCCTACAAATTTGCTACATTTTCACTTTTATTTCGTTGTGGACAGTTTTTATAATAATAAGCCTCTCCACATCCCCATCATTGCAAAGGAGGTTTTGTGGTCTGTCCCTGCTCTGGTTTGCTAGATGCCTCCATGGGCATCTCTTCCCCTGTCCATTTAGTTCTTTGGTGTTTCCTACCAAATTTCTTACTGATTGAGTTATTTGCTACGCCTTTAGAATTAAAACTTTTACTTTTACAATTGGAATTATTTTTCTAGTTTTTCTTTGGCTGCCAGCTTTTCCCTCCTTCACCTTTGGCCTTGGACTGCTGATAGCACATCTGGACTTTATGGATGGCTTCATCCATGGTCTAAGGATTAACAAATTCTATCCGTTCTCTCATATGAGTAGGTAGACTACTCAGAAACCTCTGCACTTTGGCCTTTTCCTCTCGGAGATAAGGAATATAGCATAGCAGGGAAGTGACTTTAGTGACATAATTGTCCATGGTCATCTACCCCAACCATAAATCATGGAATTCCTTATCCTTATCATCATAAAACCTTTTTGTTAAGTACTTTTCCTTAAAGTACTCATGAAACAATTCCAATGAAATATCTCGTTCATCAATTTTGCATACATTTTTCACCTCTTCCCACCACAAGGTGGATTTTTCTCGTAACTGGTATATAGCCAATTTGGCCTTCATATTGCTGCTATATTCGTATACTTGCAAGTACTTATGTATATTGATTAACCAGGCTTCAGCCACCTCCTCGACCTCACCATCAAAAGTTGGTGTTTTAATTTTGCGAAATTCCCCGTGCAATTCCACTTTCTGTCTCTTATTGTCTTGCTGGTCAGACAAATTTCCCGACTCTGCCTCATTATAATTCTTGTTTTTTATTTTCTGGGAGGGACTCTTTTCAGCTCTACATTTAGTGTTGTCTCTAGTTTACTGATCTTCTTGTTCTGCTGATATCAGTTACTATATTTACTATGATATTACTGTCATTCCCATGTTATAGAAAAAATATTATTAATAGAAGGAAAGCAGTAGTATAAATATTTAAATTCTCCAACCCTAATTAATACTGAGATTAATTATTATCGGGATGCAGTTTCCATCTTCTATTCTCACATTACATACTATGAACATATAATTACTCATGTACTATGTTCCACCCTTTTTCTAACTATAAACAACCATTCATTTCAGTAATAATTCATTTAGTCTACACAATATTACTTATCTGAATTATCAAGCTCAAGTTGTGGTCCTCCCAACCATCAAGGGAGGCTATTACGTCCTCCACTTGCCCCCGAGCTCTAGAATCTGGACGGTGCCACAGGTTAATAGTGAATTTTTCTGCTGTGACCTCTGGATGGCCAATCCAGTCACACTTAGAAATTCTGGCTTTACAAGGGTTGTTGAAAGCTATCTTCAACTGGTCCCAACCAGCCCTAGAAAATAATTCTCCTTTACCAAATTCACAGAACTCTACTCCTCCCCTGGGGTTCAGCATTATCCTCAGAGGAGTAGGTAACTATTTCCAACTATTCCCAACCACCTCTTATTCTTGGAAATCTTTTACCAACAGCTTAACACGATTTTCTTTTCATTAACTAGTTCCTCCTAATTAATAATTTCAGCAAGATAATTTTTTTTATATACAATAATAATTCAAGTCTTTCTTGCCAGAAAATAAAATAAACAAATTTTTTTAACTAGTTAATACTAGTTAACTTTTTAAAACGCTGTCACAATTTTGTTGTTATGTAAGTTTTGAGGATTGAGAAAAAAACTAAATTCTTATCCTCTAGAAATGATGACTATCATGAAACAAGAAGGAGAAGGGTATATGCTACGTGAAAAAATAATTCTATTGGTAAGAATCATATAAATAAAACAATCTATAAATCAATGAAAACATCCTTCATTTTCGAGAGTCGATTCCTTCTTAATACTGAATTTGATTTAGTTATTACAACCATTAGTCTTTATAGTTTTACGTCTAAGATGATTCAATATATTTTTAGGAAAAACAAAATTTCAAGAAATATTTTGATTACTCACTGAAACAAATATATCATTAAGATATTTTATCCCAAAAGACAACTGAGACATTTGTCAACCTGATTCAATCAACAATGTTCTTTTCTTTTCTACCGTACACTGAATAAGATGATAAAGTTTCATCTTAAGGTTAATCTATAATGGATATTCACATAAGGGGGTTTTGGATAGCTTGGATAATAATATAGGTCATTATAATTTATCCATAAATAGAACCTATCAGCTAATACATTGAAATGAACGATAACAAACATTAGCGAAGTTTTAAGATCCAATAAATTTCATTATGGTTTATAATGTAGTACAACTATATGATTCATAATGCATTATTACAATAAGATAATTTCACTTTTTATTTTCGAAAAATTATTTAAAAAATTTATGGAGGATTTAAACCTATGGCTTATAGTATGGAATTCGTCAATAGTACATTTATTCATTGTTAATCCAAAATTTTATAAGCAAAAAACTTATAATTAAGATTAAAGGAATTTATCAATAAATCTAATTTTTAAATATTAACTAGAATTATAATTAATTTTAATCTATTAAATATAAATATATGAAAAATTATTTATAACTAAAATATATTTAATATTATTAGAGCTTGAAGTATTAAAATATTATTAAAAATAAAAATAAAAATCTGAAAAAAAGAAATATAGCTCCCAAAAAATGTAATGTTGCATGTTTTAATATATCCTATATAATACTAATATAAATTAAATGGTTGATGAAAATTAATAGACATCCTTCATGCATCTCAAGTTTTCAAATTAAAAATAAAATAAAAAATATACATGAAAATTAATTAAATTATAATTTTATTATAAAAAATGATTATATATATATATATATATATATATATATATATATATATATATGCCAAAGAAATTGGTAAACATGACAATTGTGTAATAGCATTTAAAAGTGAAAAGGATATAACCATTTTGACATAAATGGTAACCCTAATGAATCAAATTTTTTTTTGAATTCATATTTCAAAATAAACATGCCTACTTACATAATTAATCATAGGATAGTTAGGATAATTAATGAGGGATTAATAATAGTAAGAAAACAATAACAAAATAGAAGAGCTTTCAATATTTAAACTAGCTAACCACTCACCATTTTCAAAATAATTGAGTTAGTAGATTACACGAATTGGGTACGAATTGGGTACTTGAGAGTTATTACCAAATAATTCTCTATATTTCCTCTTTCCTCTTTATAAAAAGTGTAATAAATTATTTCTATTCTAACGAAGTTACATTCTATTAAGGTTCATTATATCCTTGACTCACTCATGTGAAAAGAAGATTAAAAAGAAAATGATATGACTTCACTTCGTCAAGTTTTTTTGAGGAATAAAAATCATTAGGGATCGGTAGAGTGATCGGAACGATGTCTCTCCTACTATGAATGTGATTAAGGTGGCATCATTTTTTTTTTTACACATGGTTCCATATCAAATAAACTCCCTAACTGACCACCAAGGATATTGAATCCTCCCATGATATTATTAAAGGATGTATAGGCTCATGTGTGGGATTTTTCTGAACTCTATCATGATATTGAAAAAATAATAAACATGCAATCTACAAGTTTGGTTATGGTCCTTCATCCAAGTATGGTTATTTTTTTTATTGGATATTCCTTGTGATGAGAGCTTTCATTTATGGTACGTTTCCATTGTCACACCAACAATTGCATCATGTTTTATTTGAAGAATCACTATAAGGTTTTAAAGCATTATGAAAGGAATTTTATGTGACCCATACAATTGTGTCTTTCTGAAATAAAAAATAGATTTCTTGGGTGGAGGAAATAATTAACTAGACAAGGGTGACGAATAGGGTATGAGACTAATGTTCCATTCAAATAAGTCAACTCATTATCATTTTTCAAGAATGGGATGTAGACAAAAACATTACACTTATCTCTCAATTTTTAGATCATAACGACCTATTCGATAATGAAATTACAAATTTTCATTAGAAGAATGTTGAAACATCTCGACCTCCCTCCAAAAATTCTTCCCTGACATGATATTATAGGTTTCGTTTATGCTATCTATCTATCTAGTGCTTGTAATTAGAGATTCACTTCAAAACTTAGGTGCATTCACCACTAAAGAAATGGAACATGATCAAACAACATTATCAATATACTTAAAAATTTCTAACCAAATAAAGCTTATTTATATTTTCCATTCCTAATATGTATTTACTCTTTGTTTTTCTTTTAAGCCATTTTTTCACAAATAATATTATATAGATATTTTTCTAGAAAAATAAATATAAGAAAATATAAAATAAAAAATTATTAATATAATGTTCTATGTGATAAAATAGCCCATTCACTTTGCATACTTATAATTGTTATAAAATAAAAAAATTAAAAACTTCTACAAATAAATATTATTATAATTTTATTTTTAACACATTTAAAAAAAATCATATATATATATATATATATATATATAGACATCCGATGTGTATTATGTACATAATAATCTAGACTTCCATCATAGAAATTTATTCCTTAAGAAAATAATAGTAATATCACAACTTTTAACAATACTTTTGCGTGTCTAAATATTCTTCATGATAGTATCGTATGTAGTTGTTCATATAAAATATTTATAGCATTAAATTATTTGAATGTTGTAAATGTTCATATACTGGTTTAACACTCTTTATTGATGAACTCTTAGCTAAACTGAGAGGTGGGGGTGAATCAGTTTAGTTCATTAACGAACATTTAAACTCTTTTCATTCAACTCAATTAAACCTTCAGTTCATAAGAAACTTAATACATAATGAATCAACAAACTTAATGTCTGTAGAGAAAGTAATTAATCAGATTAAAACATCACATCAACACATAATCATCAATGACATAGACAACGGATATAAGTGGAAACCCATAAGGGAGAAAACCACATCTTATTATTGTTGTGATGAAAAGGAAAATTCCAACTCCCTCTCACAACTGATTTTATGTAGGCTCCAACATACAGGAGGCTACTACCTCAAAGTCTGCAAGCTACAATTTGCAAGGAAGATCCAACTCCCATCTATTTTCTGCAGGATACAACCTACAAGATATTCCTACCTCAACCAACTCGAACTCGACATCTATCAAGCTACAACTTAAAATGAAAGCACCAACTCCCATGTATTTTTCTACAGGCTACAACCCACATGAGGCTCCTAGCTCAACCAACTATAACTGGACATCTGTCAAGCTACAAAGTGATATGGAAGCACCAAATCCTTCACACTACAATAAAATCATATGCCGATTTACCTAGATATCAGCTCTATTTTACTCCTTATTCATTGTTTCCTTTTGAGCCTTCATATCTGCTTCATATCACCTCTTAATATACACAACATCTCTATCAATCCTCTCTTATTATTTCACTCTCCAACCTTCTAGAACTTTCTTATATTCTTTTGCTCTCTTCCATTCTGCATCTTTTTAACAATCTTCAACTCTCTTAAATTCTCTTGCACTCTCTCTCTCTCTCTCTCTCTCTTGTTTGCATAACCTTCTACATATGGATATTACCAGTTTTATATAGATAACTTCAAGAATATTTGCATTCTTTATGGTAATATGAAGTGAATAGGCATGACTCTTTGTCTTTAACCCATTCATTTCATTACTCAGCATGTTCAAAATGTTACAATAATATATACATTTCTTAGAGTATAAAATGGAGCTTTTATTTTCCTAGGAGACTTGCCTTTGCATCACAAACAATATAAAATAATTAATACATTTACAGTTCCAATCAAATATTTCACTCATCCTTTCAAGTTCTTAGATTTGTGGTGTGTTTGTCCTCTTTTTCTTGCCATCCCTTTTCCTTTTATGTTTCTGCAGTTATATTTCCAACTATGCTGCAACATTATTGTCTTAGCCCAACTTTACCCATGAATTTATGTTTTACACCGCCTATGCGTATTGCATATCTTACCTGCAGTGTTCTATGCTCTTCTCTGCTCCTTTGTTCTATGTTGGGTTACTTACCCGAGTCTCCATAAGGCCGCAAATATCAAAATATGTAGGGTTAACCGAATTAACCCCACAATTATGCACTATATGCAACAAAAAACTGCAATTTTAAACAATACTGTGACCTGTGCGTTATGGCCCACATAAAATCCCTTTTAACGTAGCAGATTACAGTTTTCAAGTTTTATTAACATACAAACCTTTAGAAAAAAACTCATACTTTATAATAGAACACACATAATAGATGCAGAACAGAGGTTTTTGGGTCCGACAATACTTGAACAATCACAATACATCGTACTTCACTTGACCGCAAATTTTAATGTTTAGAAATAAACTTATCTCCTATCTTGTGCAATATGCGATTGCGTCGCATCACATCCAACATAACTTACCGTGGGAACCTTAAGTACAAAACATAAAATCTGTGATGTGCACTAATGCACAGTGCCGACATGTGGCTCCTCCATTTCACCATATTACAACTTTCTAACCTTACCGCATCACAAAAAAATTAACATACCTTGTGAAGCCTTAGCACTATCCACTAACATTTGCGATGTGCAAACTCGCGATTTGCCATCCGCTGTTGATCTGCTACACAATCTAGCAGTCCTCACTGCTTTCCCTTCTTTTCAAAAAAGACGCGAAAATTCTTTAATAGAGGGTCCCACAACAAGTTCCACCAATCACAGGCGATTGCACTTCACTCACTTTACAATTTAACTTAGTGGTTAACGTATTTTTTGTGCGATCTATGATATTGTGCCATGCCAACACGTGTCCCTTCTCCACCTCTCATCCCATACAGAATAACTTACCTTGCAATGGCCTTAACACTTAAACAGTAAGATTTGCTATTTGTGCTTTCTATCTCCGTTGTTGGTCTTCGTTGGATCTGATGGTCGATGCTTGTCTCTTTGCTGATCCACTTCACATTGCAAGTTAAATAAATTAACTTGCAAATTCTTAATAGTGAACACTATACCCTGCGATGTGTGATATATTCGCAATTGTGAAGTGATTGTCACCGTTGATCTACACCAGATCTAAGGTGCTTGTTGCTACTTGCAAATCCGATTATCCTTCAATCCTCATTGTTGCTTACAAATACGATCGCCTTCTATTTTCTGTTTAATGCAATATTCGATTCAACAAAGTATTTTTTCAAGATCTACGGTCCTCATTTTTTCTTCTATTTTTTATTCACTCCGACTTGGGATTATCACACATGTTTCACATTCACGACTCTTCCCAGCAAGTTCACGATTCAACCTTTGCTCCTTTTCTGCCCTAAATTCCTTTCCTACCTTTGCTTCTTAGCTAACTTTGTTTCCTTTTCCTTTTTGCTGCCTTTTCTGTCTTTTCCTTCTTGTTTCCTTTGCTCCTTCGGTGCTTGTTGATGATCTAATGTTGCTCCTTGACTCTTTTCTACTCCTCTGCCTCTATTTTATTCTTTCTTATTGCCTTATTTCTTGATCTTCTTCTTTTCCATAATTATAGTTCTCGTGCTCCTCCTTTGTGCTCCTTTTCCATCAATGAAAATATTTCCAATAGTCTCCCCCTTTGGCATTGATTGCAATACTTCCTCCAACACTCCAATACTTCCTCCCCCTTTCATTATGATAGGTGTGCTTCTTTTTTATGAAAAATGCTCCAAAAATAGAAGAAAAAAGAGATCAACAGCATAGAAATAAGCCACTTCGAGGGGGTAACCTCCTTTACATTACATAAATGAACAATTATTAGATGATACAAATGAAAAACCCTCCTTTCTATATATAGGAGTCCATGGGATGACAATTTAATCCTAGCTGACCTAACAATAATAATGGAAGGTGACAATAATAAAAATATGGGGGTTACAGGGGTACAAAAATAACAATAAGGAGGTTATACTAACAATAATAAGGGACTATACTAGTAATATAGGGACCTAAAATGCTCTTGTCCTTCAAAAGAGTGTTATCCTCAACACTTGAGTAGCTCCAGGTGCTTCTGTCTAAAATTCTCTTCCTCCCATCCAGAATATTCAGTGGGTAAGTTCTTCCATCTGATGAGATACTCTAAAATTAATCGATTTCGTAGCTCTCGAGTTCTTGTTTGTGTGATTTCTTTAGGTTCCAATTTGGTTTTTCCTTCCTCATAAAGTTTTGTAAATATTATTTCAACTGGAAGTTTTTCCCCTATAACATTCTCTAAGCATGAAATATGGAAAACTGGATGCACTCACGAAGAAGCACGAATCTCCAATTTTTATGCCATAGTACCAATATTTTGCAACACCATGTAAGGACCATAGTACTTTGGCGATAATTTATTATCCTTCTTTTGCTTGGGGGACATTTTTTTGTATGGTTGTAGTCGTAAAAATACCCAGTCTCCTACATCAAAACTTCTCTCACTGGGACGTTGATCTGCCTGATGTTTCATTCGATTGTGCGCAAAATTTAGGTTATGCTTTAAGAGTTGGAGAACTTCTTGTCGATGCTCGATGTGATATTCCACTGCTTTAACACTAGAATTTTCCCTTAAAGAAGACATAATGGATGGTGGATGATATCCACAAATTTCTATAAATGGGGTCATTTTGGATGTAGTATGGAAGGAAGTGTTATACCACCATTCAGTAAGAGGTAAGCACTAGACACATTGTGCTTGCTTATCAGATACAAAACTATGAAGATATTCTTCTAAACATTTATTCACTATCTCAGTTTGACCATTGGATTGAGGATGATAAGATGAGCTATGAGCTACTTCAGTGCCCAAACAAGAAAATAATTGCGTCCAAAAATTTCCTATAAAAATGGGATCTCTTTCACTTAAAATAATATTCAGGTCCATGTATATTTTGAATTCTTTCCATAAATGCAGTAACAACTGTACTTGCTTTAAATGGATGAGATAATCACAAAAGTGTGCATACATGGTAAGTCTATCAACTACCACCATCATGACACTTTTTCCTTCAGACTTAAGTAAACCTGTGATAAAATCCATTGAAATCTCCTCCCAACGTTGACTTGGAATGGATAAAGGTTGTAGAAGACCTGGGGTCTTAATTGTCTCAACTTAATTTTTTTGGAAAACCAAAAATTCCACCACAAACTTTTTAATATCAGATTTAAGGCCATCCCATAAATTCTTTCTTCACCCTATGGTAAGTTTTTCAAAATCCCAAGTGTCCTCCTAAAGGAGAGGTGTGCAAGTCCAAAAGAATCTTTTTTTTTAGTTGGGAATTATTGTAAATATATAAGAGATCTTTGTACCATAAGGAATTATTTTTCCAAATAAATGTATCATATGTAATAGGATCTTGCTGCAGCTTTTGAATGAGTGTCCACACTTCTTCGTCCTTCTTCCTTTCATCCCTTGCTTCGCTTATCCAATCTAGCTGGATAATAGAGATGGCACAAAGCAATGCTTCCACCTCTTCATCCTTTCTTGAGAGTGTATCTGCAACAACATTTAGCTTCCCTTTTTTTTATATGATTTCAAAGTTATAACCCAACATATTTGTGACCCATTTTTGCTGCTCTTTTGAAGATAGTATTTGTTTCAAAAAGTGTTTAAGACTACCATGATCAATTTTTACCTTGAAGTGTCATCCCATTAGGTAAGGTCTCCATTTATTTAGTGCATGTAGTATTTCCAACATTTCCTTCTCATAAATAGCCTTTTTGTAAATATTTTCCTTTGATTGGACGACTTTAAAAAAAAATTGGTCTTCCTTCTTGCATTAAAACAACACCAATTCCATTTCCTAAGGTATCACATTCCATAATAATTTTTTTTGTGAAGTCCAGGGTAGCTAAGACTGGTGCTAGGCACATTTCCTCCTTAAGATGTTCAAAGGCCTTAGTTGCTTCAGGAGTCCATGAAAATACATCTTTCTTCAATAATGTTGTTAGAGGTGTTGCTATTCTCCCATATTTATTAACAAACTTGCGATAAAACCCTGTTAACTCGAGAAATCCTTGCAACTGCTTTATGGTTGTGGGGACTTTCCATTCCTTAATGGCTTTAATTTTTTAGGGTCTACCTTAACACCCTCATGAGATATAATATGACCCAGATATTCCACCTCTTGTACTCTAAAGAAACATTTCAATTTTTTTGCATATAATTATTTCTCCTCCAATAGTTTGAGCACCCTGTCAACATGTTGAACATGATCCTTCGAAGACCTATTGTAGATTAGTATATCATCAAAAAAGGCTAGCACAAATTTTCTAAGGAGGGGTTTGAAAATGGAATTCAACAACCCTTGAAATATAGAAGGTGCATTGGTAAGGCTAAAAGGCATGAACAAAAATTCATAATGACCCTCATGATTTCGAAATGCTATTTTTGGAATATCTTCAGTCTTCATTCTAATTTGATGATATGCTAAACAAAGATCCTACTTGGTAAAATAAATTTCCCCATGTAATTCATCCAATAATTCATCAATCACAGAAATGGGAAATTTATCTTTAATAGTGAGATTATTGAGCTGCCTATAATCCGGACACATGGGCCATGATCAATCCTTCTTGTGCACCAATACTACTAGAGTAGAGAAATAACTTTGACTAGGTTGAATTATACCAGCCTCTAACATTTCTGTAATCATACATTCAATTTCACTCTTTTGGACATAAGGATATCTGTAAGGCCTGATGTTTGGAGGAACACTTCCTGGAATCAAATGAATAGCATGATCATGATCACAAATAGGTGGGAGTACTTTGGAAGTTTCAAACACCTTGGAATGATTGTCCAAGAATTTTCTGACATTTGGAGAAATAGATTATTTTGATGTTGGAACTTCTAGTGAGCATAATTTTACAATTATGCCTCGTTGTTATTTCTTCAGAAAATTTGTCATGAAATTAGAGATTATTATCTTTCCTTGCTTCCCTGCGATACCTCGTAATTTGATTTCCTTTCCTTTCAAAAAAAATGTCAAGAAATGTTCTTGAAAATTAAAAGCTACCATCCCATAGACTATAACCATTGTACTCCCAGTACAACATCAACACCTCCCATTGGGATGGAAAGAATTGGAATATTCAATACATATTCCCCCATGTCTAGCTTCATATTATGGAATTTTCCAGAGAAATTTATAGCTCCTCCATTTGCAACCATCACTTGAAATTATGGTGTTGGGCATAGGAAACAATTCAATTCCCTGGCTACCTTACAATGAATAAAATTATGGGTATTACCCGAATCAATCAACACTATTAACTTTTTCTTCTTGATATGTCCTTCTATATTGAGAGTTTGAGGAGTCGTAATTCCCGCCAATTCATTACATGATATGGTAAGACTCATTTATTCTTCTTATAGGGTTGGTTCCTGGTGTATATCCTCTTCTTTTGAAGTTTGTTGTTTGTTTTCTTCCTCCTCTTCACAATCTATGTAAAATAATTTCTTCTGAGCACACTTATGACCTTTACTGTATTTTCTATCACAACTGTAACACAACCCTTTTTCTCTTTTTTCTTCCAATTGTTTTGGTGTCAAAATTTTAGGTTGTGGAAGTCTAGAAGTAGCAACACTTCCATCTTTATAGATGTGAGCGGTAGGCTTCCTTATAGCCATAATTTTACATTCAATTTTTCTTGCCAGCCTGAATGCCTTCTTCAATCAATTAGGTTCCCAAAAGTGAACTTCATGTTGGATGTTATCCTTTAAAGTCCCTATGAAGACATCAATCCTGTGTTCCTATGGAATATCAGTTACCCTTATATTCAATTTTTGGAAGTCCTCAATGTGCTCCACCACTGAAACCTTTTGTTTTAGATTTATCAATTGGCTAAAGAACGTGTTTCTTTTTGTATCCTCATAATGTGATATCATTTCCTCCGTAAAAAATGACCAAGTGTATTATGTTCTAAATGTTTTTTTACGGGAGAAAAGTCATCGATACTATACAAATCTATTATGTTCTAAATGTAAAGTTTCAATGCGTAACTTTTGTGTGTTTTTTACATTATTGAGGTCAAAATATTGCTCCATCTGTAGTATCCATGTTACGGGATACTTGCCATAAAAATTCCTCATATCCATATTTGGAATATGGTGGTTCTTCAATCCAACATTAGAGTTTATGAAATCACAATTAACATTTATTTTATTCTCATCATGAGTTTCCTCTACTATATTTTTGCCATTAAGAATCATTTCTTGTATCAACTTTGACAAACCTTCCTCCAAACCTTCCATGTCTTCCTTCAAAACTTCCATTTTTTCTTCCATACCATTCTTCAAGCCATCCATCATAGCTTCCACACTTTTCTTAAATTCATTTCATTTTTTGTTGCTCTTTGCCAGAGCAAAATTTGGTGCACTTTCTCTTGTAATTTTGATATGTCATGTTGCATTTATTCATCTTCATGAGAAATAGTAGAGCCTTATGAAGGCTTAATGGGTGTTGAATTATTTTTAGATGGAATTTTAGAACCCAAAAGTGATATCTATTCTACAATATGCCCTTGGAACCAATTCAAATTGATTCTTCAAACAAGACTGATGCAATTCGGAAAAAAATTACACACCTTTTTCTTTCTATTGAGGAGCTCGATATTGAAATTGAATTATCTCTACGATTTTGGATCTTCAATATCTTAAATTTATCCCTATAGTAGAGGTGAAAATATTCTTTCAAATGCAAGGGTTGACCTGATTTGGATTATTCAAGGCAAAGTTATGCCCAATCTCCCACAATGACCGAATTATGGACTCGTTCAATAGAGTGAACTTGTACAACATGCCATGTGTCATTGTTTCCTCCTTTGACTCTCGAATTGATACATACAAAACTAATGTCTATGTAATTACGTCCAATTCTTACAGAATTCCAATCTGACACTTAGAGAGAGAGTTATGAAAATTTTCCCACGGTTACCTCTTTGAGATGAAATTCGGTAGACTCAAAAAACCCTAACGTCCACAGATCATATCTTCGAAAATATTGCAAACCAAGATCTAAAATTTGTACAGGAAGTTCCACAGGATTTCTTCTTTTCTCTGTAAAAATTTCATCTTATGAACCTTCATAGAAAAAAAATCATAGCGAAAATTCCATTATGACCTCTTTTAGGTGAAATTTGGGAGCCTAACAAAAGCCTAACTTACACAGATCATATATCTGAAGCTATTGTGAACCAAGATCTGAAATTTTTACAAGACTTTCGTCAGGATTTCTACTTCACTCTGTAAAAATGTCAGCTTCTGAACATTCGTAGAAAAAAAGTTAAAGTGAAAATACCACGATGAAATGCTTGGAGTAGAGAAACCCTAAAATTCAAAGCTCTGATACTAAATGTTATTAAAACAACTCCAAAAATAGAAGAAAATAGAGATCAATTCCTTAGAAATAAGCCAATTGGAGGGGGGAAACTCTTTTACATTACATAAATGAACAATTCTTAAATGACACAAATGGCAAAGCCTCCTTTCTATATATAGGAGTCCATGGGGCCACAATGTAATCCTAGCCAACCTAACAATATTGATGTAAGGGCCCAATAATAAAAATATGGGGGTTACAGGGGTACAACAATAAGAATAAGAGGGTTGCACTAACAACAATAAGGGACTATACTAATAATTTAGGGACCTAACATTCTTCCTCTACTTGCTTTTCATAAGAGCCTTTCTTCTTCTAATTTCCTTTCCTCCCCCTTTGACATCAATGGAGAAGGATTACACATTTCCCATTGTAGTTTCTATCCTTGCATTACTTCTCTCTGAGTTGTGTATAGGCTTTCTTCTTCTGACTTTATAATTTGCTGCTCTAGGCTGGTGTAAAACAATTGTTGGGAGAAAAATTTGAGAATAATCAAACTTGTATGTATATACAGAGTAAGATGATACTGTCACAAAGCAGAGACTCCTTGCACTTGAATAAATTTGAAGGTGATGATAAGGACACTTCATAGAACAAATTTTACCAAACTTATTAATCAGAGATGCATCATTGGAATAATACTAGAATATTGAGAATTCTCCACACGACATATAAAGTCTGCTCCAAATATACTTCAATCTATATTATGATCTTCATCTGAGATACATATCTATTGAGGAAGGTTGTAGAAGGAATATGTCTTCTTCTGCAATACACATATGCAGTACACATTTGTTCAAATATGATGATGCCAATATATATTTTATAATTGTGGTTCATCTTTACTACCTGTTATTGGTGATATATGGTAGACTGCTCACAAAGATATTACACTAACAACCGAAAGGCCCTTCATATTGATGTGAAAAATGAATCTCAAGAATCATTACAACTTGTTGTAAAATTAGCCTGTCTTTCAATATAAAAGACCCAATGACTTTAAAACTGTACATAGTATTTTCAAAACAAAACCTTGAGGCTAGATACATTCAATTCATTGGTTAGTATCACTTATCAACTATATAATTTGATTTATGACATAAGGGGGTATGTATGTTGTTGATCAGCCTCTCTACAATGGTGAAATACCAGCAATTCCTTTCTGTTGAAGTAGGCTTTATATGAATCAATAAAAGACCCTTGAGCTTCAAATAGTAAGATTAACACAACTAGTCCTTCAAACTTAAGACACTTTAATTTTTCTATCATAATGATATTCAGAAAATAATATTCAAGTTCTTTAATTGAAATCTCAGCAAACAGACTTCACGCATTTTTATGAATGACCTTAAGAAAGGGGCTTTGAAGATATATCTGTACTCACTTGAGGAAGGCATGCAGTTATATCTAGAAATAGATGTTGCTTCAATACTCAATATAATACTTCAAATTTAAATCAGATAATGATCCTTTAGCACTTTTATTGGCCTTTTCATGCTTTAATAATGCAGCTCGACATTCGCTAGTATTTACAATAAAAGAATATTTTGCAATAATCAGAGTAACCAGAGCTTAATCCACATATACTATAATGCTGATAATGCTCAAAATACAACCTTCATGTACATCTGCCATAATACTCTTATCTCGAGGACCTATACCATACCACTACTCCACTGATAACACTTGGTTTCTACTGATAGGTGCACTTCTTGTTCAAATTGCAACAACTCCACTTATCAAAAGATCTTTTTTCTAATTATAGAATGACAACATGCTTTAGATATACTAATTTCTATCTTCACCACTAGTTGACGAATGTTGCTCTTATTTCTTCATCAATATTTCGACACTTTTCGAAGAACTTCTTTTGATACTCCCGTCACTCTTAAACAATTTCTCTGGTTATACACTTGGTACTTTATGATTTGAGAGTGTCTTTAAGATCTTATTTATGAGTAATTGTTGTAATAGAATTTTTTCCCTATTAACTTTGTTCTATTTACCCTCATGTATTTACTTACATATAATTTTTGTTTCATGACAGTAGATTTATTATTATTCTATCCCATGGAATTTTTTTCCTTAAATTTATAGCCTATGCCCTTAGGAATTTATAAAATTTACGAATTTAATCCATGGGATATGAATTCATTTGAAATTCCATTCACTATAGTTTGAAACTTATAATTTAATATTTAAATATGATATGACCATATTATATTCAAACCTTACTACATGCTTTGTATCTCATATAATACATTTGAAGTTTAACTCTTCCATTACACATGTTCTAGCATTGTTTAAGTGTTTCAATCCAAATTTCATTGAGCAACCTTAATGATTTTAACTTTATATTAATTAGGCTAGATTCTAATAGAATTACGTTCTTATTTGAGGGTTGATCACATCTAAATTCACCATTAAATAAAGTCTTTTTCATACATTAATACTGTAAGGATCATATACAAGGATTTTTCATTTGACATTTAATGTTTCTATCTATACTAGTACTTATAATCCACACCTTGGGATTTTACCAATTTTCAGGTACATATATGTTAATGCGATCACATGTATTCTCGGCCTCCCTCCATCTAATTACCTCCACATGGATGGTGTGAAACACTTCATATTATTTGGAGGCATTTACACCTATGCAACCCTTACTCGGCTCTGTGGGTTTTCATTGTTACAATATTTTGTTTGGCTTTGCACTCAACTTGCCCCACGTAGTCTGGTTTTAATTTTCATTTCATAGATCTGCATAGAGGAGATTTAGACTCCATGATCATGATTCCAAAGCCATTATCAATATTCCAACGATGTTATCCTTCGGGTGAAGAAGCTCTGTCTCAAGTAAGGTCAACACTTCTCTGTGTCTAGGTTATCCAGCAACTTTTCGTAATTGATTTTGACTGCAACTCCTTTACAATTTACATTTTTTTATTTTGTTTCTCTGAAATATCGCTCTCATATTAATTTTATTCTTGTTGATACATCTTGCAGGTTTAATGGGAGTCGACATGCATCTTTGTCCACCGGTTTACCACTTTCTACAGGTAAGAATTTTTGGCTTATTAAACCACTACAATCCCAATTTCCTTTGTCAATTTGGTATTTCATATTCCCATTCTTATTTATTTGATTTTTTTGTTGTAGGTTAATGTAGGTTGAAATGGTTCATTCCACCATTGACTGACCATGCTCCATAGGTAAGAAAATTATGATTTCCAAATCATTTTTCTATATTTGTTTCCTCACTGTTGGGGTCTACGCAGTCCACCTATTTTGTCATTCTAAATTTGTGTAATTACATCATGTATTACACTGGTATTTATATTAAATCCGGTAAAAATATATTTTATACCACTCTTTCCTACAATTATTTATTTTAAATTCATTATTACATTTTATCAGTTTTAATAAGTCTCTTTTTTTTTTAATTTCTCATTTCATCCATCTTTGCATTTTTATTCATGGTCGTAATAATTGATATACCATACTCGTTTATGGGTTCGATTTCTACTTCTCGTGATTCATTTTCATACTCACGAGGAGTTCCTACGACAGGGTGTGCGACTTACGAAATTTTCATTTTCAATGTATTTCTTCATCTATTTTATAATTTAATAGTTTCCAATGAATTCCTCTCACAATTTCGAGTACGTTGATAGGGTTTACCTTGTAACCCAATATATCTACCCAATTAATTATTAAATCTTGGTTTCTAGGTATTTGACATCAGGCCCATGAATACTCATCATACACCATTGTATTTTATTCTGCCTCTGATATATTATAACATATTCTATTCAAATTTGGAATTTACTCAGAGAGGTATCATTCCTCTAATTTCATTTTTCTCATTTAATTATTAAATTATCTTTATTGTAAGATTAAGATTTTATTTGCAAGTATGCGAATTTGGAATTCTTTAGTTTCCCATATACTCTAAATTAATGGTCTAGAGTTTAATTTACACAAGGTAATACAAAGAGGTAACGTTTGATTTTTATTTGTTTAATAATAGGTATAATTTACTCCTATTTTTTTAATTTCAATTTCTATAATATTCCTTTATCCTGAATGTGATTCATGGAATTATATTTATAGAATGCTCCAATTTATTCTTTGTTAGGTCCCCATATTACTAGTATAGTCCCTTATTGTTGTAAGTGTAACCCCCTTATTGTTATTATTGTACCCTTGTCACCCCCATTTTGTTATTATTGTGCCCTTAAATTATTATTGTTAGGTTGTCTAGGATTACATTGTGGCCCACTAGGATTACATTATGGCCCCATGGACTCCTATATATAGAAAGGAGGTTTTGTAAATTGTATCATCCAAGAATTGTTCATTTATGTAATGTATTGGAGGTTGCCCCTCGAAGTGGCTTATTTCTAAGGCGTTCATATCTCTTTTCTTCTATTTTTGGAGCTGGTTACACAACATTTGGTATCAGAGGTTTGGATTCTAGGGTTTCGCTGCTCCAAACAGGTCATCGTGGCATTTTCGCTATAACTTTTTTTCTACGAAGCTTCCGAAGCTGAAATTTTTAGGGTGCGAAGCTGAAATCTTGAGGAAGGTTGTCTAAAAATTTCAGATCTTGGTTCGCAATATTTGAGGAGATATCATCTGTGGAAGTTAGGTATTTGTTCAGGCTCATAAACAGGTCATCGTGGCATTTGCGCTATAAATTTTTTTGTACGAAGGTTCAGAGTCTGAAATTCATATGGTGCGAAGCTAAAATCCTGAGGAAATTCGTCAAAAAATTTCAGAGCTTGGTTCGCAATATTTTTGGAGATATGATCTGTGGAAGGTAGTGCTTTTTCAGGCTCCTGAATTGCATCTCAAAGAGGTGATCGTGGGAAAACTTCAATAACTCTCTCTCTGGGCATTGGATTGAAGTGCCGTAAAAATTGGTCGCAATTACACAGACTGAAGTTTCTGGGCTATCAATTTCAGAGACAAAGGACAAAACAGTGACACGTGGCAAGTCGTACAAGTTCGCTCTACTTAACCAGTCCAGAATTAGGTCATTTTGGGAGATTGGACACAAATTTGTCTTGGAGAATCCAAATCAAGTCAGAACTGTGGCATTATAAAGATAATTCAGAGGGCTACATTGGTACTAAAAATAAAGTATTGAAGTGCTGCAATCACAAATATAATCCATTTTCAATATCGAGCTCCTCAAAAGCAAGAAAAAGGTGTGTATTTTTTTTTTCTGAATCGCATAAGTCTTGTTTGAAGAATCAATTTGAATTGATTCCAAGGGCATATTATAGAATAGATATCAGTATTGGGTTATAAAATATGCCTCGTAAAAATAATTCAACACCCATTAAGCCTTCAGAAGGCTCTACTATGACTCATGAAGATGAAGAATTGCAACATGATCTATCAAAATTACAAGAGCAAGTGCAACAAATTTCACTCTCGCAAAGAGCAACAAAAAATGAAATGGAAGTTTTGAAGAAAGGCATGGAAGAGAAGATGGATGGTTTGAAGAAAGGCGTGGAAGCTAAGATGGATGGCATGGAAACTGGCATGGAAGCTAAGATGGAAAACATGAAGAATGATCTAAAAACAGACATCGAAGGTTTGACAAAGTTGATACAAGAAATGTTTCCTAATGCTGAAAAGACAGTAGAAGAACTTCATGATGAGAACAAAATCAATGTTAATCGTGATTTCATAAACTCTAATGTTGGCGGGAAAAACCACCATATTCCAAAAATGGATATGAGGAAGTTTGATGGAAAGGATCCTATAACATGGATACTACAAATGGGGCAATATTTTGATCTCCATAATGTGCAAAACACACAAAAGGTACGCATTGCAACTTTACATTTAGAACAAAATGAATTTGTATGGTATCGATGGCTTTGCTCTCGTAAAAAAATTGTCACTTGGTCTATTTTTACGGAAGAAATGATAGCACATTATGAGGATACAAAGAGCAACACCTTCTTTAGCCAATTGATAAATCTCAAACAAAAGGGTTTAGTGGGGCAGCACATTGATGAATTCCAAAAATTGAATATAAGGGTAACTGATATTCCAGAGGAACACAGGATCGATCTCTTCATAGGCACTTTAAAGCATAATATCCAACATGAAGTTCGCGTTTTGGAACCAGATTCAGTGGAGAAGGCATTCAGGTTGGCAAGAAAAGTTGAATGTAAAATAATGGCGACAAGGAAGCCTACCACTCAATTGTATAAAGAAAGAAGTGTTGCTACTCCTAGATTTCCACAACCTACAAGGTTGACACCACAACAATTGGATGAAAAAGAGAAAAATGGCTTTGCTACAGTTGCGATAGAAAATACACTAAAGGTAATAAGTGTGATGAGAAGAAATTATTTTACATAGATTTTGAAGAGGAAGAAGAAAATGAACAAGAAGAGGATATACACCAGGAACCAGCCCTAGAAGAGGAAGAAATGAATCCGACCATATCGTGTAATGCACTGGCAGGAATTACCCCTCCTCAAACTCTCAATATATAAGGACAAATCACGAAGAAAAAGGTAATAGTGTTGATTGATTCAGGTAACACCCATAATTTTATTCATTGTAAGGTAGCCAAGGAATTAATTTTTTTCCTATACCTAGCACCTCAATGTCAAGTGATGGTTGCAAATGGAGGAACTATAAATTGCTCTGGAAAATGCCATAATATCAAGCTAACCATGGGGGGATATGTATTGACTAGTCCAATGCTTTCCATTCCTATGGGAGGTGCTGATGTTGTACTAGGAGTACAATGGTTACAATCTTTGGGGACGGTAGCTTTTAATTTTCAAGAACTTTTCTTGAAATTTTTTCAGAAGGAAAGGAAATTGAATTATGAGGTATTGCAGGAAAGCCGTGAAAGATAATAAGCTCTAATGTCATGACAAAGCTTCTAAAGAAAGAACAACAAGGTGTAATTGCACAATTATGCTCACTAGAAGTTCCAACATCAAAATCATCTATTTTTGCAGATCTCCAACAAGTCTTGGACAATTATTCTAAGGTGTTTGAAACTCCCAAAGGAATCCCACCTATTCATGATCATGATCATGCTATTCATTTGATTCCAGGAAGTGTTCCTCCAAACATGAGGCCTTATAGATATCCTTACTTCCAAAAGAGCGAAATTGAACGTATGATTGCAGAAATGTTAGAGGCGGGTATAATTCAACCTAGTCAAAGTTCTTTCTCTGCTCCTGTAGTATTGGTACACAAGAAGGATGGAGCATGGCGAATGTGTCCGGATTATAGGGAGCTCAATAAGCTCACCATTAAAGACAAATTTCCCATTCCTGTGATTGATGAATTATTGGATGAATTACATGGAGCAATTTATTTTACCAAGTTGGATCTTCATTGAGGATATCATCAAATTAGAATGAAGACTGAAGATATTCCAAAAACAGCATTTCGAACTCATGAGGGTCATTATGAATTTTTGGTCATGCCTTTTGGCCTTAACAATGCACCTTCTACATTTCAAGGGTTGATGAATTCCATTTTCAAACCCTTCCTTAGAAAATTTGTGCTAGTATTTTTTGATGATATACTAATCTACAACGGGTCTTGGAAGGATCATGTTCAACATGTTGACAGGGTGCTCAAACTATTGCAGGAGAAAAAATTATATGCAAAAACATCCAAATGTTTCTTTGGAGTACAAGGGGTGGAATATCTGGGTCATATTGTATCTCACGAGGGTGTTAAGGTAGACCCTAACAAAATTAAAGCCATTAAGGAATGGAAAGTCCCCACAACCATAAAGCAGTTGCGAGGATTTCTCAGGTTAACAGGGTATTATCGAAATTTTGTTAAGAATTATGGGAGAATAGTAGCACCTCTAACAACATTATTGAAGAAAGATGCATTTTCATGGACTTCTGAAGCAACTAAGGCCTTTGAACATCTTAAAGAGGCAATGTGCCTAGCACCGGTCTTAGCTACGCCAGACTTCACAAAAACCTTTATTGTGGAATGTGATGCCTCGAGAAATGGAATTGGTGCAGTTTTAATGCAGGAAGGAAGACCCATTGCTTTTGAAAGTCGTCCAATCAAAGGAAAGTATTTACAAAAACCTATTTATGAGAAGGAAATGTTAGCAATACTGCATGCACTAAAGAAATGGCGAACTTACCTTATGGGAAGACACTTCAAGGTAAAAACTGATCATGATAGTCTTAAACACTTTTTGGAACAAAGACTATCTTTAGAAGAGCAGCAAAAATGGGTCACAAAGATGTTGGGTTATGACTTTGAAATTATCTACAAAAAAGGAAAGCTTAATGTTGTTGCAGATGCACTCTCAAGAAAGAATGAAGAGGTGGAAGCATTGCTTTGTGCCATTTCTATTATCCAGCCAGATTGGATAACTGAAGCAAGAGATGAATGGAAGAAGGACAAAGATGTATGGATACTCATTCAAAAGTTGCAGCAAGATCCTAGTACATCTGATACATTTAGTTGGAAAAATGATTCCTTATGGTACAAAGATCGCTTATATCTTTTTAAGAATTCCCAACTAAAACAAAAGATTCTTTTGGAATTGCACACTTCTCCTTTAGGAGGACACTCAGGATTTTTAAAAACTTACCATAGGGTGAAGAAAGAATTTTTTTGGGATGGCCTTAAATCTGATATTCAAAAGTTTGTGGCGGAATGTTTGGTTTTTCAGCAGAATAAAGTTGAGACAATTAAGACCCCGGGACTTCTACAACCTTTATCCATTCCAAGTCAATGTTGGGAGGAGATTTCAATGGATTTTATCACAGGTTTACCTAAGTCCGAAGGAAAGAGTGTCATCATGGTGGTAGTTGATAGACTTGCCAAGTATGCACACTTTTGTGCATTATCTCATCCATTTAAAGCAAGTACAGTTGCTACTACATTTATGGACAGAATTCAAAAGCTACATGGAAGCCCAAGGGTCATTGTGAGCGACAGAGATCCCATTTTTACTGGAAATTTTTGGGTGGAGTTATTTTCTTGTTTGGGTACTCAATTAGCTCATAGCTCATCTTATCATCCTCAATCTGATGGTCAAACTGAGATAGTAAATAAATGTTTGGAAGGATATCTTCTTTGTTTTGTATCTGATAAACAAACACAATGGGTCAAGTGGTTACCTCTTGCTGAATGGTGGTATAACACTTCCTTCCATACTGCAGCAAAAGTGACCCCATTTATGGCACTTTATGGATATCATCCACCATCCATCACATCATCTTTAAGGGAAAATTTGAAGGTTCAAGCAGTGGAAGATCACATCGAGCATCAGCAAGAAGTTCTCCAACTCTTAAAGGATAACCTGAATTTGGCACAAAATCGAATGAAACAACAGGCAGATCAACATCGCAGCGAGAAAATTTTTGATGTAGGAGATTGGGTATTTTTACGGCTACAACCATACAAACAAATGTCCCTCAAGCAAGCTAAGAAGGATAATAAATTATCACCAAAGTACTATGGTCCTTACAAGGTGTTGCAAAAGATTGGTACTGTGGCATACAAATTGGAGCTTCCTGCTTCTTCATGAGTGCATCCAATTTTCCATGTTTCATGCTTAAAGAAGGTTATAGGTGAAAATCTTCCAGTTCAAACAATATTGCCAGAACTTGATGAGGAAGGAAAAATCATATTGGAACCTGAAGCAGTCACGGAAACAAGAACTCGACAACTACGAAATCGATCAATTTCAGAGTATCTCATCAAGTGGAAGAACTTACCCACTGAAGATTCTACATGGGAGGATGAGAATTTTATACAGAAGCACCCAGAGCTACTCAAGCGTTGAGGACAACACTTTTTTGAAGGAGAGGGGCATGTTAGGTCCCTATATTACTAGTATAGTCCCTTATTTTTGTTAGTGTAACCCCCTTATTGTTATTATTGTACCCTTGTAACCCCCATTTTGTTATTACTGTGCCCTTAAATTATTATTGTTAGGTCAGCTAGGATTACATTGTGGCCCACTAGGATTACATTATGGCCCCATGGACTCCTATATATAGAAAGGAGGTTTTGTAAATTGTATCATCCAAGAATTGTTCATTTATGTAATGTATTGGAGGTTTCCCCCTCGAGGTGGCTCATTTCTAAGGCGTTGATATCTCTTTTCTTCTCTTTTTAGAGCTGGTTACACAACATTCTTTCATGAAGTACTGATCATTTTAATTAGTTACCTCACTAATAAAATTATTTATTTTATAGGCTCTCCTTTTTATATTCTAACACCATCTGTGGAGGTTTATGCTTCTACTCTGTCCTAATACAAGTAATTTCACTTCCAGAATTTTCCACATAATTATTTTTTTAGACTATATTTACTTGTATATTTTTGTCATTAGATTTTGATTTAATTACTTATTTGAATACAAGAATTATTATGACGTTTCAACTAGAATAGTAAGGTAATTTACTATTTAATTTCTTATGATTTCTTTCTCAAATTTCACATAAATTATTTAATTATCCTCTTAATTAAATTCTGACTAAATGTATTATGGTTTAATGTACATGTATTATATATTGCAACATTTATTTCTCATCGATCTATTTATTCCTCCCACAAGCATTGACTATTTGTTTTATTCCTTCTATGTATAGGTTGGTCAATAACCTACTAGAATTCAATCCACTAAATTCCAGGACAATTATTCCTATGTAAAATTCGTACTTAATAAATTGAATATTTTTCTTCAGTTAATGTACTATGGACATTATATCATAACACTTTTTATGAGTAATTTATACAAAATCTCATAACTATTTTCGGGTAAAAGGAATTTCTCTTTATATAAATTTGTATACAGATTTGTAAAATCTTCTATTCCTAATATATATATATATATATATATATATATATATATATATATATATATATATATATATATATGATATTTTGTTTCTTCTTTGTCCATATGAATCAATAGATATAACGATGTGTGTAATGAAAGCAAAATAGAGATATATAATCATGTTTCCTTCTAGATTGTCTGTTATATCTTGGTATATCTAGGTTTCTATTTCCTTTTTGTTTACAGAATAATTATGTTATCATTACATAATGTAATTTCTGAAGTGAATATATAATTCCTCACAACCTAACAACAGATTTCAACCCACATAATTAGGTTTAGAATTTCTGTTTGTTGGTTTTCTAGCTTAATCTCTATATGTAACTATACAAAACTAAGCTATTTTCACAATGGTTATGTTCTATTAAGTACATCAAACTATCAATTGTAAAGATAATATAATTACTCAGAAATATAACCTTTCAGTTATATTTCTACATAAACATCATTCCTCAAACTATCATTCTAATCATAAAACATAATTATAATCCAGAATTAAATTAATTGTGCATACCACTTCAGGTAAGACTATTTTCCACCCAACCTTGACCTTTATCTCCGCAGCTCCCCCCGAGCAGAGATCAATTCCTCCAAGGTATAGAAAACCTATTTTCTACCTAGGAATGGATTATTTAATCCTTATTTCCCACCAGATTGTTTCCATAACTGCGTCTATTTAATCAGGATGTTGTTTTCCTTTTTTCCTAGGCTTTCCTTTTGTTTTTTCCACAAAAGTACTTTAAAACTAGATTTTTCCTCTTTCTAGTTTTATTCCACCTCTTCCCCGAAACATTCCACTTTACTGAGGTATATTCTTTTAGATTTTATCTCCAATATAATAATCAATTTTAATTTATTTTCTCCAAATATTTTTGGAGAAACTAGGAAATTATTTGGAATCATATCCATCCTCATGGACTTCAATTCTTGATCTCTAATTATACTCTAGTCTTTGCACAATAATTCAATTTCCATTTTTATTCAATATAAAATAATAAAATATGTCTACAATAGTTAACCTTTAGGATTTCTCACATGTCTAATAAAAGAAGTAAAAATAGGGATATTACATATTACCCCTCTAAAACAAAACACTTTCTTCGGTGTTGCAAAATATGAATTCACTTTTCTAACAGTTATGGTTATTTTTCCTTCATATTTTCTTCTCTCTCCCAAGTAGCTTCTTGAGCTACAAAGTGATTCCACTGCACTTTCACCCTAGCAACCATCCTATTTTGGAGCTCAATTTCTTCTCATGCCAGGATGTGAAGTGGCTCTGGAAGAAATTCCCCCTCTGGTTCCACATATATCACATTCCAATCAATGACATGAGTAGGACCATGTATATACTTTTTTAGTAATGAAACATGAAAAACATTGTGAACCTTAATGTGACTAGGTAAAGCCAACTTATATGCTATTGGTCCCACTCTTTCTAGTACTTCAAATGGTCCACAGTAGCATGGGGTTAATTTAGCACAACTAACCATGTATAAAGTACTATTTTTAGGCATAATCCTCAAGTAAACATGATATCCCACTTTTAATTCTCTATGAATTCCCTTTTTTTCTGCATAACGCTTTTTCATGTCTTCTATTGTCTTAATATTTTCCTGAATTTTCTTCACAGTTCTTTCCATTTATTGTAATGCATCACGTCATAATATTAATTTATCCTTTCTTTGGCTCCAAATAAGGGGCGTGTGGCACTTTATTCCAGACAATGCTTCAAAAGGACTCATCTTTATTGAGGCTTGATAACTATTATTGTACTCAAATTATGCCAGATGTAGAAAGTCTTCCCACCTTGTATGTTTGTCCATAACATACATTCGCAACATGCCTTCTAAAATATGATTTGTTCTTTCAATTTTTCCATATGTTTGGGGATGGTATGTTGTACTGAAGTTCAACTTAGTACCCATTCCACCAAACAGAGTCTTCCAAAAAGGTGAAGTAAACTTTGCATCTCTGTCTAATATAATCATTTTAGAAATACCATGTAACTTGACAATCTCTTTCATAAACACATTTGCTACTTGAGTTGTACCAAAAGTAGATTATACTAGTAAGAAGTATGTAATTGTAGTAAATGTGTCTACAAATACCATTATAAAATCATGTTGGTATTTAGTTCTCAGAAACCAGTTTATAAAATCTATGGAAACTATTTTCCACTTCCACTCTGGGATAGGTAAAGGTTTCAGCAATCATGTTGGATGCTAATAGTCTACTTTTACCTGTTCAAATTCCAAACATCTAGCTAAACAGTTATCCACATCGTTTTTCATATATGGCCAAAACATATTCGTTGTCAAGGCTGAAATCAATTTATGATATCTCGGATGTCCGACATAGGGTCGCTTATGATACTCATCTAAAATTTCACGTTTTAATGATCTCACATTGGGAATGTACAATATATTTTTATAAAAAATCAATCCTTTCTGGTTTTTAGTATATCCCACTATCTCAGTATTTTGTATTTTTTCTTGGAGTTTTTCATATTTTGCAGCTTGCCTCATTACTTCCTGTATCAATTCTTCAATGCCAAATTTTACACTACTCCCAACACTATTCAAATTTTCATGAGCATTCCTACATAAAGCATATGAAATATTATTTTCCTTTCCTTTTATATGTTTTATTTCCATGTCAAACTCAGTAAGAAAAAACAACCACCTAGCTTGTCTAGCATTTAAATCAGGTTGTGTGAAAAAGTATTTCAGACTTATGTGATCTTTCATCAATACAAACTTCTTTCCTAACATATAATGTCTCCACATCTTCAAAGCATGTATTGCAAAAGCTAACTCTAATTCATACATAGTGTAATTATATTCATGTTTATTTAATATTCTTGACTCATATGCTATGACTAAATTTTCTTGTAATAATACTCCTCCTAATCATTTTTCACAAGCATCTGTACATACTGCAAATTCTTTGTTTGGATCAACAATTTTCAAAATAGGAGCAGTTGTTAGTTTAAGTTTTAACTGTATAAAACTGTGTTGACATTTTTCTGTCCACTCAAACTTCACTCCTTTTTTCTATAGAGAGGTAACAGGATAAGCTAAGGCTGAAAATCCTTCTGCAAATCTCTTGTAGTGTCCCACAATACCCATGAATGATCTTATGGATGAAACATCAGTAGGCACTAGCCAATCCATAATAGCTTGTATCATTTATGGGTTTACTGCCAATCCCCTTTTCGAAATTAGATGACCCAATTATTGAATTTTCTCCTTATAAAATTCACACTTTCTAAGTTTGGCATACAAATTATGTTCTATATCCTTTTCAAGACAATTCTAAGATGTTCTTTGTGTCCTGCTTCATTGTAATAATATACTAGAATGTCATCAATAAACACCAAAATTTTTTTTTCTTGATGCTTACTTAAGACATTGTTCATTAGACACATAAAGGTAGCAGGTGCATCAGTCAACCCAAAAGGTATAACTACAAACTGATAGTGTTTGTATATAGTTCTTAATGCAGTATTATTTATGTCTTCATCCTTAATTCTTAGTTGATGATAGCCTATCCTTAAATCAATTTTTGGAAAGATAGTGGCTCCTATCACTTGTTCAAATAAATCCTCTATTATGGGTAGAGGATATATGTTATTTATAGTTAATTTATTCAGTTGTAGGTAGTGTATGCACATTCTAAATGTACCATATTTATTTTTAACAAACATTACAGGTGCTCCCCATGGGGACACACTTGTTCAGATATAGCCTCAGTCCAACAATTCTTGTAGTTGTATTTTTAATTCTAACAACTCCGCAATACTCATTTTATATGGTGCTCTAGCGACAAGTGTAGATCCCAGTATTAATTCAATTCAAAACTCTATTTCTCGTTTTGGAGGTATTTGAGGAATCTCCTCAGGAAACACATCTTTGAATTCTTTGATTACTGGTAATTTTTCTATAGTTTCCTTTTCAGTTCGTTGTCCCAATTCTTCCACTTGTACAACATACACTTGACAACATTTCCTTGTTGTCCTTTTTAATTGTAGTGTTGAAATTTGTTTTAGTGATATTGGTTTGGGTTTTCCTTTCTCTATCACTATTTTTCCCCTCACCATCTATTTTCTTTCTGTTTTTCTAACCATTCCATTCCCACTAATACATCATAGGAAACTAGAGGAAAAATATTTAAATTAATTTATGTTTTGTACCCATTTAAATTTACATAAACCTTTCGTAGTTTATGGGTTACTTCTATTTTTTTTCCTGTAGCTAACTAAACTAACCATGCTTGCTAAAAATTTTATGATCTTAATTTTCACTTTTCCACCATCTGAGGACTTATGAAACTTTAATTTTCTCCTGGATCTATCAAAATAAAAACAGGTCGTTCAATAATCATACCTTCAATTTTGACCATGCTTGATTGATGTTTAGCTTGGTGATCCTTTAGGGCATCACTGATTCTTGGAATTTTTATTGCCACATCATTTATAGTAGTTGCCTCTCTTAACACTTGAATATTCTAAATGGTTCAATGAGGACAATCTCGTAACATATGAGGTTCTCCATGACCCCAAATCTTTAATGGTTCCTTCATTTTCACAATTCCATCTCTCTTTTTGTTTATATCCATCTATTTAGATCCAGTTTGTGATTGGGCTAGTTGATTTTCTCCATTTTTTTTAACATTTTCCTATCATAATTTTTCGCAAGGTTTTTCAAGTAGGCTAGTTTTACTCTTTTTCCACTACAATCGCCTTTTCATTTCTCTTTATTCTGCCAAATTTTTAGCTGATCATTTCTACCTTTGAACTGGTGATAACATAGCCTTACTTTGTGCACAACATCATCCATTTTCTTGGGATTATCAAATTCTATCTGCTCCTTGTAGATGGTAGGTAGGACAAAAATCGTTGTACCTTAGCCTTCTCTTCTCTAATATAAGGTACATAGAAAATCAGGTTTGTGAATTTGGTAAAAAAATCATCTATTATGAGCAGTCCCAATCTCATCTCATGAAACTCTTTGGCCTTGTCATCATAGTATCTTTAACTCACATATCTATATTTAAATTTACTTTTGAAATCTTCCCAAGTGACAGTTTTACCATATAGTACATGTACCATTTTGGTTTCTTCCCACCACAAGGTAGCCTTACCTTTTAGTTGGTAAAAAGCCAATTTGTCTTCCAGGTTACTTCCATATTCATAGACTTAGAATTATTCTACCATGTTTAGAAGCCAAGCTTATACATCTTCCTCCTTCTCACCATCATAAGTGGGAGGTTCAGATTTTCAGAATTCTCCTTGTAATTCCTTTTTCCTTCTGGACTGTTGTCCAAAGGCTTCACCTTCCTCAGATCCTTCTGAGTGGGTTTTATATTCCTTTCTCATTCTTCTAGAACCTTCACCTTTGTGACTTGTCCTGGAGGTTAATTCCTTGATCAACCTTTCTTTCTCTTTTCTCACTAGTGAAAATATTTCATTGTTGGTTCTCAACTGAATCATTTCTCTTTGAATTTGATGGAACATAGCCAACAATGGAGCATCTGGATCTGGTGGATTTTTTACACCACATAGATCTACATACAAATCATCCCCTTCTTCCATAGTTTAAGCTGTACTTTTCTGCACTAAATTGGTTTACACAGAAATACAATTAGTGTAACTTTTTCTCAATAAAAAAAAACATTTTACATCGGCATAATTCTTGGATTTTTAATTTTTGGTGTGAGGACAGATATAGGCCCATTGTTTCAACATGGGCTATGATACCATCTTCAACAACTCCACTTACCACAAGATTTTTTTTCTAATTATAGAATTACCACATGCTTTAGATGTACTAATTTCTATCTTCATCACTAGTTGAAGAATGTTGTTCTTATTTCTTCATCAATATTTCGACACTTTTCCACAGACTTCTTTTGATACTCTCATCATGCATAAGCGATTTCATTGGTTATACACTTGGTACTTTATCATTTAAAAGTCTCTCTAAGTTATTTTTACGAGTAGTTTTTGTAATATAATTGTTTCCCTATTACCTTTGATCCATCTATCTTACATATTCTATTTACCCTTATGTATTTAATTACACATAATTTTTGTTTCATGACTCTAGAGTTATTATTAATCTATCCCAAGGAATTTTGTTCCTTACGTTAATAACCTATACCCTTAGGAATTTATAAACTTTATGAATTGTAAAACATTAAAACATGGGATATGAATTCGTTCAAAATTCCATTCATTATAGTTTGAAACTTATCATTTAATTTTTAGATACAATATGACCATATTATATTCAACCCATACTACATTATTTGTATCTCATATAATACATTTGAAGGTTAACTCTTCGATTATGCATGTTCTAGCAATGTTTAAGGGTTTCAATCTGAATTTCATTGGGAAACCTTAATACTATTAACTTCTTATTAATTATGCTAGATTCTAATAGCATTACGTTTTTATTTTAGTTCTGATCACATCTCAATTCACCATTAAATAAAGTCTCTGTCATACTTTAATATTGTAAGGATCGTATACAGGGATTTTTGGTTTGACATTTGATTTTTCTATCTGTACTCGTACATATAATCCACACTTTGAGATTTTACCAATTTTCCGGTACGTATATGTTATTTTGATCACATGTCTTATTAACCTTCCTCCATCTGATTCCCTCCACGTGGATGATGTGAAACCATTCATATTATTTGGAGGGATTTATGCCTATGCAACCCTAACTTGGCTTTGTGGGTTTTCATTGTTACAATTTTTTGTTTGGCTCTGCACTCTACTTGCCCCATGTAGTCTGGTTTTACATTTTTATTGCAAATATATATAGAGACAAGATTTAGACTCCATGATCATGATTCAAAAGCCATGATCAAGATTCCAAAGATGGTATCCTTCATTCTAAGAAGCTTTGTCTCAAGTAAGCTCAATTCTTCTCTATGTCTAAGTTAGCCAACAAATTTTCGTAATTGATTTTCACTACAACTCCTTTACAATTTGCGTTTTGTGATTTTGTTTCTTATTTCTCTGATATTAATGTAATTATTATTGATATCTCTTTCAAGTTTAATAGGAGTCGACATGGATCTCTTTCCACTAGCTTACCACCTTCTACAGGTAAGAATTTTTGGCTTATTAAACCACTACAATCCCAATTTCCTTCTTGAATTCGGTATTTCATATTCCCATTCTTATGTATTTGGGTTTTTCATTGCATTTTAGTGTGTGTTGAAATGGTTTATTCCACCATTGACTCACCATGCTCCCCAGGTAAAAAAATTACGATTTCAAATTTTTTTTTTTCTATATTTGTTTCCTCACTGTTGTGGAATATGCAGTCCACCTATTATATCATTCTAAATATGTGTAATTACATCATGTATTACACTGGTATTTGTATTAAATCCTATTTGGTAAAAATATAGTTGATCCCACTCTTTCCTGAAATTATTTGTTTTCAATTCATTATTACAGTTTATCAATTTTAATAAGTCTCTATTTTTTTCTGAAATTTCACATTTCATCCTCTTTGCATTTGTATTCATGCTCATAATAATTGACATACCATATTGGTTTATGGGTTCGATTTCTATTTCCGATGATTCGTTTTCATACTCCCAAGGAGTTCATGTCAGAGAGTATGTGACTTACGACATTTTCATTTTCAATTTATTCTTCATCAACTTTTATAATTTTGTATTTTCCAATTAATTCCTCTCATAATGTTGAGTACATTGATAGGTTTTACCTTGTAACCCAATATAGCTACCTTCTTAATTATTAAATCTTGGTTTCCAGGTATTCGACGTTAGGCCCATTGTAATATCCCCAATTTTTTATGATTTTGTTAGACATTCGAACAATTCCAAAAGGGTACAGTGCGACCCAATTGAAAACAATTATGTGGATTTATTTTATTGTTTTAAATTAATAAAATAAAATGGAAAATTATGTTTAATGACTAGATTGAGATTTTGATATCTAGAAACACAATCCATGAGGATGGATAAGGTTGTAAGGCTTTCCTAGACTTCCATAAATCCTTGGAAGGAATAAAGTAAGATACTAAAATTATATTTTGAGATAAATATTTAAATACCCCAATAAAGAGGAAATTATTGGGAAGAGGTGGAATAAAGCTGGAAAGTAGAAAAGCTAGCTTTAAAATTACCTTTGTGGAAGAAATAGAGGGAAATCCTAGGCAAACATGAATAAAACATCATGAATTAAATAGACACAATTAAGGGAAATAGGTTGGGGAAAACAAGCCTAAATAAGTTGTTTTAGGATAGGCAACAGGTTGTCTATCACTGTAGAAAAATATCTCTGCTTAGGGGTGGGCTATGGAGGAAGAGCTCTAAGGTTGGGAGGAAACTAGTCAGACCTAAGTGGTATGCATATTTGGTTTAAATGGTATTTGACTTAAAAATTGTAATGTTGTGATGAATTTCTGGAAAAGATAAAGTAGTCATGTTAATATGAAAATTTCTGAATTAAGTTTGTGTGTATAAATTAGAAATTTTATGAGTTATCATTTTTTTTTTGTAGTTTTTACAACGAACAAAATTCACTATAGAATAAAGTTGTACAAAAAAAATTTGCAGGGAACCAACAATCAGAAGGACTCTAACCCAGTGTTGGTTTGAGATCTGAGGTTAGGTACCTCACACAAAACTTAGTGATTAATTAGAATATTCTAATGCTAGTATATCAACTACATACTTAAATAAAAATTAAAAAGAATATATGGATATCGAATAACCTGACAGAAAAGAAAAATAACATGTTTAAGTTTATGAGGGTTATAGTATTTGTGCTATTTAAACTGTTATGTTCCTAAAGATATATACATATACTAAATTTAATGGAACAAATAAAGGTGTCCAAGACAATTATTGTTACTCTAAATAAATTTCTTCACTTTAGAAGGAAAGAGATTAACAAATTTTTTGGTGCAATTAATCATATAATTATTGAGAAAAATAAATTCGAATAGGAATTAATAGACATAAATGGAATATTTAGATATCATTCTGTGAAATATATGATGTACTGTGTTATTAAATACTTCTGTACTATTTAGAGTATTATAAAACAAAATCGGACTAAATAGACCAAAAATATAATTCAATGTAGATTTAAATATTTTATTCTGACATGGTAGCAGAATCTAAACCATAAATGAAGAGACTATATTCTAATAAGAGCTTACAGTAATATTCTACGATAAAAATAAAAGAGGCTAGAAACCTTAATGCACAAAATTTCTATTGAGTAATAAAGAAAGCATGCTAAACCATGTTACTGATAAGAATCTATAGAAACTTGTTATTTTTAATAGAAATAAGAGTATTCGTAGTTATCCAATGTGCAAACCTAACATAAATATAAAGAGGGTATTATATAGAACATGGGAATTTTTATACATAAATTCTTTAATAATTACTCTGGTTAACTAGAAGTAATCATAATGTAAGAAGATATCCATAGTTCTTCTTTAAAGATACATAACTCTAGAGTATTAATAATTTAAAACCAGAACAGTTGGCACATAAAATTTATATAGAGAATTCCTTGCTCGTATCTAGAGCTAGAAAGGTAAACGAAGTAAAATAAAAACCATGCCATTATTGCATAGAGTCGATAGGCATTCGACCAACTTGGAGAAGATGGTAAACCCTGTATTAAAATTTATTGAATAAGAGCAGAGTATGCTTCACATGAATGTGAAGTCAAATCATACTTGCATAAACTGAAACCAGATTCAAAATTAAGAATGAACAAGTAAATGTGTAGAAAGACATTTAAGATTTAAAGGATAACGCGTGGTTATAATTACCTTATGAAACTATATCTTCATTCTCGTAACTGAAATGAAAGACGTGGGCATTTTCAGTAAAAATATAGCAACTACATATAGAAATTCATATAGTAAACAGAGGAATGTAGGGACTAGAAAATATATTTACATTTACTGAGGAGTAAACATACACATTAAATAAAATGGCCTCCTATAGGATGAGGCTTCGAAAATGGGGAGACATGAACGTTCACTAGTTTTAATATTTAAATACATATAGAAAGTAGTGAAACTACATATGAGATTCAAAAAGATATGCATAATAAAAATTTATTGCTAATGCTTACCATAGGACATATCTTCTTAGAACTTCCACAAATGATGAGAGATGGGAAACACCCATCTACATTGGGAAAGTTACACATACTAACTAGGATGGCTCTATGTTAGAGGAAAATGCCAACTGTTATTTAATCAGTAACATGACTGAGATAAATAAATTAAAATGGTTTTGAAGTAAATGAAATCAAGAAGGTAGTGCTCTTAAAAGAGTATATGAGCCTGTGTAATAATCAAATGTGAATATAATTACTATCTTAAAATACCAATACTGAATGAAGACCCATTCCAAAAAATGAAACCCAAAGATTCAAACTAGATTTTAATGATGGCAAATTGGAATACTGGGAGAAACAACAGATAACCTACCCACGTTCTCATCGGTACAATTAAAGACGCCAAAAGTGCTACTCAGCTCATTCGAGTATGCATTGGGTAGCTGCGTGAGAATGCATACCCACTGAGAGGAAGGGGCATGGAGTCAAACACATTTCACCCAAACCTAGTAACGAAGCAAAAAACGGAATTGCGTTAGCAATAACAGAAACACTAGAATCAGTAAATGATTACCATAAAATTCAGAGGAAAGTAAGCACTAAATGGGGAGATCATTTTATGTGTTCCTCTGTAGGAAGAATTTAACAAAAAATTAAATATATATATATATATATACAGATATACAGGTATATAGTTACCGCAACAAGAAATAGCACGAGAACAAAATTTTGGCAATGAAATGTCAATGATGGTCAGAAAATGATTTACCTGGCATTAGAGTATCGATGATGTCCTCAAAATATGGTAGTCGTCTTTGTAGGGATGAAGAAACATGAGTTTTGAAGTTTTCACGCTAAAAACAGTGACCTTTACGGGAATTGACAAAGTAGTTCGGCCGCATGAGCAAAAATGATTCTGTGTAAATGAACCCTTTGCCTAAAAAATGTATACCTTTACTGATCCCCAAACCCTAAATGAAAATACATTCACGTTGTCCAAATTTCTAAATATCTAAGAATGTGTAAGGTTTCCCGCGTCTCAAGAGTTATAGTCAGTACCCATGTGACGCAGTACAGTGCCATAAATGGAACCATTAAATCAACCTATTCATCTGGATTAAATATCACCCTAGAGATGTGAGAGAAGTACTAATTCTATTACATAATTAATAAAGTACCTTGTCAAGATTTATTGGAAGTTGAATTAATATATTTCGAGTTGCCGGGTGAAGGGCGTGTTAAAAATTGTGCCACGTAGATAGCCCTTTCACACATATAAAGGACTTCCGCTTGAATGAATTTGTATTAATTATTTGTGGGAAGTGTTCATACCCATACGAATATGAGAGGGTTGGGTAATCGTAATAATTTTAAAGTCAGAACTGTAGCGGTGGATATACTTCGTTGGTAAAAATAACATATAGGAAACCTATAATTGTAATGAAAATGGTTGAGTAGATTTAAATTTATTTTGGTACTTTAAGTAATGTGAGTATGTTAAAGTAGGTTGATAATTGTAGTTATAAAAATTGTATAGATAGTGGTACACCGAAGAAGGTGAGTAGCCATGGATAGGGAAGGAATCCACATGACTATAGGGGTATCATAAATTATATTCCCAATTCATTATAATATAATTATGGTGGTAATTGGGTAAGATATAATCTTATATTTATTAATGTTGATTGATAAATATGGACCATGAGTTTAAATGTTAAAACAAAGAAATTGTAGTGGATATGTGAAAGAAGAATAGAATGCTCATAGGAAAAAATTATTAGTAAGGTAACTTAATTAAATTTAAAAGAAGGTTTTAAATTGACTTATTGATGATGTGAGATACTACTATAGATTATAAACAAATAAACAGTGGCACAAAGAATGTTAAGTAACAGAAGTTGTCAAGGTGCGACCAAAGATGTGGTAGTTGTAGAATATAATTATCAATATTACAATAATTAGAAAAAAATAAATTGAGAAATGAGAGGTGTTACAAACGGTACAAAGCTGAAGTTAAAACACTAAGCAAAAATGTGTGCTCACACCAGAAAAATTATGTTGCTGTAAATTTTTATTAAATTTAAATTTCACTAATGTTTAATTTCATGTACAGTGAAACAGTGTTGAAGTATACAACTATGAACCATGAGTGAAGGGGACGAGTTGTATGTGGATCTGGGTGGTGGAGAAAATATGCCAGATCCAAATTCTCCATTGATGGCTACGTTGCATCGAATGCAAAGAGAATTGACACAACTGAAAAGCCACAATGAAAGGCTAACTTTAGCTAGTGAAGAGCAAGATAGGTTAATAAGAGAATTAACCTCCCAAAATATTCAAGAAGGTGAAGATTTCAGAAGGAATAGAAAGGGAAGGGTAAATCACTCAAAATATTCTAAGGAATAGGTTGCCTCTAGATAGCAGTCTAGGAGGAATAAAGAATTGCAGGGTGAATTCTAGAAATCAAACCTCCCTCCTATGATGGAGAGAAGGAGGAAGATTTTGAAGCATGGCTTATAAACATGATAAAGTACTTTTAGGTTTACGAATATGAAAGTAACTTGATATTCAGGCTAGATATATATCAGTTGCAAGGTAAGGCTACCTTATGGTGGGAAGAAACCAAGATGGTTCATGTCATAGATGAGAAAAATGTTACTTGGGAGCATTTCCAAGTCAAATTCAAAAATTGATACCTGAATGAACACTATTATGATGATAAAGCCAAATAGTTTCACGAACTTAGATTGGGACAACATACAATTGATTATTTTGTAACCAAATTCACCAATTTGTTATGCTATGTACCTTATATAAGGTAGTAGAAGGCAAAGGTACAATGTTTCCTAAACTATCTACCTACCATATACAAGGAAAAGATAGATTTTGATAACCCCAAGACCATGGATGAGGTGGTGTGCAAGGAAAAACTGTGTTACCAACAATTCAAAGGAAAAAATGAACAAGCAAAGAATTGGCAAAATAAAGAGAAGGGTGAATCCAGTGGAAAGAAAACTAAACCAACATATCCGAAGAACTTTGAGAGAAATCACCAAAGAAATAATTTCACCAAGACCGGATAAACTCAAACTTCTCAATCACAAACCAGGTCTAAATAGATGAATGGAAACAATAAAAGAGAAGGGATGATTAAAATGAGAGAACCTCTACATGCTGGGGTTTTGGAGAACCTCATTTATTGAGAGACTTCCCACACAGAAACATTCATACTATACAAGTACTGAGAGAAACAACAACTATTAATGACGTGGAAAGAAAAATCACCAAAATCAGTGCTGCTCTAGAAGATCGTCAAGAAAAACACCACTCCACTGTGGTTGAAGTAGAAGGTATGATTGTTGACCAACCTATCTATGTTTTAATAGATCCAGGTGCTTCTTTGAGTTCTGTCAGTCGTCAAATGGTAGAAAAATGTAACTTAAAGTCAGAAAATTTCAACAGTCATGGTTAGTTCAGTTCGCCAAAGGTACAAAAAGAAAACCGACCCATAACTTACCCTAAACAGCCATAAATCTGAATGGATACCAAACTGAACTGAATCTAAATATTCTACCTTTGGGGTCCTATTATGTACTCATAGGAATGGACTTGATAGAGAAACAAAAGGCCATGTTAAACTACTTATAAAAGAAAATGAATTGCATAAATAAGGAGGGAAAACCTGTTATAGTTAAAGGCAAACCCAAGCCCATATCAACAAGACAAATTTCAGCCCTTCAATTGAAAAGAATTTCTAGAAAGGGTCGCCAACTATATTCTGTCCATGTAGAAGAACTAAGACAGAAAGTAGAATAAAATCCTTTGGAAACATTACCTGTTATCATAGAATTCAAAGATGTGTTTCCGAATGAAATTCCTCATTTACCCCCTAGGAGAGAATGATTTCTCAGTTGACTTAGTGCCGGGAGAAACACCAGTTTATAGAGCCTCATATAGAATGAGTACTCCAAAATTGATGGAGTTGAAAATGAAACTACAAGAGTTGTTGGACAGAGGTTACATTTGACCAAGCGTATCCCCATGGGAAGCACCAGTGATGTTTGTGAAAAAGAAATATGGTACCTTCAGAATGTGTATAGACTATCGTCAATTAAACAAGCTGACAATTAAGAACATATATCCTTTACCTAGGATAGATGACCTCTTTGACCAACTTAGAGGAGCAACAACCTTTTCGAAAGTTGATCTAACGACATGCTACCATCAATTAACAATTAAGGATGAATATATAAGTAAAACTAATTTTAGAACCAGGTATGGACACTATGAGTTTGTGGTCCTACCATTTGGGTTGACAAATGCACCAGCTACTTTTATGTGCTTAATGAACAGTGTCCTAAATAAATACTTGGACAAATTTGTACTATTTTTAATTGATGACATTTTCATTTACACTAAGAATGAAGCTGAGCATCAGGAACACCTTAGAATTGTCTTATAGGCACTCAAAGAAAAAAAAATTTATGCTGAGTTTAGAAAATGTGAATTTTTCAAAGATAAAATTCAATATTTCGGTCATATAATTTCAAAAAAAGGGTTAGCAGTAGACCTAGAAAAGATAAAAGCAATAAGAGAATGGTTTGTACCTACTCATGTGTCTTCTATAAGATCCTTCTTGGGAATTGTAGGATGCTATAGGAGGTTTGTAGAGAGATTTTTAGCCTTAGCGTACCCTATTACATCCCTACAAAGGAAAGGAGTTAAGTTTGAATGGACTGAAAAATGTCAAAACAAATTTGATCAGCTAAAAATGAAACTTACAACAACACCTATTTAAAATATTGTTGATCGAGATCGAGAATTTTTAGTGTGAACATATGCTTGGGGAGGAGGATTAGGAGGAGTGCTACTACAAGAAAATTCTGTTATAGCCTATGAATCAAGAAAACTCAAGAAACATGAACATAATTATAGTGTTGATGATTTAGAACTGGCTGCTTTAGTACATGCTGTAAAGATGTGAATACATTACCTTTTAGGAAAAAAAAATTTGTTGATGACAGATCACATCAGCCTAAATTATTTCTTCACCCAAACAGTGAGTTTGACATGGAGATCAAACATTAAAGGGAAGGAAAACAAGATTGCAGATTCATTAAGTAGAAATTCTTGGCAAAATGTGAGTAATGTTGGGAGTAGTGCCAACATTGACATAGAAGTACTGAAACAAGAAGAGGTGAGACAGGACCAAAACTATGAAAAACTTCAGTCCCAAATGTTGAAAAAAGAGATGAAAGGGTATACACAGAACCAACGAGGATTAATGTGTTATAAAGACAGATTATACATTCCTGAAGTAGACTCCTTAAAGGAAGATATTCTGGATGAGTAGCATAAAAGACCCTATGATGGGCATCTAAGATACCAGAAATTACTTTCAGCATTAAGAAAGAATCTATTCTGGCCTGGTATGAAAAATGATGTGGCAAATTACTTGGCTAGATGTATATAATGTCAACAAGTAAAGGTTGAACATCATCATTTAGCTGGGTTGTTGAATCCTTTACCCATCCCTGAATGGAAGTAGGAGACTATTTCCATGGATTTTATTACTGGTTTACAAAGGACCAAATATCAGAATGACTCTATTATGGTTGTAGTGGATACGTTGACTAAGGCTGCTCTCTTTATACCTGTACAGTCTACCTTTGGTACAACTCAAGTGACAAATGTATTTATGAAGGAGATTTTAAAATTCCATGGTATTCCTAAGGTGATCATTTCAGATAGAGATGCAAATTTCATTGCAGCCTTTTGGAGGAGTTTGTTTGGAGGCACAAGTACCAAATCAAATTTTATTACTTCCCACCATCCCCAAACTGATGATCAAGTAGAAAGAACAAACTAGATTTTAGAGTACATGTTACGGATGTATGTCATGGATAGGCCAACAAAATGGGAAGACTATCTACACTTAGCAGAGTTCGCCTACAACAATAGTTACCAAGCTTCAATAAAAATGAGTCATTTTGAAGCACTTTATGGAATAAAGTGCCATACTCCTCTAAGTTAGAATCATCCTGAAGATAAACTAATGATTGGACCAGAAGCCTTGCAAGAAATGGAAAAAGTTGTGAATAAAATTTAGTGAAACATCAAAACAGCACAAGATAGGCAGAAAAGTTATGTAGACAGAAAGAGAATTCACAGAGAATTCAATGTGGGTGATCATGTGTATCTAAGGATTAATCCTAAGAAGAGTACATTGGACACTAAAAAATGTGCAAAACTAGCTCCACATTATTGTGGACCTTTTAAAGTGTTGGAAACGGTTAGACAACCTTCATATAAACTGGCTTTGCCCATTCACATTACGGTTCATGATGTATTTCATGTTTCATTATTAAAAAAATATGTGCATGATCCTACTCATGTTATTGATTGGAATGTGATACAGGTAGAACCCTAAGGGGAATTCCTTCCAAATCCACCTCAAATCTTGGCACGGAAAGAAATTAAGCTCTGGAACAGGACCGTTTCTAGGGTGAAAATGCTATGGAGGAACTTTTCACCCGAAGAGGCTACTTGGGAGTGAGAGGAAGATATGATGGAAAAATATCCATCACTGTTTAAACAGTGATTTTGTTCTATTTTCTTTACAACACTGAGGACGATGTTTTGTTTTTAGAGGGGAAATATGTAATATCCCGAGTTTGATATGCTTTTGTTAGACACTTGAACAAGGCCAAAAATGGTACAATGGGACCCAATAGAAAACAATGATGTGGATTTAATTTATTATTTTAAATTAATAAAATAAAATGAAAAATTATGTGCAATTACTAGATTGAGATTTGAGATCTGGAAAGCCAATCCATGAGGATGGATAAGGTTGTAAATCTTTCCCAGACTCTCATAAATCCTTGGAAGAAATAAAGTAAAATACTAAAATTAGATTTGGAGATAAATATCTAAATACCCCAATAAAGAGGAAATTATTGGGAAGAGGTGGAATAAAGCTCAAAATTAGAAAAGTTAGCTTTAAAAATACCTTTGTGGAAGAAACAGAGGAAAATCCTAGGAAAACAAGAATACAACATCCTGAATTTAATCGACATAGTTAAGGGAAACAGTCTGGGGAGACAAATCTTAAGTAAGTTGTTTCAGGATAGATAAAGGGTTGTCTATCCCTAGAGAAAAATATCTCTGCCGGGGGTGAGCTGTGGCAAAATATCTCTAAGGTTGGGAGGCAACTATTCAGACCTAAGCGGTATGCATATTTGGTTGAAATGGTATTTCACTTAAAAATTTTAATGAGGTGATGAATTTCTAGAAAAGATAAACTGGTCATGTTAATATGAAAATTTCTAAATTAAGTTTGTGTATAAATTGGAAATTTTATGAGTTATCGTTTTTATTTTGTAGTTTGTACATTTAAAAAAATTCACTATACAGAAAATAGTTCATTCTATATAGTCGTACAGAAAAAATCTGTAGGGAACCAGCTCTTAGAAGGTCTCTAACCCAGTGTTGGGTTGAGATCTGAGGTTAGGTACCACACATAAAAATTGGTGATTAATTAGAATATTCTAATGCTAGTGTCTAAACTACATATTGAAATAAAAATTGAACGTATTATATAGATATCGAATAACCTTACAGAAAAGAAAAACTGACATGTTAAGGTTATGAGGGTTATAGTATTTGTGCTATTTAAAATTTTCTGTTCGTGAAGAAATATACATATACTAACTTTAATGGAACAAATAAAAGTGTCCAAGACAATTATTGTTACTCTAAATAAAGTTATGTCCTTTATAAGGAAAGATATTAAGAACCATTTTGGTGCAATTAATCATACAATGGTTGAGACAAATGAATTCGAATAGGAATTAATAGACAGAAATGGAATAGGTAGATACCGTTTTGTGAAATATATGATGTACTTTGTGATTAAATACTTCTGTACTATTTAGAGAATTATAAAAAATACTGGACTAAATAGACTGTAAATATAATTACATGCAGATTTCTAGATTTTATTCTGACATGATAGCAGAATCTAAACCATAAATTAATAGAGTATATTCTACTAAGAGCTTATAATAATATTCTATGATAAAAATAAAAGAGGCTAGAAACCTTAACGCACAAAATTTTTGTTGAGTAATAATGAAAGCATGCTAAACCATGTTAATGATAAGAATCTATAGAAACTTGTTATTTTTAAATAGAAATCAAAGCATTCATAGTTATCCACTATGCAAACCTAACAGAAATATAAAGAGGGTATTATACAGAACAGGGGAAATTGTATACTTAAAGTTTGTAATAATTACTCTGGTTAACTAGAAGTACTCGTATTGTAAGAACATATCATTAGTTCTTATTTATAGATACATAAAGTCTAGAGTATTAGTAATTTAAAGCCAGAATGACTGGTTCACAGAAACATTATACAGATAATTCCTTGCTCGTATCTAGAGCTATAAACGTAAATGAAGTAAAATAAAAACCATGCCATTATTGGATAGAGTCGACAGGTGTTCGACCAACCAAGACAAGATGGTAAACCCTGTATTAAAATTTATTGAATAAGAACATGATACGCTTGAGATGAATGTGAAGTCAAATCATACCTGCATAAACTGAAACCAAATTTAGAATTAAGCACGACCAGGTAAATGTGTAACAAGACATTTAATATTTAAAGGATAATGTGTGGTTATAATTACCTGATGAAACTGTATCTTCATTCTCATAATTGAAATGAAAGTCACAGGCGTTTTCAATAAAAAGATAGCAGCTAAATATAGAAATTCACATTGTAAACAGAGGAAGATAGGGACTGGAAAATATACTTACATTTAATGAGGAGTAAACATACACATTAAATAAAATGGCCTCCTACAGGATGAGGCTTCAAAAATGAGGAGACGTGAACGTTCACTAATTTTAATATTTAAATACATACAAAAATTAGTGAAACTACACATGAGATTCAAAAATATATGCAAATAATCGGAATTTATTGTTGACGCTTACTGTTGGACATCTCTACTTAGAACTTCTACAAATGATGAGAGATGGGAAACACCCATCTGCGGTGGGAAAGTTATGCATACTAACTAGGATGGCTCTGCGTTAGAGGAAAATTCCAATTGTTATTTAATTATTAACAAGACTGAGCTAAATAAATGAAAAGGGTTTTGAAGTAAATGAAATCAAGAAGGTAGCACTATAAAAAGAGTATATGCACTCGTGTCATAATGAAATGTGAAAATAACTACTACCTTAAAATACCAATACTGAATGAAGATGCATTCTAAAAAGCGAAACCCAAAGATTCAAACTAGATTTTAATGATGGCAAATTGGAATACTAGGAGAAACAATAGAAAACCTACCCACATTCTCATTGGAACAATTGAATATGCCAACAGTGCTACTTGGCTCATTTGAGTATGCACGGGGTAGCTACGCGAGAATTCATACCCACCAAAAGGAAAGGGCATGGAGTGAAACACATTTCACCCAAACCTGGTAACGAAGAAAAAACCAAAATTATGTTAGCGATAACATAAACAATAGAATAAATAAATGATTACCATAAAATTTAGAGGAAAGTAAGCACGAAATGGGGAGATTAGTTTCTGTGCTCATTTGTAGGATGAATTTAAGAACAAATGATATATATATATAGTCACCACAATACGAAATAGCACGAGAACAAAATATTGGCAATGAAATTTTACTGATGGTCAGAAAATGATTTAGCTAACATTAGAGTATCGATTATGTCTTCAACATATGGTATGATCTATATTTGTAGGGATGATGTTGTGTAACCAACTCCAAAAATAGAAGAAAAGAGATATCAACGCCTTAGAAATAAGCCACTTCGAGGCGGCAACCTCCAATACATTACATAAATGAACAATTCTTGGATGATACAATTTACAAATCCTCCTTTCTATATATAGGATTCGATGGGGCCATAATGTAATCCTAGTGGGCCACAATGTAATCCTAGCTGACCTAACAATAATAATTTAAGGGCACAATAATAACAAAATGGGGTTACAAGGGTACAATAATAACAATAAGGGGGTTACACTAACAACAATAAGGGACTATACTAGTAATATAGGGACCTAACATGCCCCTCTCATTCAAAAAAGTGTTGTCCTCAATGCTTGAGTAGCTCTAGGTGCTTCTGTATAAAATTCTCATCCTCCCATGTAGAATCTTCAGTGGCTAAGTTCTTCCACTTGATGAGATACTCTGAAATTGATCGATTTCTTAGTTGTCGAGTTCTTGTTTCCATGACTGCTTCAGGTTCCAATATGATTTTTCCTTCCTCATCAATTTCTTGCAATATTGTTTGAACTGGAAGATTTTCACCTATAACTTTCTTTAAGCATGAAACATGGAAAACTGGATGTACTCGCGAAGAAGTAGTAAGCTCCAATTTGTATGCCATAGTACCAATATTTTGCAACACCTTGTAAGGACCATAGTACTTTGGCGATAGTTTATTATCCTTCTTAGCTTGCTTGAGGGACATTTGTTTGTATGGTTGTAGCCGTAAAAATACCCAATCTCCTACATCAAAACTTCTCTCACTGCGATGTTGATCTGCCTGTTGCTTCATTCGATTTTGTGCCAAATTCAGGTTATCCTTTAAGAGTTGGAGAACTTCTTGCTGATGCTCGATGTGATCTTCCACTACTTGAACCTTCAAATTTTCCCTTAAAGATGATGTGATCGATGGTGGATGATATCCATAAAGTGCCATAAATGGGGTCATTTTTTCTGCAGTATGGAAGGAAGTGTTATACCACCATTCAGCGAGAGGTAACCACTTGACCCATTGTGTTTGTTTATCAGATACAAAACAACGAAGATATCCTTCCAAACATTTATTTAATATCTCAGTTTGACCATCAGATTGAGGATGATAAGATGAGCTATGAGCTAATTGAGTACCCAAACAAGAAAATAACTCCGTTCAAAAATTTCCAGTAAAAATGGGATCTCTGTCGCTCACAATAACCCTTGGGCTTCCATGTAGCTTTTGAATTCTGTCCATAAATGTAGTAGCAACTGTACTTGCTTTAAATGGATGAGATAGTGCACAAAAGTGTGCATACTTGGTAAGTCTATCAACTACCACCATGATGACACTCTTTCCTTCGGACTTAGGTAAACCTGTGATAAAATCCATTGAAATCTCCTCCCAACGTTGACTTGGAATGGATAAAGGTTGTAGAAGTCCCGGGGTCTTAATTGTCTCAACTTTATTCTGCTGGCAAACCAAACATTCCACCAAAAACTTTTGAATATCAGATTTAAGGCCATCCCAAAAAAAAATCTTTCTTCACCCTGTGGTAAGTTTTTAAAAATCCTGAGTGTCCTCCTAAAGGAGAAGTGTGCAATTCCAGAAGAATCTTTTATTTTAGTTGGGAATTCTTACAAAGATATAAGCGATCTTTGTACCATAAGGAATCATTTTTCCAACTAAATGTATCAGATGTACTAGGATCTTGCTGCAACCTTTGAATGAGTGTCCATACATCTTTGTCCTTCTTCCATTCATCTCTTGCTTCGGTTATCCAATCTGGTTGGATAATAGAAATGGCACAAAGCAATGCTTCCACCGAGTCTTCATTCTTTCTTGAGAGTGCATCTGCAACAACATTAAGCTTTCCTTTTTTGTAGATTATTTCAAAGTCATAACCCAACATCTTTGTGACCCATTTTTGCTGCTCTTTTGAAGATAGTCTTTGTTCCAAAGTGTTTAAGACTATCATGATCAGTTTTTACCTTGAAGTGTCTTCCCATTAGGTAAGTTCGCCATTTCTTTAGTGCATGCAGTATTGCTAACATTTCCTTCTCATAAATAGGTTTCTGTGAATACTTTCCTTTGATTGGACGACTTTCAAAAGCAATGGGTCTTCCTTCCTGCATTAAAACTGCACCAATTCCATTTCCTGAGGCATCACATTCCACAATAAAGGTATTTGTGAAGTCTGGCGTAGCTAAGACCGGTGCTAGGCACATTGCCTCTTTAAGATGTTCAAAGGCCTTAGTTGCTTCAGGAGTCCATGAAAATGCATCTTTCTTCAATAATGTTGTTAGAGGTGCTGCTATTCTCCCATAATTCTTAACAAACTTCCGATAATACCCTGTTAACCCGAGAAATCCTCGCAACTTCTTTATGGTTGTGGGGACTTTCCATTCCTTAATGGCTTTAATTTTGTTAGGGTCTACTTTAACAACCTCGTGAGATACAATATGACCCAGATATTCCACCTCTTGTACTCCAAAGAAACATTTGGATGTTTTTGCATATAATTGTTTCTCCTGCAATAGTTTGAGCACCCTGTCAACATGTTCAACATGATCCTTCCGAGACCTGCTGTAGATTAGTATATCATCAAAAAATACTAGCACAAATTTTCTAAGGAAGGGTTTGAAAATGGAATTCATCAACCCTTGAAATGTAGAAGGTGCATTGGTAAGGCCAAAAGGCATGACCAAAAATTCATAATGACCCTCATGAGTTCGAAATCTTGTTTTTGGAATATCTTCAGTCTTCATTCTAATTTGATGATATCCTGAACGAAGATCCAACTTGGTAAAATAAATTGCTCCATGTAATTCATCCAATAATTCATCAATCACAGAATGGGAAATTTATCTTTAATGGTGAGCTTATTGAGCTCCCTATAATCCGGACACATTCACCACGATCCATCCTTTTTGTGTACCAATACTACGGGAGCAGAGAAAGAACTTTGACTAGGTTGAATTATACCCGCCTCTAACATTTCTGCAATCATACGTTCAATTTCGCTCTTTTGGAAGTAAGGATATCTATAAGGCCTGATGTTTGGAGGAACACTTCCTGGAATCAAATGAATAGCATGATCGTGATCATGAATAGGTGGGAGTCCTTTGGGAGTTTCAAACACCTTGGAATGATTGTCCAAGACTTGTTGGAGATCTGCAGAAATAGATGATTTTGATGTCGGAACTTCTAGTGAGTATAATTGTGCAATTACGCCTCGTTGTTCTTTCTTTAGAAGCTTTGTCATGACATTAGAGCTTATTATCCTTCTCGGCTTCCCTTAAATACCCCGTAATTCGACTTCCTTTCCTTCTGAAAAAAATTTCAAGAAAAGTTCTTGAAAATTAAAAGCTACCATCCCCAAAGATTGTAACCATTGTACTTCTAGTACAACATCAGCACCTCCCATAGGAATGGAAAGCATTGGACTAGTCAATACATATTCCCCCATGGTTAGCTTGATATTATGGCATTTTCCAGAGCAATTTATAGTTCCTCCATTTGCAACCATCACTTGACATTCGGGTGTTGGGTATAGGAAACAATTTAATTCCTTGGCTACCTTACAATGAATAAAATTATGGGTGCTACCTGAATCAATCAACACTATTACCTTTTTCTTCTTGATCTGTCCCGCTATCTTGAGAGTTTGAGGAGTGGTAATTCCTGCCAGTGCATTACATGATATGGTCGGATTCATTTCTTCCTCTTCTAGGGCCGGTTCCTGGTGTATATCCTCTTCTTGTTCATTTTCTTCTTCTTCTTCACAATCTATGTAAAATAATTTCTTTTCAGCACACTTATGACCTTTAGTGTATTTGCTATCATAACTGTAGCAAAGCCCTTTTGCTCTTTTTTCTTCCAATTGTTGTGGTGTCAACCTTGTAGGTTGTGGAAATCTAGGCGTAGCAACACTTCCTTCTTTATAGAATTGAGTGGTAGGATTCCTTGTCACCATAATTTTACATTCAACTTTTCTTGCCAACCTGAATGCCTTCTCCAATGAATCAGGTTCCAAAACACGAACTTCATGTTGGATGTTATCCTTTAGAGTACCTATGAAGAGATCAATCCTGTGTTCCTCTGGAATATCAGTTACCCTTATATTCAATTTTTGGAAGTCCTCAATGTGCCGCCCCACTAAACCCTTTTGTTTGAGATTTATCAATTGGCTAAAGAAGGTGTTGCTCTTTGTATCCTCATAATGTGCTATCATTTCCTCCGTAAAAATTGACCAAGTGACAATTTTTTTACCGGAGCAAAGCCATCGATACCATACAAATGTATTTTGTTCTAAATGTAAGTTTTCAATACGTACCTTTTGTGTGTTTTGCATGTTATGGAGATCAAAATATTGCTCCATCTGTAGTATCCATGTTACAGGATCCTTTCCATCAATCTTCCTCATATCCATTTTCGGAATATGGTGGTTCTTCCCGCCAACATTAGAGTTTATGAAATCACGATTAACATTTATTTTGTTCTCATCATGAGGTTCTTCTACTATATTTCCACCATTAGGAATCATTTCTTGTTTTAAGCTTGTCATCAAGCCTTCCATGTATGCTTTTAGATCATCCATCTTAGCTTCCATGCCCACTTCCATGCTATCCATCTTAGCTTCCATCCCATCCATCTTAGCTTCCACGCCATCCATATTAGCTTCCATGCCTTTCTTTAAACTGTCCATCTTCACTTCCACGCCTTTCTTCAAAACTTCCATTTCATTTTTTGTTTCTCCTTGCGAGAGTGAAATTTGTTGCACTTGTTCTTGTAATTTCAATAGATCATGTTGCAATTCTTCATCTTCATGAGTCAAGTAGAGCCTTCTGAAGGCTTAATGGGTGTTGAATTATTTTTACGAGGCATATTTTAGAACCCAAAACTGCTATATATTCTACAATATGCCCTTGGAATCAATTCAAATTGATTCTTCAAAGAAGACTTATGCAATTTGGAAAGAAAAATATACACACTTTTTTCTTGCTTTTAAGGAGCTCGATATTGAAATTGGATTATCTCTGTGATTGCAACCCTTAAATACTTTAAATTCAGCACTGAAGTAGCCCTCTAAATTATCTTTTGAATGCCACAGGTCTGACCTGATTTGGATTCCCCAAGACAAATTTGTGTCCAATCTCCCACAATGACCTAATTCTAGACTGGTTCAGTAGAGCGAACTTGTAGGACTTGCCATGTGTCACTGTTTCGTCCTTTGTCTCTTAAATTAATAGCCAAGAAACTAAAGTCTGTGTACTTGTGACCACTTTTTACGGCACTCCAATCCAATGCCCAGAGAGAGAGTTATTGAGCTTTTCCCACAATCACCTGTTTGAGATGAAATTCAGGAGCTTGAAAAAGCACTACCTTCCACAGATCATATCTCCAAAAATTTTATGAACCAAGTTCTGAAATTTTTTTAAGACTTTCCTCAGGATTTTAGCTTCTCACAATATTAATTTAAACTTCTGAACCTTCGTAGAAAAATAGTCATAGTGCAAATTCCACAATGACCTTTTTAGGAGCCTGAAAAACGACCTAACTTCCATAGATCATATCTCCAAAAATAGTGAGAAACAAGCTTTGAAATTTTTAGAAAATCTTCCTCAGGATTTCGGCTTCGTACCCTAAAAATTTCAGCTTTTGAAACTTCGTAGAAAAAAAGTTATAGCGAAAATTCCACGATGACCTGTTTGGAGCAGCGAAACCCTAGAATCCCAAAGCTCTGATACCAAATGTTGTGTAACCAACTCCAAAAATAGAAGAAAAGAGATATCAACACCTTAGGAATAAGCCACTTCGAGGGGGAAACCTCCAATACATTACATAAATGAGCAATTCTTGGATGATACAATTTACAAATCCTCCTTTCTATATATAGGAGTCCATGGGGCCATAATGTAATCCTAGTGGGCCACAATGTAATCCTAGCCGACCTAACAATAATAATCTAAGGGCACAATAATAACAAAATGGGGGTTACAAGGGTACAATAATAATAATAAGGGGGTTACACTAAAAACAATAAGGGACTATACTAGTAATATAGGGACCTAACAGATGAAGAAACCTGAGTTCTGAAGTTTTGATCCTAAAAATAATGAATTTTACGGGAATTGACAAACTAGTTCAACTGCATGAGAAAAAATGATTCAGTGTAATGACCCCTTCGCCTAAAAAATGCACACATTTATTGATCCCCAAACCCTAAATGAAAATACATCCACGTCGTCCAAATGTCTAAAGATCTTAGAATGTAAAAGGTTTCCCATGTCTTGAGAGTTACAGTTGGTACCCATGTGACATAGTATATTGCCATCAATAAAATCATTAACTCAACATATTCAGCCAGATTAAATATCAGCCTAGAGATCCGATATAAGTACTAATTTGATTAAACAATTAATAAATTACCGTGTCAAGATCTATTGGGAATTGAATCAATATATTTCGAGTTGTCGGGTGAAGGGTGTGTTAAAAATTGTGCCACATAGACAGCCTTTTCGCACAAATAAAGGACCTCCGTTTAAATGAATTTGTATTAATTAGTTATGGGAAGAGTTCACAGCCATTTGGATATGAGAGGGTTGGGTGTAATCTTAATAAGTTTAAATTCAGCAGTGTAGCCGTGGATCTACTTGGTTGGTAAAAATAACATATAGGAAACCTACAATGGTAATGAAGATGGTTGAGTAGATTTAAAGTTATTTTGGTACTTTAAGTAATGTGAGTATGTTAAATTAGGTTCATAATTGCAGTTATAAGAATTGTATAGATAGTGGTACACCGAAGAAGGTGAGTAGCCATGGATAGGGAGGGAATCCACATGACTATAGTGGTATCATAAATCATATTCCCAATTCATTATAATATAATTATGGTGGTAAAAATGTAAGAGATAATCTTATATTTATTAATGTCAATTGATAAATATGGACCATGTGGTTAAATTCTAAAACAAAGAAATGGTAGTGGATATGTGAAAGAAGAATAGAATGCTCATAGGAAAATCTTATTAGTAAGGGAAGTCAATTCAATTTAAAAGAAGGTTTTAAATTGACTTATTGATGATGTGAGATACTGTTATAGATTATAAAAATATAAACAGTGGCACAGTGAATGTTAAGTAACAGAAGTTGTCAAGGTGCGACCAAACATGTGCTAGTTATAGAATATAATTATGGACGTTACTATAATTAGAAAAAAAATTGAGAAATGAGAAGTGTTACAAATGGTATCAGAGACCAAGTTAAAACACTGGGAAAAAATATGTGGTCACACCAGAAAAATTATCTTGCTGTAAATTTTTATTAAATTTAAATTTTGCTAATGCTTAATTTCATGTACAGTGAAATAGTGTTGAAGTATACATCTGTGAACCATGAGTGAAGGGGACGAGTTGTATGTGGATCTAGGTGGTGGAGAAAATATGCCAAATCCAAATGCTCCATTGATGGCTATATTACATCGAATGCAAAGAGAATTGATGCAACTAAAAAGCCACAATGAAAGGCTATCTTTAGCCAGTGAAGAGAATTGACCTCCCGAAATAGTCAAGAAGGCAAATATTCCTCGAAGGAAGAGAAAGGGAAGGGTAAATCATGCAGAAGATTCTGAGGAAGAGGATGCCTCTAGACAGTAGTCTAGGAGGAACAAGGAATTTTAGGGTGAATTCTGAAAAATAAAACCTCCCTGCTACGATGGAGAGGAGGAAGATGCTGAATCATGGCTTCTAAACATGATAAAGTAATTTCAGGTTTATAAATACGAAAGTAACTTGAGAGCTAGGCAAGCTATCTATCAATTGCAAGGTAAGGCTACCTTATGGTGAGAAGAAACCAAGATTTTTCATGTCATAGATTATAAAACATGTACTTGGGAGGATTTCCAAATAAAATTCAAAAATATATACCTGAATGAACATTATTATGATGATAAAGCCAAAGAGTTTCATGAACTTAGATTGGGACAACTTACTATTGATGAGTTTCTAACCAAATTCACCAATCTATTACACTATGTACCTTATATAAGGGAGGAGAAGGCAAAGGTACAATGTTTCCTAAACTGTCTACCTACCATATACAAGGAAAAGATAGATTTTGATAACCCCAATACCATGGATGAGGTGGTGCGCAAGGAAAAACTGTGTTACCAACAATTCAAATGAAAAAATGAACAAGCAAAGAATTGGAAAAACAAAGAGAAGGGTGACTCCATTGGAAAGGAAACTAAACTAGCATATTTGAAGAAATTTGAGAGAAATCACCAAAGAAATAATTTCACCAAGACCGGAGAAAATAAAACTACTCAATCACAAACCAGGTCCAAACATATGAATGTAAACAATAAAATAGAGGGGGCGACTAAAATGAGAGAACCTCTAAAGTGTTAAGGTTGTGGAGAACCTCATTTATTGAGAGACTGTCCACATAAAAACATTCAAACAATACAAGTACTGAGAGAAGAAATGACTGTTAATGATGTGGAGAGAAACATCCCCAAAATCAGTGTTTCTCTAGAAGATCGTCAAGAAGAACCCTAGTCCACCATGGTTGAACTAGAAGGCATGATTTTTTACCAACCTGTTTCTGTTTTAATAAATTCAGGTGCTTCTTTGAGTTATATCTATCCTCAAATGGTAGAAAAATGTAACTTAAAGTCAGAAAAATTTCAACAGTCATGGCTAGTTCAGTTGGCCACTGGCACAAAAAGAAAAGTGACCCACAAGTTACCCTAAACAGCCATAGATCTGAATAGATACCAAACTAAACTAAATCTAAATATTCTACCTTTAGCGTCCTATGATGTACTGGTAGGAATGGACTGGTTAGAGAAATAGAATGCCATGTTTAATTGTTTAGACAAGACAATACATTTCATAAATAAGGAGGGGAAACTTGTTATAGTAAAAGGCAAACCCAAGCCCATATGCCCATATCACTGAGATAAATTTTAGCCCTTCAATTGAAAAGAATTACTAGAAAGGATTTCCAAGTGTATTATGTCCATGTGTAGAAGAATTGGGACAGTAAGCAGAAGAAAATTCTTTGGAAACATTACCTGTTATCAAAGAATTCAAAGATGTGTTTCCGGATGAAATTCCTCATTTTCCCCCTAGGAGAAAAATTTATTTCTCAATTGACTTAGTGCCAGGAGCAACACCAGTTTCTAGAGCCCCATACAGAACGAGTACTATAGAATTAATGGAGTTGAAAATGCAGCAAAAAGAGTTGCTGGACAGAGGTTGCATTAGAGCAAGTGTATCCCCATGGGGAGCACTGTCGTTGTGTGTGAAAAAGAAAGATGATACCTTCAGAATGAGTATGGACTATTGTTAATTGAACATACTCACAATCAAGAACATATATCCTTTACCTAGGATAGATTACCTCTTTTACCAAGTTAGAGGACCAACATTCTTTTCGAAAATTGATCTAAGGACATGCTACCATAAATTAAGAATTAAGGATGAAGATATAAGTAAAAATTCTTTTAGAACCAGGTATGGACACTATGAGTTTTTGGTCCTACCCTTTGGGTTGATAAATGCACCTGCTAATTTTATGTGCTTAATGAACAGTGTCTTAAAAAAATACTTGGACAAATTTGTACTAGTTTTTATTAATGAAATTTACTCTAAGAATGAAGTTGAGCATCAGGAACACCTTAGAATTTTTTTATAGACACTTAGAGAAAACATGTTGTATGCTAAGTTTAGAAAATGTGAATTTTTCAAAGATAATATTCAATATATGTGTCATATAATTACAGAAAAAAGGTTAGCAGTATACCCAAAAAAGATAAAAGAAATAAGAGAGTGGCCTATACCTACTGATGTGCCTTATATAAGATCCTTCATGGGAATTGCAGGATAGTATAGGAGGTTTGTAGAGATATTCTCAGCCTTATCTTACCCTATTACATCTCTACAAAGGAAAGCATGTAATTTTCAATGAACTGAAAAATGTCAAAATAGCTTTGATGAGCTAAAAATGAAATTTACAACAACACCTATTTTAAATATTGCTGATCCAGATGAAGAATTTTTAGTGTGCACAGATGCTTGCAGAATAGGATTAGGAGGAGTGCTACTACAATAAAATTCTGTTATAGTCTATGAATCAAGAAAACTCAAGAAACATGAACATAATTATAGTGTTTATGATTTACAACTGGCTATTGTAATACACTCTCTAAAGATGTGGATATATTACCTTTTAGGGAAAAAGTTTGTCTTGATGACAGATCACATCAGCCTAAAGTATTTCTTCACCAAAACAGATTTGAATGCTAGGTAAGCTAGGTTATTTTCCTTCCTTTGTGAGTTTGACATGGAGATCAAACATATTAAGGGGAATGAAAACAAGATTGCAGATGCATTAAGTAAAAATTCTTGGAAAAATGTGAGTAATGTTGGGAGTAACGCCAACTTTGACACATAAGGACTGATACAAGAAGTGGTGAGACAAGACCAAAACTATTAAAAAATTCATTCCCAAATGTTAAAAAAAGGGATGAAAGGGTAAATACAATAAAAAAGAGGATTAATTTGTTATAAAGACATATTATACATTCCTGAAGTAGAATCCTTAAAGAAATATATTCCGGATGAGTACCATAAAAGACTCTATGCTGGGCATCCAGGATACCACAAATTACTTTCAACATTAAGAAAAAACCTATTCTAGCCTAGTATGAAAAAGGATGTGGAAAAATACTTGGCTAGATGTATAGAATGTCAAAAAGTAAAGGTTGAACATCAACATCCAGCTGGGTTGTCAAATCCTTTACCCATCCCCGAATGGAAGTGGGAGATTTTTTCCATGTATTTTATTACTGGTTTACCAAGGACCAAATATCAATATGACTCTATTATAGTTTTAGTGGGTATTTTGACTAAGGCTACCCACTTTATATGTGTACAATATACCTTTGGTACAGATGAAGTGGAAAATGTATTTATGAAGGAGATTGTAAAATTTCATGGTATTCGTAAGATGATCATTTCAAATAGAGATGAAAAGTTCACTGCATATTTTTCGAGGATTTTTTTTTTTGAGGCATGGGTACCAAATTAAATTTTAGTACTGCCTACCATCCCCAAACTGATGGTAAAACATAAAGAACAAACCATATTTTAGAGGACATGTTAAGGATGTATGTCATGGATAGGCCAACAAAATGGGAAGACTATCTACACTTATCAGAGTTTGCCTACAACAATAGCTACCAAAATTAAATAAAAATGAGTCTTTTTGAAGCACTTTATGGTAGAAATTTCCATAATCCTCTAAGTTGGAGTCAGCCTGAAGATAAACTAATACTTGTACCAGAAGCCCTTCAAGAAATGGAAAAACTTGTGAAGAAAATTCATCAAAACATCAAAACAACATAAGACAGGAAGAAGAGTTATGAGACAAAAAGAGAATTCACAGAGAATTCAGTTTGGGCGATCATGTGTATCTAAGTATTAAGCTTAAGAAGAGTACTTTGCACACTCAAAGTTGTGCAAAACTAGCTCCACATTACTGTGGACCTTTTGAAGTGTTGTAAAGGGTTGGACCAGATGCATATAAACTGGCTTGACCATTCAAATTAAGGTTCATGATGTATTTCATGTTTCATTACTAAAAAAAATATGTGCATGATCCTACTCATGTTATTAATTGGAATGTGATACGGGTGGAACCAGAAGGGGAATTCCAGCCACTTCAAATCTTGGCACGGGAAGAAATTGAGATCCAGAATAGGACCATGGCTAGGGTGAAAGTGGAGTGGAGGCACTTTGACCCCAAAGAGGCTACTTGCGAGCAAGAGGAAGATATGATGGAAAAATATCCATCACTATTTAAATAATGATTTTGTTTTGTTTTCTTTACAACACTGAGCATGGTGTTTTGTTTTTAGAGGGGGAATATGTAATATCCCGAGTTTGCTATGCTTTTTCTCGACATTTGAACAAGTATAAAAGGGTACAATGGGACCCAATGGAAAACAATTATGTGGATTTATTTTATTATTTTAAATTTATAAAATAAAATGGAAAATTATGTGCAATGACTAGATTGAGATTTGAGATCTGGAAACCCAATCCATGAGGATGGATAAGGTTGTAAGACTTTCTCAGACTTCCATAAATCCTTGGAAGGAATAAAATAAGATACTAAAATTAGATTTGGAGATAAATACCTAAATACCCCAATAAAAAGGAAATTATTGGGAAGAGGTGGAATAAAGTTGGAAAGCAAAAAATCTAGCTTTAAAATTACCTTTGTGGAAGGAACAGAGGGAAAGCCTAGGAAAATAGGAATATAACATCCTGACTTAACTGGACGTAATCAAGGGAAATAGGATGGGGAAAGAAAGATTAAATAAGTTATTTTAGGAGATACAAAGGGGTTTCTATCACTGGAGAAAAATATCTCTTCTTGGAGGTGAGCTGTGGAGAAAGAGCTCTAAGGTAGGGAGGCAACTAGTCAGACCTAAGTGGTATGCATATTTGGTTGAAATTGTATTTGACTTAAAAAATTTAATGCTGTGATGAATTACTGGGAAAGATAAAGTAGTCATGTTAATATGAAAATTATTGAATTAATTTTTTGTGTAGAAATTAGAAATTTTATGAGTTATCATTTTTATTTTGTAGTCTGTACAGTTAAAAATATTCACTATAGAGGAAATAGTTCATTTTGTATAGTTGTATAGGAAAAATCTACAGGGAAACAATCCTTAGAAGGTCTCTAATAGAGTGTTGGGTTGATATCTGAGGTTAGGTACCTCACAGAAAACTTGGTGATTAATTAGAATATTCTAATCCTAGTATCTCAACTACATATTGAAATAAAAATTCAACGGAATATATGGATATCGAATAATCTCACAAGAAAAAAAACTGACATGTTAAGGTTATGAGAGTTATAGTATATGTGCTATTTAAACTGCTATGTTCTTGAAGATATATACATATACTAACTTTAATGGAACAAATAAAGGTGTCCAAGAAAATTACTGTTACTCTAAATAAAGTTCTATGCTTTAGAAGGAAAGAGATTAAGAACTTTTCTGGTGAAATTAATCATATAATGGTTGAGACAAATAAATTCGAACATGAATTAATAGACAAAAACATAATAGGTAGATAACATTCTGTGAAATATATGGTGTACTGTGTGATTAAATACTTTTGTACTATTTAGAGAATTATAAAACAAAACTGGACTAAATAGACCGAAGATATAATTACATGCAGATTTCAGGATTTTATTTTGACATGATAGTAGAATCTAAACCATAAATGAATAGACTATATTCTGCTAAGAGCTTACAGTAATATTCCATGATAAAAATCAAAGAGGCTAGAAACCTTAACGCACAAAATTTTTGTTGAGTAATAAAGAAAGCATGCTAAACCATGTTAGTGGTAAGAATATATAGAAACTTGTCATTTTTAATAGAGACCATAGTATTCATATTTATCCACTATGAAAACCTAACAGAAATATAAAGAGGGTATTATACAGAACAAGAGAAATTGTATACATAAAATCTGTAATAATTACTTTGGTTAACTAGAAGTACTCATACTATAAGAAAATATCCATAGTTCTTCTTTACATATACATAAATTATAGAGTATTAATAATTTAAATCTAGAATGGTTGGTACAAAGAAAATTTATACAGATAATTTCTTGTTCATATCTAGAGCTAGAAAGGTAAACGAAGTAAAATAAAAACCATGCCATTATTCCATAGAGTCGACATGCGTTCGACCAAGCTGAACAACATGGTAGACCCTATATTAAAATTTATTGAATAAGAGTAGGGTATGCTTGACATGAATTTGAAATCAAATCATACCTGCATAAACCGAAACTAGATTCAGAATTAAGAACGAACAAGTAAATGTTTAACAAGACATTTAAGATTTAAACGATAACACATGGTTATAATTACCTTTTGAAACTGTATCTTCATTCTCGTAACTAAAATGAAAGAGACGGGCATTTTTTGTAAAGATATAGCAGCAACATATAGAAATTCATATAATAAACAGAGTAATGTAAGGACTGGAAAATATATTTACATTTACTGAGGAGTAAACATACACATTAAATAAAATGGCTTCCTACAGGATGAGGCTTTGAAAATAAGGAGAGGTGAACATTCACTGATTTTAATATTTAAATACATACTGAAAGTAGTGAAACTACACATGAGATTCAAAATGATATGCAAATAATCAGAATTTATTGCTGATGCTTACCATAGGATTTCTGCTCAAAACTTCCACAAATGATGAGAGATGGGAAACACCCATCTGCATTGGGAAAGTTACACATACTGTCTGGGATGGCTATGCGTTAGAGGAAAAATCCAATTGTTATTTAATCAATAACAATACTGAGCTAAGTAAATGAAAATGGGTTTGAAGTAAATGAAATCAACAAGTTAGCACTCTAAAAAGAGTATATGAACCCGTGTCGTAATTAAATGTGAATATAACTACTATCTTAAAATATCAATGTTGAATGAAGACGCATTCTGAAAAAAGAAACCCAAAGATTCAAACTATATTTTAATGATGGAAAATTGGAATGCTGGGAGAAACAACAGAGAACCTTCCCACATTCTCATCGATACAATTAAAGACATTGAAAATGTGACTCGGCTCATTCAAGTGTGCATGGGGTAGCTGCATGAGAATGTGTACCGACCAAAAGGAAGGGGCATGGAGTGAAATGCATTTCACCCAAACTTGGTAACGAAGCAAAAATCGGAATTGCATTAGCAATAACAAAAACAATAGAATCAGTAAATGATTAATACAAAATTTAGAGGAAAGTAAGCACGAAATGGGGAGATCAGTGTCGGTGCTCCTCTATAGCAATAATTTAAGAAAAAATTAAGAATAAATAAAAATATATAAAAATATATATATATAGTGACCGCAACAAGAAATAATGCGGGAACAAAATATTGGCAATGAAATGCCATTGATGGTCAGAAAATTATTTACCTAGCATTAGAGTATCAATGATGTCTTCAGAAAATGATAGTCATCTCTCAGATGAAAAAACTATTGGTAGTTTTTTTTCTTGCATTGCGTTGTGTAAATGAACCCTTCACCTAAAAAATGCAGACCTTTATTGATCCCAAAACCCTAAATGAAAATACATCCACGTCATCGAGATGTCTAAAGATCTGAGAATGTAAAAGGTTTCCTGCGTCTCGACAGTTAAAGTCAATACCCATGTGATGCAGTACAGTTTCATCAATGGAACCTTTAACTCAACGTATTCAACTGGATTAAATATCAGCCTAGAGATCTGATAGAAGTATGAATTTGATTAAATAATTAATAAAGTACATTGTCAAGATTTATTGGGAGTTGACTCAATATATTTCGAGTTACCAGGTGAAGGGTGTGTTAAGAATTGTGCCACATAGACAACATTTTCACACATATAAAGGACCTCTGTTTAAATGAATTTGTATTAATTAGTTGTCGAAAGAGTTCATAGCCATATGGATATGAGAGGGTTGGGTGTAATCGTAATAAGTTTAAATTTAGAAGTGTAGTCGTGGATATACTAGGTTGGTAAAAATAACATATAGGAAACCTACAATGGTAATGAAAATGGTTGAGTAGATTTAAAGTTATTGTGGTACTTTAAGTAATGTGAGTATGTTAAAGTAGGTTCATAATTGCAGTTATAATAATTGTATAGATAGTGGTACACCCATGAAGGCGAGTAGCCATGGATAGGGATGGAATCCACATGACTATAGGGGTATCATAAATTATATCCCCAATTCATTATAATATAATTATGGTGGTAAAAAGGTAAGAGATAATCTTATATTTTTTAATGCTAATTGATAAATATGGACCATGTGGTTAAATGTTAAAATAGAGAAATGGTGTGGATATGTGAAAGAAGAATAGAATGCTCATAGGAAAAACTTCTTAGTAAGGGAAGTCAATTAAATTTAAAAGAAGGTTTGAAGTTGACTTATTGACGATGTGAGATACTGCTATAGGTTATAAACAAATAAATAGTGGCATGGTGACTGTTATCTAACAGAAGTTGTCAAGGTGCGACAAAATATGTGTTTGTTATAGAATATAATTATGGACGTTATTATAATTAGAATTTTTTTTTTTTTAGAAATGAGAGGTGTTACACCCATGAATACTCATCATACACCGATGTATTTTATTCTGGCCCTGATATATTTTAAAAAAATCTATTCAACTTTAGAATTTACTCAGAGAGGTATCATTCCTCTAATTTCGTTTTTCTCATTTAATCATTAAATTATCTTTCTTGAAAGATTAAGAGTTTAGTCGCAAGTGTGAGAACTTGGAATTATTCAATTCTCGTATTCTCTAAATTAATGGTCCGAAGATTAATTTACACAAGGTAATACATAGAGGTGACTTTGATTTTTCTGTGTTTAATAACAGGTATAATTTACACCTATTTTGTTAATTTCAATTTCTATAATATTCGTTTATCCTGAATGATATTCATGGAATTAGGTTTATAGAATGTTCCAATTCATTCCTTCAGGAAGTACTGATCATTTTAATTAGTTACCTCACTAGTAAAATGATTTATTTTACAGGCTCTCCTTTTTATCTTCTAGCACGATCCATGGAGTTTGATGCTTCTACTCTGTCCTAATACAAGTAATTTCGCTTCCATACTTTTCCACATAATTATTTGTTTACAGTATATTTACTTGTATGTTTCTGTCTTTAGATTTTTATTTAATTCCTTATTTCAATACAATAATTATTGTGATGTTTCTCCTTGACTAGTAAGTTAATTTAATATTTAATTTCCTATGATTTATTTCTCATATTTCACATAACTTATTTAATTATCCTCATAATTAAATTCTATCCAAATGTATTTTGGTTTATTGTATAGGTATTTTACCTTGCAGCATTTATTTCTCATCAATATGTGTATTCCTCCCACAAGAATTTATAGTCAGTTTTATTCCTTCAATGTACAAGTTGGTTGATAACTTGGTAGAATTATATCCACTAAAGTCCAGGACAATTATTCGTATGTAAAATTTATGCTTAATATACATAATATTTTTTCTCAGTTAATGTACTATGGACAATATATCATAATGCCTTTTATCATTACTTTATACAAAATCTCATTCCTATTTTTGGATAATAAGAATTTCTCTTTATATAAATTTTGTATACATACTTGTAAAATATTCTACTATTGATATATATATATATGATATTTAGTTTCTTGTTTGTCCATATGAATGAATAAATATAACTATGTGTGAAATGAAAGTAAAATAAAGATACATATTCATGTTTATTTCTAGATTGTCTGTTATATCTTGGTATATCTAGGTTTCTATTTCCTTTTGATTAAAAGAATAATTATGTTAATAATTATGTTATCATTTATTCTAATTCACACAATGTAGTTTTTGAAGTGAACATATAATTCCTTACAACCTAACAACAGATTTAAACCTTCATAATTGAGTTTAGAATTTTTTTTGTGTTGGTTTTCTAACTTAATATGTTTATGTAAATATAGATAACTAAACTATTTTCACAATGGTTATGTTATGTTAAATACATAATAATATCAACTGTAAATCTAATATAATTACTCATAACTATAAACTTTCACTTATATTTATACATAAACATCGTTCCTCAAACTATCATTCTAATCATAAAACAAAACAATAATCCAGAATTAAGTTAGTTGTGCATACCACTTAAGGTAAGACTATTTTCTACCCAACCTTGGGCTTTATCTCCACAACTCCCCTCAATTAGATATCAATTCCTTCAAGGTGTAGAAAACCTCTTTCCTACCCAGGAATGGATTATTTTAGCCTTCTTTCCCACCAACTTGTTTCCGTAACTATGTCAAGTTAATCAGGATGTTGTTTTCCTTTTTTCCTAGGCTTTCCTTTTGTTTTTTCCACAAAAGTACTTTAAAAATAGCTTTTTCCTCTTTCTAGTTTTAATCCACCTCTTCCCCACAACTTTCCACTTTAATGAGGTATCTTTTTTTATATTTTTATCTCCAATATAATAATCGATTTTAATTTATTTTATCCAAGTACTTTTGGAGAAACTAGGAAAGTATTTGGAATCTTATCCATCCTCATGAACCTAAATTCCCAATCTCTAATTATAATCTAGTCTTTGCACAATAATTCAATTTCCATTTTTATTCAATATAAAATAATAAAATATGTCCATAATAATTTTTTCCTCTCGGTCCACCTGAACTTTAGGAATGTTCAAATGTCTAATAAAAGCAGTAAAAATAGGGATATTACACAAATACCAATTGATACTAATTTGATGATCAATGCAGTAATTTCACTTCAGCTTGGACATACACCCATACTTAAGACAACTTTCATGGTTTCTACTATTGAGAACTCCACTGTTCTCAACAACAGTCATCAATATATTGAATCTGATCTTAGCTTCATTAAAAAATTTCTTATCCTATAGTTATGTTTTAAAAGAATGTCACTATGTATTCCTTTCTAGGATTGCTCCAGAATCAGTACTGCTCTATTTACAATTCAACTATTCTAACATAATGGTCTTCAGAAAGACATCTTCAATTACTTTACTTGGAATCTAAAAGGCCAAACAACTCATAGTTTTATCACTCATTTAACTACTTTTCTCCAAGGGGACCTTCTATTTATGAATGAGGTAATGATATAATGATTATAAACATCTCCCTTACTCATCCTTCTTAAAAAAAAATCATTGTTAAATCATGTAATGTGATGTAGAGTGTGATCATCCTCTATGGATTTTTCCACTTCTATAGCTCTAAACATAATTTTGTGATTTTAACCATCCATCACTTAGTGTTTTGTTATCTTCTTAGCTTACATGTTCATGGTTGATGTTCCCTCTAACACCATGACTGCTTGTTTCCTTCTCTCCTTCCATCAACCTGTTGGATATTGAATGATTTAGGTATCCTTATTCCTCTATAGTTCTCTATCAGAGGAATTTTTCTTTCCCTTTCTGAACATCTAGTTGTTCTTATTCCAAGGAGCTCTTCTTAGACTACTTTAATGGGGACTATTTATGAACTTCTCTGCCCCTGGGATTTTTATTCTTATATATTACTGGTTGGATACTTGCGTTGTTTCCTAGAGCAGTTCCCCTTGAGATTACGATGGATTAATTATATTATTAAGGTAACAGGCTCCCCCTTTCTCTTTTCCTTCCATACTTTAATGGGGTTCTTCATAATGTATGCACTTCTTTTTTATTCATAGTTTTGTCTGATTTGATTGGATTCCATCACCTGTCTAGAGTTTTTTAATGTATATGGAAGCTTATAGCCTTTTTCTTTGTGACCAAGCTTGTGGCATGAATAACATCTTATTTTACTTAAGTAAGGTTGAGCTGATGTATGGCATTTTTTTCCAATTTTTTAACACAATTGACATTCAACATATTTATGTCCAAATTCATTGCATGAAAAACAATAGCCATTGAAACGATTAGTGTACCTGGTGAAAGGTTGTGGGTGAAAATGTGAAGCTGGGTTACACTTTTTGCCCTTTTTTGAGAAAAAGTTTTCATTTTTTTCGGTTCTTCAACTTTTTGCAAACTATAACAATTTTTTTGTGTAGAATTTCATTTTGCGGTAAAAATAAAAGTTGTGAGAAATTTTGTTAGCTTTCTATTACTTATTTTTTGAAATTTGTTTATGCAGATTTGATATGTCAACTCAGCATTTCTTTGAGTGTGTGTTTCTTAACAATCAAAAAATTCATAAGAAGTCATGTTATGTGCCAACGTTGTATTCATTGAAAATTTGTGTTTTTGAAAAAACAAAATGTGTTACAACAATATAGACAGAGTCTACTTTGGTTTCCTCATATTTACAAAGCCAATGGATGCATATCATAATTACTAGAATTTTTTGAACTGGTCCAATACGAAAAACTGCGTATTTTTTATATGTTTCGCGTGGAAAAAAATTTCTTAACATATAAGTTATAAACTAAAAATATAAAAGCTACCCATTAGAGTCAACGGACCAATGTAATGCCCTATAATTTTTTCAATTTTTTTTACAATGTATTTTTGGAGACACAAAATTTTGATTTCACTGAATCACGATGACCCTCAAAAATTGTTTGCACTCATTTTATTAGAAAAATAATTAAAATTAATAAACGTTTACGAAATTCCATAAAATTTATATTTCCTAAAAGCAGATTCAATTCTGAAAATGCTTGTCTTGGTTCCGACAGTTAATTAACAATTTTTCATGGAGTTTAATCAGTCCAAACTTGCAGAACCGTTTTCAGAGCTTGGTTCTGCGTAATCGGTGACGCGTTAGTTCGGCCGAACTAGTAAAAGTTCGCCCGAACTATGTTTTCCGCTTACGGGCCGCTAAAAATAACGGCTTAATAGTTCGGCTGAACTTCTTATCAAAAGTTTGGCTGAACTATTGCGCAATTCTCCGTCGGCCGGAAATTTTTGTGGAGGCCCCTACAAAACACATATTTCGCGTCAATATAAATTGCCGCGAAATGATTCACAATTTTCGCACATTTCGCACTTCATTTCATTTTAAAACTTGGTTTGAATTAAAAAACTTTTCTTCAAAGTTTGGGTTTAAAAAAATTTTTTGGAAGACATTTTTTGGAGGCGGCGTGATTTTTCTTGGAGGTTCAAAGTTTGAGTTTAAAGAAATTTTTGGGAAGACATTTTTTTGGAGGCGGCGTGATTTTTCTTGGAGGTATGTAAGTCTTTTGTGTTGAAATAAATCTTTTGAGCTTCTTTTTTCAAAAAAAATTCTTCACATTTTAGAGGCGGTGTGATTTTTCTTAGAGGTATGTACGTGTTTTGGATCAAGGATTACGTATTTTTTAGAAAAGATTTTTTTTAAATTAAATCTTTTGTGATATTGTTTGTAATTGAGTTATTGTCTAATTTTTTAAAGGAAATTTTTTGAACCTCATACCCTATTATTATGGGAAATCGAAGAACTTGTGTGAGAAAATATGATCGAAAAAGAAAGCCTGAAGAACGTAGAGAAGAGATGAGACAATATCGCAAAAGAAAGTTAGAAGCTCTCTCAAATATTGAAGAGGAAAATCAACCTCAAGCAGAAATTGAAGCAGGTATGTAAATGTAAATATTACATGATCTATTGATATATATTTAAAATTTTCCTAATGTAAAATATGAAGCTTAATTTTTATTTGATGAACTAGTTTGAAAAATATTTTGTTTGATGTAAACAGACAGAGATATTCCTAAAAATATTGAAGAAGAAAATCAACCTCAAGCAGAAATTGAAGCAGGTATGTAAATGTAAATATTATGATCTATTGATATATTTTTAAAGTTTTCCCAATGTACAATGTGAAGCTTAATTTTTATTTGATGAACTAGTTTGAAAAATATTTTGTTTAATGTAAATAGACAGAGATACTCCTCAAAATATTGAAGAAGAAAATCAACCTCAAGTAGAAATTGAATCGGGTATGTAAATGTAGATATTATGATCTATTGATATATTTAAAATTTTCCTAATATTTATTGACATATTTATTAATTTAGTTATTTATTGAATATGTACTATTTTTTCGAATATGTACATATGAAATCACTATCGATAATGAGATGTTAGAAAATGTCGACACTCACACATATGGAGATAAAAAACCTGACTATGTTATACGATATCGTGTCGATAAAATTTTGGAAATGTTTTTCAAAACTGAACAAGTGACAGCTCAAGCTCAAATGTTGAAAGGTCTCCTATCATCAAGAAAATTAAAAGAAGCGACGACACTATTGGGTATTCGAAAATCAACCAAAGATAAAAAAAATGAAAGAAGAGGTGATAAAAAATATGAGTAGTGCTATAGAGTCAATTAAGAGATCTAGAGATAAAGAGGTTTCAAATATACGTAGAGGAATACAAATGACAATGGTTTCACCAAGTACTCAAGAGAATCGTTTGAATCTAACATCTATGGCACGAGCACTGGGAACCTCGTGAAAAACTCTGCACAAACATCGAAAATTTCGACTGCAAATAGACGTAAATGATGAAATCGCTTGTTGGAGAGCTATTTGTAGGCAACCATACAAAGATAGACCTGGAGAAGATGTTAAAAAAATAATATATGAATATTGGAAGAACAATTCGCGTGTTTCACCCACTACAAGACATGTGATGCGAAGAAGAATAGCACGAAATCAATACGAAGAACATGAAAAACATCTCTTGGAAACCACTAAAATAGAGTTATTCAACAAGTTCAAAGAAGAGAATCGTCAAATTCAAGTTTCACTCAGTGCTTTTGTTCAACAAAAACCATGGTATGTAAAACCTATCACCGTACGCGATACTTGTTGTTGTCGTTATCATGTGGAATTTGAGTTATATTATGACACATTCCTTGATTTTGGTAGAACATTATGGAAGGATTCACCTCCTCCTTCCACTATCCGTGAATTCATATCTCAAATTCTATGTGAAAGAGAAAGCGATGAACTATTTTACAAAAAGAAATGTGTTGGTGGTAAAAATGCGATGATTGTGGAAATTTGACTAAATTTCAAAACAAATATCGTATTGATATAAATGATCAATCATTGTCCAACATGAAAGTGAAATGGAAGAGATATGAATATACCAGCACATCGATTCAAGGTGCAGATAGTGTTAAAAGAATCGAATTACGAGAAGACGAAATTTTTCTAATAGACTTTTTGAGAAAGTTTGAAGCAGAAATTTACAAATACACCATGCATTCCCATAGAGCTCGATGGCAAGACTTGCAATTCAAAAAATCTCGTGAAGCTTTTCCACCAGGAACCATTTTGTCAGTGATTGATTTTGCAGAAAACTACACATTTGCTCCACAAAAAGAAATTCAGAGTGAATACTATCACTCTGACCAAGTTTCCATGCTCGTTCATATTCTATATAGACATGCTGAACAAAATGTCGATCATATAGAAAGCACGAGTGAAAATCGACATATCATTAAAGAATATCATTTTTATATCAGTGACGATCGTACACATGATACATGTTTTGTACAACATTGTTTTAGAAGAATTTATGATTCATTGAAAAATCGTGGAATAACATTCAATGAACATTGGATATGGTCAGACGGATGCGCAGGTCAATTCAAATCTGCACGATCATTTTTTGGTTGTGTTGTCTTCATAAGAAAACCTGCATTAAACATTGTTGGAATTTCTTTGAGACTGGCCATGGAAAAGGAGAACATGACGGTGCAGGAGCATGCATAAAACGAGTACTTCAAAGATATCAAATGAACCACTTTGCACGCCGACTTGTGAACGCTGAAGAAGTTGTTCAATGGTGCAAAACTACTCTAAGCCATGAGATTAACCCATCAAGAGAAGTGCGAAGGTACATTCAATTTAATTTATATTGGTAATCTAATTTTAAACATTGTACATTTATCATGCAATGATTATTTTTAATTGTATTTTGATATCATATTTACAAATTCTTTTTCTAATTATCCATATAAAGGTTTTTCTGGCATATTGGAATCGGAGACGTAAATAGATCAATTGGAAATGAGGTTGGAACAATAAAAGGGACTCGAAAATTGCATTCAATTCAAACAAAATTGTCCACAAATGTGTTTGCATTGGATAAAAGAAAATATTCTTGTTTTTGTGATGTTTGCATAGACAACACAAAATCCAATGACGTCCGTGAAAACAAAATGTATGTGAACGATTGGAAACATACAGAGCTAAATACAAAGGGAAAAATGTCTGTTGCAATGTTTGAAGAAATGGAATCAGATGAAACTACAATATCATCCGATGGTGATCGAGTTTCTGATCTTGTTAGAGAAGGTAACATTTGAATTACTTTTTAATGATTTAAAGATTTAAAAATAAATTGAAATATGCATAATTAAATGTTAAATTTATTTTATTGTTCAGGAGATGTTTTTGCTGGTTTTTGCTGTAATTACACCTATTGACAACGATGAAAATGTGAAGTATTATTTGATGCGTTGCACTGAACAAAAAATGAAATTATTACAAGACTATAATGATCACGGATTTCAGTATGACAAAGGGTCTATTATACTGAAATGTTATTTTTTCAAACAAACTCGTCAAAGTGGAGACTTTGTTTACTTCGAAGACTATGAACCTGATTCCATAAGTTGTCAATATAGTCACTTGGTGTGTGCAGCACGCATAAAGTTGATAGAAGTTTAATCAAAGAAAAAATCAAAAATTAAGAAATGGAAAATGTCAAAATCCGATCATGAACTGATTATTGAGGATGCAATTCCATTAGAATTTTTTTGAGTGAAGTGTCCAACAATTTATTATCTTTTAGACCTTTCAGTACTCAACTAAAAATTGAACTGCTTATGTTATTTGTGGTTTGCAGATGTTACAAATTGTTTGGGTACAAGCACGTGCTCTAGTATCCACTGAAAGTAGTTTTTCTATACATGTGCATTGATTAAAAATGTTAAATATGTATTGTATATATATATTCTAGAATGAAATTAATTTTTCTTGTATATTAATTGTTCTTGTATATGTTCTCTGACCATATGGTACAAATTATTTCACTTTATTTTGTAAAGTAAGATTGGGTCCCCATATGGCCTATCCTCCAAGGGACGAGATAACAAGTGGTTGTCCCCACTTGCCCGAATCTCGGCTTTTAAGTACAATTTTATTGTTTATGTCAAGCATCTTACATGATGTCCTAGCCAAAGATAGATTCTATTTGTTTCAAGTTTCCAGTAAAAGTTATCACCGAATGACCTGCTCGAACTCTTGTAGTAAACACCATACCTCATCTCTCTTGCTCTCCAATATTATTAGGTTTAATTATTATAACACAAAAATCGTTCTACATTGTCAATAATTTTTTGCGCTTAAATTAAAATCAATGAACACTATTAATCCAATGTCTTTACAAGTAATGTACCATCATACATGCAATTATATCAAATTAGAAATCAACATATACAATGAAATCAATGGGGATTGTCTTGTTGCAAGTAACATAATTTCAATTTACCATAGGTGAAAATGTAGGTTGAAACCATCCAAAACTTTAAGTTGTAAATTGAAACCATCCAAAAATTTAAGTCTTAAAACCCTTTCGATTATATATTGTGCATCATTAAAACATTTAACATTTAAAGTTCATAAAATATCACATGCAAAATGTAGATTGAAACCATCCAAAACTGGAGTTTTAAAAACTTCACATGCCATGCCAATTATAATTCAACAATCCAACAAAAACATTTAACAAATTAAATATCACACACCAAAGTCGTTTCAAGTTTTCGGTAAAAGTTGTCACCGAATGACCTACTAGGATATTATAAATACTAACTTTGTAAGATCATTTGGCATTCGGAAAAATTCAAAAGTCTTAGACTGTCAATCAATTTAAATTATCATTCACCCTAGGGAGTGTAAAATATTCAATGTAGGTTGTTGACGATGCTCACTCCTAGCTTGAAGCAGCGCCAATGACCAATTCTTTAATGAATTCCAATGCACTAGATCAAAGTTGGTTCAACCTACTTGGTTTCTCACCCAAGAAATTCCAAGGATGGACTTTCTAGACAAACTGCTGAAATTGAAAAGCTTGACATGGAGATACGACAAGGTGAACAAAGACTTCAGGAACTCTTTATGGAAAGGGCTCACTTGAAGGAAAGAAGCACCACGTTGCAGGCTAAAGTCAAGAACATGGAAGATAAGATCAAGAGGGACTTTTTTGATCCGAAACCTATTGGTTTGAAGAAAGAAAATGCATGTGTTGGCACACTTGGAAAAGAAGACGACCACACTATGAGGATTGGTGCACTTCGTTTGGAAGGAGTCAATATATGTTGTATTGGAGCAATTAGACAGAATTCGAAAAGGAAAGAGCTTGAACCAATTCAAGCAGACCCAGGATCGAATTGTTCTATGGAGCTTCATGAGAAGAGATATGTGAAAAGCACTGCTAAGCCATGCCAATTATAATTCAACAATGCAACAAAAACATTTAACAAATTAAATATCACACGCCAAAGTCGTTTCAAGTTTTTGGTAAAAGTTGTCGCCGAATGACCTACTAGAATATTATAAATACTAACTTTGTAAGATCATTTGGCATTCGTAAAAATTCGAAAGTCTTAGACTGTCAATCAATTTAAAGTATCATTCACCATAGGGAGTGTAAAATATTCAATGTAGGTTGGTGACGATGCTCACTCCTAGCTTGAAGCAGCGCCAATGACCAATTCCTTAATGAATTCCAATGCACTAGACCAACGTTGGTTCAACCTACTTGGTTTTTCACGCAAGAAATTCCAAGGATGGACTTTCTAGACAAACTGCTGAAATTGAAAAGCTTGACATGGAGATACGACAAGGTGAACAAAGACTTCAAGAACTCTTTATGGAAAGGGCTCACTTAAAGGAAATAAGCACCACGTTGCAGGGTAAAGTCAAGAACATGGAAGATAAGATCAAGAGGGACTTTCTTGATCCGAAACCTATTGGTTTGAAGAAAGAAAATGCATGTGTTGGCACACTTGGAAAAGAAGACGACCACACTAAGAGGATTGGTGCACTTCGTTTGAAAGGAGTCAATATATGTCGTATTGGAGCAATTAGACAGAATTCGAAAAAGAAAGAGCTTGAACCAATTCAAGCAAGCCCAGGATCAAATTGTTATATGGAGCTTCAGGAGAAGAGATATGTGAAAAGCACTGTTAAGCCAAGGGCTAGTTCGAAAAACATATTGGAAGAGGAAATGTTGAAGAAGATTGTGAAAGTAAGGCACAAGACAAGGAGGAGGAATGATGATGAAAGTTCCTTGGACTTGAGATTCATGTCTACAACCGTACATGGGAAAAAGTTCTCTGCTTTGATAGAAACGAGGGCTACCCATAGCTTCCTAAGTCGAAAGGCAGCTTCATCTCTTAGAAAGAGGAAGGCTAGCATCGAGAAAGAGTTGAGTGCTTTCAAGGCAGTCAACTCAAGGATAAAAGTAGCACGACTGGTGTCATGAAAAGCACACATGTGAGAGTAGGGTCATGGTTTGGAAAGATAGACTTAAGAGTCATCGACATGGATGATCATTCTATGATGGACCATACCAATGATGGACCGAGACATTCTCTTAATTCTTGTGATCAATCTTAAACTATTTTATGAAAGATAGATAAACCATTTAAATATTTAGCTCAAACTCTTGTAGTAAACACCATACCTCAAGTCTCTCTTGCTCTCCAATAATATTAGGTTTAATTATTATAACACAAAAATCATTCTACATTGTCAATAATTTTTTGCGCTTACACTGAAATCAATGAACACTATTAATCCAATGACTTTACAAGTAATGTATCATCATACATGCAATTATATCAAATCAGAAATCAACATATACTACATAATGAAATCAATGGGGATTGTTTTGTTACAAGTAACATTTCAATTTACCACATGTGAAAATGTAGGTTCACATTCTATCATTCATGTAGTTTTAAAAACTTCAAATACCATTAGAATTATAATTCAACTATCCAACAAAAACATTTAACATTAAATATCACATGCCATGCCAATTATAATTCAACTATCCAACAAAAATATTTAACATTAAATATCAAATGTCAAATGTAATTCAATCACAACATTACTTCACATTCACATGCCAAAAGTACTAAAACCATCCAAAGAACACCGAAATCAATGAACAAGTTATTAATCCAATGACTTTACAAGTAATGTACCATCATATGTATGCAATTATATCAAATCAGAAATCAACATATATAATGTAATGAAATCAATGGGGATTGTCTTGTTACAAGTAACATTTCAATTTACCACATGTGCAAATGTAGGTTCACATTCCATCATTCATGTAGTTTTAAAAACTTCCAATGCCATGCCAATTATAATTCAACTATCTAACAAAAACATTTAACATTAAATATCACATGCCATGCCAATTATAATTCAACTATCTAACAAAAACATTTAACATTAAATTTCACATGCCATGCCAATTATAATTCAACTATCCAACAAAAACATTTAACATATGTCCAAAAATATGTCCAAAAAACATATTGTAATAAAATATGTCCAAAAATTGTAAATCTCACTCAAGTATCAAACTGTATCAATTTTAACAAATTTTAAAACCATCTAAATTTTGAAATAAAATCAAATCTACTGTATATCGTGTCCATCAAATGGAGGATCTAGCCTCTGGGTCTCGGTTAGCTCCCTATCCTGCAAATAGGAAACCTACATACACACTGCACATGTACTTGAACATTAAAATTTGAAGTTTTAAAAATGAATGAGAATATATATATCTAGAACTTCATGTAAAAAACAAAATATAACAAAAAAATCACGCAATACCTCCTAAGGTTGCCTCTCCATTTGATGAACAGGATCTTCCATAGAAACATCTCCAGTGGTAACCTGTACAATATACATGTACAGTTAAATATAAATATATATATATATACATAAATAATTTATATAAATTAAAAACTTTCAAATGAAAATGCATGTCTACATATATAAACTTATTTGAACAATAATATTAAAAAAAAGAACTAAAGACAACTTCTTCAAATGCTGTGGATGTTCCTATCTCCGTCGCTAAAGTCCTCGGATTAAAAAAATCTTCTATACGAACCTAAATTCAAAATTTTTTAAATAACTCAAAATATAGATCTCTCTCTATATATCTCAACTTTTAATGGAACTTTTTGAGGTAACATAAATTTTGAACTTGTGAAAAATTGTCCATACTTGTACATCTCCCAATGAAGTAGAAGGTATATCTCCTAAAGAAGAAGAAGGTACCGGCATCCCAAAAACATCAGACGGAATCGGTACCTATTAAAACATTTTATCGAATTATATATATACATACATGTACATGTGTGGCAACAATTATTTATTTTAGAGTCACTTAAAAAACACTAACATACATGTGCCAACATATCATGATGGTCATACCCAGCTGCATCGTTTGAGCCAGAGGTCCCAAACGTAATATTAACATTTTCATCACGCGTCATGCCTGAGAACTGCAAATGGTGTTTTAACATATAATCATACATTTTTGTTAGATTAATGTACACATACAAATAAATGTATACATGTGTACATACACATGTATTTATTACAAATTGTACACATGTATATGTAAATATAATTTCAAATCCTAAGGTCACTAACACATACCGTTTCGGTGCCCTCTTCCTCACGAAAAATTAGGTCTTGCAGACCATTGCGACAATTTATTGCGTATGTTCGGAGATCTTCAACATTCATGTTGTAAATCTCCTCATCTGTATGATAAACAAAATTGGCACGTGCATATTCACGTGCTCTTTGTCAATTTAAGCCAAGATCGACTCCACTCAATCCGCTATGAACATTTTCGATCATAACATCTCTTGCTTCACGACTTATTTGAGAAGTCGCATCCATCTCTGATCGCAGGGTTTCGACTCGAGACGGTCGACTCACCAATGGCGGCTCAGGACGAGGTAACTCCACATCTCGCTTAGCGCCCTTATGTTGATATAATCGACCTCTCCTCGGGCCAAAAAATTCTGAAGGAAGGTCATTGTAGTCTGGTTTCATATCCAAAAAAAATTCTGCATAAAACATTTGTGCAAAATAAAGAGGAACCTCATCGTTCCATGGAAGCCTTCCAAAGGCCGCAAGATGTCGACTATACAAATATTGTGCTTTGTTTGGGTGCTTGAAATACTGCACCTCCAACATCTTTCTTTTTGGCCCTTCCTTATAATTAAACATTGACTTAGCCTGCGCTCTTGAAACTCTTTTTTTTATGTCCTGCCATTTATCGGGACCTATCACTGTTTCTCTTCTCTTTCTCATCACTTCTACAAACGAATCAGTGGTTGGCCCCAAATCTTTGTACACTTTTACCATTTCACTCAATGAATGTGTAACTATTTCTAGGCTTTGTCTACTCTCAGCAGGTAGAGACAAATCCTCGAGATCTCTTTGCAATTTTGCATAAAGGCTTTGACACCTTTGTAAGGTGCATTCCGCCATGTTCGTTTCCCATGGTATATCAGTAATCTCAGCCGGATAAGTTGTGCTAGGTTGAAAGCCTTCTTCTTCAATGTAGCGCACTGCCCTGCGTCTTTTTTGACCACTGGCTCGAACATTTTCAGCCTCTGCATCAATATATATAAAATTTCGTATATTAGAAAAAACACGTGTAAAAAAAGTCATACAAATTTAATGAAAAAATATTGAAATTGATGGCAACCTTGATGTTGTTGGTTAACATCATCTCCAACTTGACCCTGCTGAGAACCAACCCCAGAATGATGCTGCTGAGAACCAGACCCACAGTGACCCTGTTGAGAACCAGCATCCGTTGATTGCTGGCCTTCGAGGGAATAAATATCACCCCCTTCCCGCACCCTGCTACCTCGACCGGTTGAACCTTGGCCACGCTCCATGGATGGAGTAGAAATCCTTCTCCTCTTGCCTCCTAAAAATTAAAATATGAAACTTATTAACAACTAATTTCACTCACAAAGTTAATAAAAAAATCACTTCCATATGTACACACATGTATGGAGATTTAAGATTATATTTAAATACCATGAACATCCTCCAATCCCTGAGCCTCCATATGGGATTCGGCTGATCTTCGTCTTTCATCCTCCATGATATATATCTATTGGTCGACATTCACAAAATAGATTTCAAAAAATCAATACCTCAAAGTAAAATCCAATTTGGGGCTGTTAAATCCAGTATGTTCTATATTTCTTACATTTCTACCCTCCTATTTTTCTTTCCAACCAAGGTTTATAAAATAACATGAGAAGCAACATGAGACTTAGAACAATCATTTTCATTATCTATATGGAAGGCAAGAATGATTATATCCCCGTGAGCTTAAGCTTATGTAGTTTGTCAATTTTTATCATATATTTTTTGGTAAGTGTAAATGTTTTTTTTATCTATAGTACAGGTCATGAGTTCCCCAATTTTACCTTATGTAAAGCATGATTCTAGGATTACTAAAATTTGTACTTGGTTTTTTAAGAATATATCAAATAAAGTTTTTGAGAAGAAAATATGGCTTGTTCCTTAGAATTTGGCACTTTGAATTTCCTTCCCCATATTTCTTGTTAATGATTATAACCTTAAAATGGCTAATATCGGTTTGTCATCATAATCTAAAAATGACTTGGCAGATGAAAATTTACCATGTCAATCATCATCACTTCACACCATCTCATACATGACCCCTTCTACATATTATATGCATGAATTTTTGAAATGTCATCCTCTACCTATCCCATGAATGATTGTGACAACAGGTGAATAAAATATGTATTTATAAGTAGAAGATAGTTTCTAGCTTGTCCTCCTCCATCTGCCCCATAGCTAGTGATTTCTCAATTTTCCACTTCCAACTTTCTATTCTCGAAATTCATTAGCAGCTAATTTTATCAATAGCCACACCACTATACATATAATTATCATATACACTACTACATTAATGAACTCTACGTTGTTTTTTATTGTAAAGTCAAATAAAAAACAATGTTAATTGAGTTTAGTAGTGTATATAACAATTTCTTTGACTTCCAAGTGTGTTGTGACTATTCGTAGAATTAACTACCAAAATGAATTTCCAAAATAAAATGTTGGAAGAGAAAAAATAGGCAATCACTAGATATGGAGTGCGTGGAGGAGGACAAACTTATACTGATCCCTTCCTTATCAAATTTCCTTTATTCACCTAATGTCACAATCAATCATGGTCTAGATAGAAGGGATGACCTACCATAAATTCAATCATATAATGTGTAGAAGGGTCATATGTATATGGTGTGAAACGATGATTACAAACATGATAATTTTTCATCTACTAGGTCATTTTGAGATGATGATTACAAACTAGTGCTAGCCCATTAAAGGTTATAATCATTGGTGCCTAATGTGGGGTGGACAATCTAAATCAAGTTCGTATCAAAGTACAATTTAGCTCATTTTAGTCAAGGTTAGTTAGAAGAATTAGCTATTGGTTTCTACCTTCAATTTCCTCTAAAAATGAATGTGTACGTGCTTTTGAGAGACATTAGAGACATTAGAGTACCTTCAATTTCCTCTGAAAATGAATGTGTACGTGATTTTGAGAGACATTAGAGACATTAGAGGAACAAGGTCCAAATGTTCTTCAAGAAGGGCCTAATTATTTGGGTCTTGGTTATGGAAAACATGGAAAATGCTCCAAAGCCAAGGAGGCTTGTTTACCTTAAAGTTGTTGTGTTTTACAGATATTAAAATGAAGAACTTCTATTTAGATCCATTCCAGAGATTGACAGCAGGGGCATTTACTAGATATGTCACCTTTCATAAAAGATGAGATCCAGAGGCTACCTGGCCCTTTACAGACTCTGCCTATAGAACTTGTAGAAGTAAACACTAGAGGCATTAACAATATCAAAGAACGTTTTCATGCTCATACATGGGAATGTGTCTCTTTCCCTACGCAAAAAAATAGTTCTTGAGGTAGTTAATCTTCATAGACAGGTCATCAAGAAAGTCAATGTGATCATCCCTCCTTCCCTCCCTTCTAAAATAATTATGTTTTGCGGGTCAAAAAGCCAAAATATGGAGACAATTATCACCAAATCCAACGTATGATTATGCATGATGGAGAATATCTAGCGCTTTCCCTTGTTAAATATATTAACAAGGGAAAGCGCTAGAGATTCTCCATCATGCATAATCGTACGTTGATGCTTATAGAGTGAAAAAACTGAAAGAATCAACTTGTAGGGTCATTTTAATGGGGGGTGGAGAATTGAAGGTCTTTGCAAATTCAAAGTATGGTGCATGTTGCATGAAGCAATATGTTGAAAGTAGAGTTATGTTAGACACACTTAAATGCAACAAATATGGAAATTTGTACATGAGCTCTATTATTTGACTTAAGAGTCAGTTGTTTGAAAAGGCAAGTTTTTTCAACTTGTGTTTGGTTGATGGTTTTGTACACCAATATGTAAGAGTACATGGACATATTCACATAATGTGAATTTCTTTTTCTTTGAAGGAGAAAAATGATGTGTCTTTAGTTTGATGGTTTTGTTTGTGACAAGATGTCACAAGATTTTGCGAAGGTCCACTCTTTAGCGAGAGCCTCATGATTACAACCTATCCGTGAGAATCAAATGGGAGTGCATCCTTATTTTGAAAACAAGTAGGATTCTAAGCTACCTAGGACTCAAACCATCATTTTTAAATTTGAAATATAATTTGGTGATGTTTCAATGCCTGAATCTACAACCCTAACACATGAAATCAATAATCTAATTACACATGAAATAAATAGTTATTTTCTCCAAAATTAAAAATATAACTTAAAACTAAATTCAACATAGTTGAAAGAAAAAGAAGCGCCATTGAAATGGTTTGCTGACAAATGGTTAGATTTCTTATCCAATTAACGCCTAGCATGTATTTTGATGTTTCATTAATTTCTTTGCAAATTCAAACTATGGTGCATGTTGCATGAAGCAAGATGTTGAAAGTACATGAGCTCTATTATTTGACTTCAGAGTCAGTTGTTTGAAGAGGCATGTTTTGTCAACTTGTGTTTGGTTGATGATTTTGTACACCAATATGTAAGAGTACATGGACATATTCACATGATGTGAATTTGTTTTTTCTTTGAAGGAGAAAAATGATGTGTTTTCAGTTTGATGGTTTTGTTTGTGACAAGACATCACAAGATTTTGCGAAGGTCCACTCTTTAGCGAGAGCCTCATGATTTCAACCTATCCGTGAGAATCAAATGGGAGTGCATCCTTATTTTGAAAACAAGTAGGATTCTAAGCTACCTAGGACTCGAACCATCATTTTTAAATTTGAAATATAATGGTGTTGTTTCAATGCCTGAATCCACAACCCTAACACGTGAAATCAATAATCTAATTACACATGAAATAAATAGTTATTTTCTCCAAAATTAAAAATATAACTTAAAACTAAATTCAACATAGTTGAAAGAAAAAGAAGCGCCATTGAAATCGTTTGCTGACAAATGGTTCGATTTCTCATCCAATTAAGGCCTAGCATGTATTTTGATGTTTAATTAATTTCTTTGCAAATTCAAAGTATGGTGCATGTTGCATGAAGCAATATTTTGAAAGTACATGAGCTCTATTATTTGACTTAAGAGTCAGTTGTTTGAAGAGGCATGTTTTGTCAACTTGTGTTTGGTTGATGGTTTTGTACACCAATATGTAAGAGTACATGGACATATTCACATGATGTGAATTTTTTTTTCTTTGAAGGAGAAAAATGATGTGTTTTTCAGTTTGATGGTTTTGTTTGTGACAAGACGTCACAAGATTTTGCGAAGGTCCACTCTTGAGCGAGAGCCTCATGATTACAACCTATCCGTGAGAATCAAATGGGAGTGCATCCTTATTTTGAAGGAGAAATTTCAATAGGCTTTAGGAAATTTAATTTCACTAGAAATAATTCAGAGGTACATGAAATGAATAGTATTTAGGAAGAACAATAGTCCCTCATGGAATATGAAGAAAGTAGCCACTTCATTTTGTATATATGCATGCTTTGAGTTACTCCTCAAAAAATTTCAAAACATGTGTATTTATTACTCTACCCATCCCGATTTTCATAGGATCCATAGCACATACATTTCTATATGCCCTAGTTGTTGTAAGGCCTAATTATTTCATCACTTTCAAAGGAATTACATCAGTTGTTTCTCCTAAATCTAGCATATAGTTGTGTAATAATATTTTATTTATTAGTAGGAATATATGAAAATGTTTATGAATTACATTTTTATTCCCTTGATTCATCTTTTATAACTCTATATAGGATAATCCTCAAAAGTAGGGTCATCTACTTCATCAAATTTTAAGAACTTCTTAACCTTAAATATCTTTATTTCATATTTGCATAACTTCCACAAATGGGATAGAAACAAGATATTTTCCAAGGGTTGAAGTAAACCAACTTTAATTTCATTGTACACTCTTTATATAGGTATGGTTGAATGTTGTACATCTGGTACATAGATCAATTTGTTGTTTTCATTGTTTACTCTTAAAAATTATTTGAAGTGGGAGCGAAGAGTTGGTTTCTTCATAGGTTGGCTTACATTTCCTTTAATATGTGATCCATCCCTTTCTCTAATTCATATTTTTATCTCTTCTATTAATTATGTTATTCTTTCTATGTATTGTTAGTACAAGGGGGTGAAATAATTTCTTATCATTTTCTAAGTGGTGAGGTCATTTGAATCTCCAATAGTTGTGTTGGTGTGGTGGGAACCATGCTAGGAGTTGGGTATTCCATTGATATGGTCAAGGTACTTAGTGTATGAGGAGCATCCAAAATTAGGCGGATTGGGATCTTGATGAGGGGGATATGTCACTTGATGCATGCAGTGATGATGGTATTTGATGAGTAAAGGACACATATAGATGAGATCTAATGAACACCTAGTTCTATGCACCAATTTACATCTAACAAGGTTTCCTCCCGAAAGAGGTATTAGATCCCAAGTATGCACCAATTTACCACTAAGGAAGGAGGAAACCTTGTTAGATCCTCGGAAGTTTCTATAAATATTTTTAGATCACAAGCCTTTGAAAATTGATCTAAAAGAGAGAAGAATATGTTATCACTAAGCTGGAACCAATTGGGTTGTTCAATGGTCAACCTTATGTAACTATTTCAAATCACTTTGGACTGAAAGTTAGCCCTTCTAGTTAGAGAGGGCTCTCTCAAAGAAAACAAATGAATACTCAAGATCAAATTTATATTGCAAATGGATAACTCTTTTTGTGTTTTAAGTTATTTTTCTGGTGGAAGATGTATGAAAGGCTACCAATAGATCTTTGTTACAACGGTCTGCCACCTAGGCTAGACTTCGATACTGACCTAGAGACCTAATTCAAATAGGATTACATCACTTTTGAGGAAAAATAGGGGTATTTCAATTTTAATAGAGTTGGTAATAAAAGTGCCTATTTTTTTTGTTAACATATTCACTTCCATTTATACTCCTAACTTCTAAAGTTGATGTCCTAATTGTTTTTCTACAAGAACATGTAAGCCAAAAAGTTCACTCAAGTTTTAAAAAATAAATCTCGATGTCTCTGGAGAATCTATCAATAAAATTTAAGTAATTGAAGCTATAGAAATAAGTAGAAGGAAGAGAATCACAAAAATCACTATGAACAAGCGACAAGGGGCGAATTTAAGAGGAATAATTTTATTTCCATGGTAACCTAGTAAAGTCCCTACTTCTTGTATATCCTCAATATATAATTTCCATGAAAAGTAGTTTTAATTCGTAAGTAGGAGATTACCTAGACTAGCCATATTACAATATGCAAATAAGATTATTTCAAAAGAAAAAATTAATTGTTTAGAAGGGGAGTTCTCAAATAAATGGTTAGTTTTATGAAAATGACACTACAAATGTAATTTGGATGTCAAAATTATACCATTTTGAAAAAATATATAAAAATGAACAAAAATACTATGTTGGAAGTGGAGGTTGATCAACGCAATGATGGTTGTACATTGAGACTATTAAGTTAATTTACAAACCCAAAAATATAAAATTAAAACAAAGAAATTTATAAAATTAAATTAACAGAGACAAAAAATTAAAAACAAAACACAAAAAAAAAAAAAATCATTTCTTCTCTAACTTTCATTATAAGCTCACATTTACAAATATACAGTTAGTTACTTGTATTAATGCAAGTGACTCACTTTTATAAATAAGTGAGAAACATGTTTACAATAAGGTCACTTTATAAATTAAAGTCATATGAAAAAAAAATAGAAAAAAAAATATAACATATAAAAAAATTTCAAAAAAAAAGGTGAAACAACAACCGCAACAATTTAATGAAAAAGGAACTACTTGTAATTTAATAAAGTAAATTTTAACCTATTGAATTAATGCATATATAAAAAAAAAGTTAAGAAGGATAAAGGATGTTGTTTCTTTTTCTTATTCTCTAAGTATGTGTTTGCCTAATGCTTATGTATTTGCTTGCAAAAAACTTCAACATGGTTGCTTGCAAAAACAAATAATTTTTTCAAATAAAAAAATTGAAAACTTTACAAGCTTGGGGTTAGATTTAAAATGGTCTACGCAAAAAATAAATACCAATTTTCTTTTTTATTTGTGATTTATCAAGATCAAAAAGAGTGAAGGCAAAGAAAAGAATACACACAAACTGAGAATAAAAAATAGAAAATAATATAATAGAAAAATATAAGAATACACACAAAACAGAGATAGGAGCCAAGAAGCAGATTTGAAAAAAGATTGGTAGTGGCCAGTGGGAAATCAATGAATGTAAAGAGGGTCTGTTCAGCCTTCTCTAGCTATGCCCCTGGTACAAACTGACTCTTCTTTTTTTTCTCATTATTGGCTGATTTTTTATTATATATATATATGAAGAAGGCAGTATCATAGTTTTGGACCCTTCACAAAGATGGTAAGTGGTTATTTTTTTCACTCTTCTGTAGCTTCATAAAATGCACACAGGACAGCAACTATGTATTTGCTTAGATTGATTAAAAGAAACTAAAACAAAGCATTTTGTGGACAGATCCAGTTCTCTGCACACCACTGGATATGCTGAGCAGGAACATGTAAAAGGAAATCTGAATATTGGGCGTACTCATACAATATATAAAACTTTAATCCATGTTCACTGTTTATGCAGAAAATAATATATTGAAAAGCCGATAACTTTCATGAAGTTTTCAAAGTTTGTACTTTTAAATAGGGGGAGACAGGGCTCACAAATTCCAACATATGGACAGAACACCAATAATGCTAACGGAAATGCCAAATATATGACAGCTGGATATCGGAGCCGTACCAGCAGCATCATATTTGCTGAGCTTTTAAAATCAAATGCAAAATATATTAAAGGATTCTGAAACTGAAACATGATGTCCATCCACGCACATAAATAGCTACTCGCGTAATCAGTCAAGCTTAAAGCTGTGGTAAATTTTCAAATAATTTACTAGTTTTATAACTCAACTTTAAAGCTGCAAAAAAAATTCAAAATATTTCCTCTTATCAACCGTAAAGCTGCATGCAATACTTACTAGTATTATCACTTCACCTTAAAGGTGCAGAAAAATACTTACTAGTATTATCACTTCACTTTAAAGCTGCAGAAAAATTCAAAATATTTACTCTTTTTGTCACTCCATCGTAAAGTTGCAGAAAATTTTCTAAATATATTGCTGGTATCCCTCGAACCTAAAATCTCTGAAATCGTTCAAATTTGAAGGGAAAATGGGCACTCCTTAGACAAGCAAACTATGGAAATAAAACAAATGCTACAGCCACATCGTTCGTAAGGTCCCATCACGTAGAATAAAGATGACATATTTAACATTACGGGCCAGGGAACTAAACTATGAGAAATCTTAGTGAAAAAACCAGATTAAACTCTTAGCAAAGCTAAATTTCTTCTGCTAACTTCAAAATCACACGAAAATTGTTCAAACTATTAAAATTTGAAGGAGAGAAAAAAGAAGCAGCACGCCTTAGCCAAGCAAACTATAGAACTAAAGCAAATGCTGCAGCTACCTAAGAATTTACACGATCAGAAGACAAATTGGCCACTGTCCGTAACCTCCCGGTACTAGAATTATATATTATAACATATACATACCCGAGCCAACGCAGACGTAACAGCAGGAGTGCCAACGCGGACGTGTCAGCAGGAGCGCCAACGCGGCGAATCGAAACAGCAGAAACAGAGCCAACGCTGAAACATAGACAAATAGAAACAGAGCTGAAAAATCGCGCGAACAATAAAAACAGTAACATTCGCGGGAGATGTATTTATAAAAACATAGTTCGGCCGAACTCCTGTTGCCGGTTTTCCAAACCTCTGGCAAAAATTCTGTTTGTTGCGCCATCACTGTGCCGTCAATCTAAACGGACTCAAAAGTTCGGCCGAACTCTTTAAGAAAGTTCGGCCGAACTATTATATAGTTTGGTCGAACTTTATAAAATGTTCGGCCGAACTATTGCTGAAAAAAAAATTCTGCCCCCGATTCTCACAAAAGTGTAACCCAGCTTCACGTTTCCGCCCTTGTCCTCTCAATTTTTTTTCTTGAGGTAGTCTTTTCATTTTCTAAATCTTTTGTTGGTTGGAATGGATTTTCTTTGTCTTACAATATGTGGCAATATGTCCAGGTTTGTTGCAGGCAAAACAAGTGATACTTTTCATTGGAGGAAAGAACCTCCTTTAACATCTTCCAAATTTATTCAATTCATATTGAGGAGTGTATGAGCCTTTTGCAGTTGACTGTTTCTTCATTTCATTCTTTGTCATTATAGGTTTCCTCTTGTTTCTATTTTCTTCATTACCCATCAAGGTCTTACTCGCTTCTAATTATTTTGATCTCTTTTGGGTTGCTTCATCATCTTTCCTAATGTCTCCCTTCTCTAAGTTTTCCATGGAGGTAGTCTAATCCCCGAGTTTCTTACACAACCTTCTTCTTTCATATATCATTCTTCTAGCTACGATAGTCTTAAATTGCTCAGAGTTATCATTATATTTTATTACAACTTTCACGAAAGTGATATTCTTGTTATCTTCAATATTGGACTTACTATTTTCTCCTTCATAGCCTATTGTGGTCTTTATAAGAGGAGATGTTTGAGAATTTAATATTTTGTCCAACTGTTTATAGTTTTTCATCTGTGGAGTATTCATAGATAATTCCCTTTGGGCATTTTCTAATTTCTTTCTTAGTAATACTACTGCTTCCTCCAATTTATCTTTGTCCTGAATTTTATTTGTTATTTAATTTATCATAATGTCTTCCACCTTCTCAGCTTCTCCAAGTTCTAATTTCAACTTAATGAATTTTTCTGAACAGAGCTCTTCCTTTACATATTTTAGAAGAATGTCTTTTTGTTTTCTTCTTGAGTTTAACTCTGTCTATTTCCTCTAGGGCACTGATTAGCTCCCCCTCAAGATCTACCTCACCTTCTTTCTCATCTTCCAGAACGTATCCTTAAGGCTCTTCCATGGCCATAAACAAAAATTATTAGGTTCCTTCTTCATCTGAGGATTCATCTTAGCTTTCAGATGCACTACTATCTTGTTGAGCATAAAATTATTTTCTATTAAATCTTTTCCATTTCTGAAAGTTATTTATTTTGTCTTTCTTTGTCTCTTGTATCTAGCTCTCTACTCTCTTATGGGGACATTTTGAATCATAGTGCCCCACTCTTCCACAATTAAAGCAATTAAATGGAATTTTACCTTTGTACTTACTAGTGCATCTATCCAATCTTCTAACGAATTTGGCCTCTTCTTCATCTGAGCATGAGCATGTATCTTTCTTCTCTTTTATGAAATTTTCTACCTTAAAGGCTTCCTCCCTCACATTTTACTTCCCCTTTGGAAGTCTCATCTCATAAGCTGTCAAGTTTCCAAGTAATTGGTTCATGGTCAAGGTTTCCTAGTTTATTGTTTCTTCTATGGAAAAAACCTTCGGGTTAAACCTATATGGTAAAGATCTCAATGTATTTTTCACTATCACACATTCCTTAATGGTTTCTCCTAGAGCTATCATGTTATTCACAACTTCTGTAACCTTTAAGAAGAAACTGCCGACATCTTCATCTTCATTCATTTTTAAATTTTCGATTTGAGTTCTATAGGCTTGCAGTTTAGCCATCTTCACCTTTTTATCTCCCTCATGGATATTTTCTAAGGTTTCCCATATATATTTGGTAGTCTTACTGTGCATTACTTTGATAAATTCTCACTCACACACACCGCTCAAGAGTGCATTCATTTCTTTTGCATTAGCTATGAAATTTTGTTTGGCTTCTTCCTCCATGTCAGTATCCTTTGGTACATATTATACTTCTACTTCAATCTAGACATATAATCCAAGATACATCAAATAGACTTTCATTCTTATTTTCCAGAAGGTATAGTTGGTGCCAGTAAATAATGGGGCTTTATTTGTTGAGCATCCTTCTAGGCTAACCATTTTGGGAACCTAGGATCTCCTTCCAATTTTTTAAATTGATACAGAGGCAACTGGCTCTAATACCAATTGATAAACTCTTAGCTAAATTGAGGGGGGGGGGGGGGGGGGAATCAGTTTAGTACATTCATGGACATTTAAAACTCTTTTCATTCAACTCAATTACACCTTCTGACAATTGCATTTAATGCTAACTAGTTGTTAACTAGTTAAATGACATTTTATTATTTGTTTTAAGAAAATCCTAATAGACGTAATGTTTTGCTGGAAAATTTATTTCCTTTATTGTTAAATTTGAAAAATAAATTAGTTATGGAAACTAGTTCCATAAAAAATAAAAAGGCTAATGGCAAATGTTCTCCAAGAACTGAAAGGTGCTTGGGAAATTTTGGAACAGTTACCTGCTCTTCTAGGGATAAGAGATTCATCCCAGTGAGGAATAGGATTTATGTTCAGAGATGAAAGAAGAGAGTAGAAATTTTTCTTTATTTGGTAGTGACCAGTGGAAAATCTCTTATTTTTCCTGGTATTTGGTGGTATTGACTGGACTTGGGGTCCTGAGGTCACAACAGAAAACCTACTATCAACCTGTACATTTCAGTTCTGGAGCATGGTGGAAAAAGAAGGAAGTTATTGCCTCTCTTTAAGGTTGGGAGGTACATCATAAAAAGTTTCAATATACAGATAAGTATCTGGTTATTTTCAGTATTTTAATAAACTGGAGCAAAATGATGGGAAATGTATTGAGTTTATTAAATAAATTTATTGGAAGTTGCACTCTGTATGTTCTAGTACATAAAAATAATATCTATTGTGTTTATTTAAATCTTTAAGAAAGTTATTGAATAAATTTTGCGAATTACTATGTTAAAATAAGGTAAAAAAATGATATTATAGAGGAATAAAAATGGTTTAGAACCGTGTGGGGTTGCATGCATCAAAATACAGTAACAGTTATAAAGAAGAAAAATTGTAAACAATTAAACAGTAATTCTACATTCCATTAAGAGACTAGAGGAAGAATAGTAACAAAACTATCATAACTAATCGGAGAGAATTTTCGATTCTAGGTAAGGTAAGTAAAACCTAGAATACATCATTCCTCCTACTTGGACTATACATGGACAAGAAGATAGGTGGTTCGGTCACCAGCATGTAGGAAAGAGAAAATTGTGCAAGTGAAATTTAAAGAAATAATTTATCTGTGCAAAGTATATGTAATCTAAAACGCAACCAAAATTACAATTCTATTAGTAAATATCCACTGTATAAAGAAGATCGCATGAAAATAACTGATTAAGTATAACTATGGAGATACAGAAATTTAATCTCATCAGAGAATTGGGTACCTTGTAGTAACCAATCAACATTGGAGTATAGGATAATACATACAACATATCTATGCATAACAGCATCCATGGTGCAGACATAAAATCGAATTCTATGATTAACATAATAACACATATGGCGAGTGTATACAGAGTGAAATATATATTATATATATACATCACAATACAAAAAGAAAATACAAGAAGATAATTTATAAATGAAGCTTTTTCATGAAATATAGATAGGTACACTAAATTTGATCGTTGTGCCATTTTAATAAACACACACAACGAAATCGGAAAAACCCTTTTTAGAAGTTAAATTCCAGAGGAAGACCCGCTATAATATTACATAAAATTTGGATATAAATATTTTTGTGCAAAACTACAGATAGCAGGCAAATGACGATTTAAGTTCTCATTGTCTATTTGATACCGAACCAAGAAACCTAAATGCAGTAAGCCAAAATGTAAGCCTCCTATCTATGGGAGTAGAGGATGGAGTAAGTTATTCAGAAGTGAATCTCCTTGAAAATACCTAGATAGCGAGTAGCATAGATTTTTTAGTGGGAGATTGATAGACAAAACACAATAACTTAAATCCAGAAGCTTTGCAGGAGATCTACCTACAAATACCCCCGAAAAATACTTATAAGATTAGAACTAATAAAGGAAGAGGGCGAGTTTAAAATTTAATTTGATAAGTGGAAACACATGAGAGAAAGAGTATACCTAGTATTTCAAGAACTTCCCCATTGTCGGAGAATGCCAACCTATGAAGAAGCAACATAAATTGTTAGCATTGGAAGGGGATGAAAATTATAATCTGAGAGAAATAAAAAGAAAACGGAAAGGCTAGTTATAAAAAAAAATTAATGGTTACCTTCCTAGAACCAGAGCTTTGGATATGGGACCAAATGTTGGTTTTTGAACATGCCATGAAGAAAAAGGGAGAAGGAATCACCTTTTTGAAGTGTTTCGAGCACTAGTTATGCAACCCAGTGATTAGCTTGAACCAGGTAAGCACAAAACTCTGTGTTGTTCACCAAACCCCAAAAATGTTGAAACCAGTGAGTTAAATTGACTCAGATATTGCACAGCAAATACGAAGAAAACTACATTGCGAAAAAGAAAAATCATAATCTTACCTAAGCATTTTCGCTGAGAATGTGAATCTATTCTTACGCAGAGATGGCCCTCCAAGAACAGAAAATAACACTTGTAGAGAAGGAGAAGCAGTGTCAGAAAAGGGAGCTGAGCCGCATGAAGGTTCATCTAGGGTTTGAGGAGTTAACAAGTGTTTACCGCCAGTGAGGCTAACTACAGATCTCTAAAATATTGTATGGCGAGGACTAACGCAGGTGGAATTGGATCCTGAAACAAAACCATGGATATGCGCCAGTTGTTGAGGTTGGTACTAAGCCACACTGAGGACATTAAATTATCCATAATTCTCTAGTCAACATATTCATATAATTTTAATTTTCTTGAAGCACAGATCATAAATCCAAAGATATGGTAAAAGATATGTATTAAAGTGGCAATTAGGACTATGGTTAGCAGACCATGGTGAAATTATAACCTTTCATACTATAGCATATGTGTAATGAATGATATTATTACGTTTATGTGATTCGATGGAGGTTTAGTTTAACAATAATATTTAAGTTGAAATAAAACAATAGTTATAAAATAATAGTTATGGTAAGAGTATCCTGTAAGGGTTCAATTTTTATGATTAAGGTAAAAGATTTTATTTATCTGAGTAGTATAAGTAATTTTTTTTTTTGGTGTGAGTGTTACAAGTGGTATCGGAGAAGCGTTCATACGTTGGGACCCTAAGGCTCAACTAATGATTTAAGCTATATGTACACTATTGTACAAAAAATAATCTTAACATGAAACATCATGAGAAGGTAAGAAACAAAACAACCACCCAAAAACACTAGGGAACCCTAAACATGACCGAAAGTGAGCCTTGAGATGTGGGTTCAGCTGAGTGTGGATCAACACCAGCAAAAAAGTAGACTACTGGAGGAATAACAACACCAAACTAGCATTCCTGTAAATATAGTGCATAAGCTACAGGAAGAAATGGTGTGGGTTAGAAGTGATAATGAGCGCTTGATGCAAGAATAATAAAATATACTCAAGAGCCTGTTAGATAGGCTGAATCAGGGAATGGAACAACCCAGTGTTGATAGAGACATGAAAGAAGGAAATGAGTGACAAACAAGCAACCACACCATTGATAGAGTGGAAAGAATCCCATCCTAGCAAAGAAACAAAAATAAAAACTATAATGAGGCAGAATCTGGAAATTTTTCGAATCAACAAGAAGTTAAGAAGCAAAAAGTAGAGCTTGAGGGTGAGTTTTGAAAAATAAAACCACCAGCATTTGATGGTGAAGATGAGGAAGTGGCAGAGGCTTGGTTGATAAATATGAAAAATTATTTTCAAGTGTACGAGTACAGTAGCAAGCTCAAGGCCAGATTGGACATATATTAGTTAAGGGAGAAAGCCACTCTTTGATGGGAAGAAGTAAAGAATGTTCGTAGCATTGAGAACCAAGATGTTACCTAGGAATCGTTTCAGCAATACTTTAAGGATAAGTATTTAAAATAATGTTTCTACGATGAGAAATATAAATAATTCATGACTTGAAGCTAGGACAAATGACCATGGACGAGTATATTACCAATTTCACCTCCCTATTAAGATATGTTCCATACCTTGGAGATGAAAAATCTAAGGTTCAAAGACTTCTGAGAAGTATGCCAACCCATATGAAGGAATGCATTGAATTTTTAAATCCTAGAACTATGGATGAAGCCATTCATAAGGCATGAATATACTATCAGCAGTCCAAGGGAAAGGAGAAGTGGGAAAAAGTTGGCAGCCAAGAAAAGGACAGAAAAGAAGCTCAAACTTCAAGGGCGCTAAAAATAATAATTTTAAGAATTCTGCATGACGTTATGGAACCAAGAAGTTTTGTAGAAATCATCAAAGAACTCGGTGTCTAGTAGAGGAAAGGCCTACAGAAGCATCCAGTAAACCTGAGTAAGGGAAAGTGAACAATCCACCTCTACAGTGTTGGGGGTGTGGTGAGGCGCATTATTATAAAAATTGCCCACAGCGAGCAAGAAGTGAGATAGTTGCAAATTTTCAAGAGACTTCTATGGTAGGAAATGTGGCTCAAAATATTCATCGTATCAATGCAGTGTCAGAGGATCGATAGGCATATTATCAACCAAAAATGATAGAGTTTGAAGGTAAATTACTATCTCAATATGTTTCTATTTTGGTAGACCCAGGTGCAAGTCTAATTTATGTTAATCCAAAAATAGTGGAAGTATGTAAGTTAAAAGGTCAGAAGTTTAAAAGTACTTGGCTGGTACAACTATCCAGAGGAGCAAAAAGAAAATTAAGTGCCAAAATTTGAAACTCCACATTGGAAAATATAGAAGAACAGTTAAATGTGGACCTGATTATACTTCCATTAGGCTCCTATGATGTTTTTTTGGGCATGGATTGGCTAGAAAAACATTAGACCTTAGTGGAATACAAAGAAAACATTGTATATTACAGAACACAATATGGTACACGCAAAGAGATTGAGGGGATAAATAAACCCCTATAGCTATGTCCTATTACAACTTTGGAAATGAAAAAATGTATAAGAAAGGGATGTCATATTTATGCTATCCAAGTAGGATATGCTAATTCCTAGGAAAAATCACCTATGATGGAAAACATACTAGTGGTACAATATTTTATGGATGTATTTCTAGAAAATATTCCCAGATTTCCACCAAGAAGAGATATCGATTTTACCATTGAATTAATTCCAGGAGCATCACCAGTGTCAAGGGCTCCTTACAGAATGAGTGTTCCAGAATTAAATTAATTAAAAATGTAGTTACCGGAACTGCTGGAAAAAGGATATATTCATCCAAGTGTGTCCCATTGGGGCACACTAGTGTTGTTCGATAAGAAGAAGGAAAAAACCATGCGAATGTGCATGGACTATAGATAGCTCAACAAGTTAATAGTCAAAAATAAATATCCTTTACCAAGGATTGATGATTTGTTCAATCAAGTGAAGGGGGCTACAGTATTATCCAAAATAGATTTAAGATCTGGATATCATCATATTCAAATCAAATATGAAGACATTTGCAAGACTACATTTTGTACCAGGTACAAGCATTATGAATTTTTGGTGTTAGCCTTTGGGTTAAAAAATGCACCAGTAACCTTTATGAGGGTAATGCATGCTATATTCCATCCTTTCTTGGATAAATTTGTACTTATATTCATAGATGAAATATTAATCTATTCTAAATACCACAAAGAACATATGGAACATTTAAGGATTGCGCTGGAAATGTTAAGAAAACACCAACTATATGCTAAGTTCGGCAAGTTTGATTTCTTCAAAACATAAATCTAATACTTAGAGCATGTTATTTTAGCATAAGGGATAGTTGTTGACCCAGAGAAAATCAAAACAATCATGGAATGGCAGGCACCCCAGAATGTTGTGGATATTCGATCATTTAGGGGATTGGCTAGGTGCTATCAAAGATTTATTGAAGGATTCTCTAGAATTTATTTTCTAATTACCTCCATGCAGAGAAGAGGAAAAGTGTTTAAGTGGACCGTTCAGTTCCATAATAGTTTTTAGATTCTAAAGCAGCTATTGACCACTACACCAATGTTGAGGGTAGCTGATCCCAACAAAAAATTTGAATTTTGTATAGATGCTTGTAAAGAGGTAGTTTGGGTAGTTTTATCTCAAGAAGAAAAAGTAATGGCATATGAGTCAAAAAATTTGAAGGAACATGAGCTAAGATACTTAGCCTATGATCCAGAATTAACAACAGTAGTACATGTGCTCTGGGTATGGAGACACTACTTGCTGGGTAAGAATTTTGTGCTAAAGACTGATCATAGCAGCTTCACTAGTTATTTCAAGCAAGATGATTTAAACTCCATATAGGCAAGATGGAATGCCTTTCTAAGTGATTTTGATATGGACGTCCAGCACGTGAAAGGTAAGGAAAAATGTGTGGCCGATGCTTTAAGTAGAAAGCTGCATTGTGTTTATGAGCTTTACTACAATCATCTTGAATGTAAATTCTTAGATCATGTAAAAGAAGAAGCACAGAAGGATCCAGAATATAAATTCCTATGGTAGCAAATGGAAGAGGCCAGAAAGCAAGGAAATAATTCTGAATATGGAATTAATAAAGAGAAAAATCTAGCCTTTAGGGGAAATTTGTATGTACCAAACCGTGTGGACCTTAAGGATTTAATCATGAATTAATACCATCGAAGTAATTATGCAGGACACCCAGGATACCATAAAATATTAACAACCATTATAAAAGTATATTTCTAGCCTGGGATGTGCAAAAATATTGCTGAGTATTTAAATAAATGTTTGGAGTGTCAACAACTTAAGGTGGAGTACCAACATCCCGCAAGATTGTTGCAGCGTGTACTGGTACCTAAATGAAAGTGGGAGGTCATATCCCTGGATTTCATTACAGTTTTACCAAGGTAAAAGAGGCACAATTACTCCATCATGGTGGTAATTCAAATATTGAGTAAATATTCACATTTAATACCTATACAATCAACTTACAAGACTGTAGGGATAGCGGATATTTTTATGAGAGAAATATTCAGGCTACACAAAATTTTGAGGATTTTTATCTTAGACAGGGATGTGAAGTTTACTTCATCATTTTGGAAAACTCTATTCACAGGTCTAGGGACCCAAATAAAATTTAGCACTACTTATCATCCCCAGATAAACGGTCAAAAAGAGCAGGTAAACCAAGTTTTGGAAGACATGTTGTGCATGTACGTGATGCAACAGCCAACCAAATGGGAAGACTATTTTGATCTCGTCGAATTTTCTTACAACAATGATTATCAGGAGTCCCTTAAGATGAGTCCTTTTGAAGCTTTATATGGGAGGCAATTTCGCACACCCATAAACTGGATTAGCCCCGAAACAAAACTAATGATGAGACCAGAAAGGCTTCCGGAGATGGATTCAAAGGTAAAGAATATTAGAAAAAAATTTAAGATATATGTGGATAAGAACAGAACTTATCGAGAATTTGAGGTGGGTGATCATGTGTATGTGAGGATTAATCCCAAGAAGAGTACCTTGAGGTGGGCCTCTTGTGCCAAGTTGGCTCCCAGGTTCTGTGGACCCTTCCAAATCTTGGAAAGGGTAGGACTTGTGGCTTATCAGCTGGCTTTACCCAGTCACATCTGTGTACACAATGTGTTTCATGTGTCCCTGTAAAAGAGATATGTGCATGATTCGAAATACGTAATTCATTGGAAGAATATACAGGTCGGATAGAAATAAAAAATCCTAACTTGAAACATGATTTCTTTATCAAAATTTGACAAGGAAATTTGTTGTTTACAAGTAGAGCCAGACGACGAATTTTTGGTCAATCCTCGATGCATAATTGACAGGAGAGAAATTATGCTCTGGAAGTGAGTCATCACCCAGGTTAAAGTGTAGTGGAAGCACTTCAGCCCGGATGAGGCTACTTGGGAGGATGAAGGATTTGTGAATGAGGCTTACCTATAGCTATTTTCTGAGCTGGAGTGAAACACCGTGGACAATGTTACTTCCACAAGGTAAGTTGTGACAACTAAATTTAATGTTAACTAGTTAAATGAAATTTTATTATTTTTTTTAAGAAAATACTGAGACACTTAATGTTTTTCTAGAATTTTTTTTCCCTTTATTGTTAATTGTGAAAAATAAATTAGTTATGGAAAGTGGTTCCATAAAAGTAAAAATTATGATGGTAAAGTTTTCCAAAGAACTGAAAGCTGGTTGCAACAGTTTGGAACAGTTACCTACTCCTCTGGGGATAAGAGATTCATCCAAGTGAGGAATAGGGGTTATGTTTAGATATGAAGGAAGAGAGTATAAATTTTTCTTGAGCTGGTAGTGACCAGTGGAAAATCTCTTAGTTTCCTAGTATTTTCTGGTATTGACTGCACTTGGGGTCCTGAGGTCATAGCAGAAAATATACTATCAATCTCTACGTTTCGTTGGTGGAGCACGGGGAAAAGAGAAGGATTTTATTGCCTCTATTTAAGGTTGAGTGGTACATCATCAACAATTTTAGTATACATATAAGTATCTGGTTATTTTTAGTAGTTTAATAAACTGGAACAAAATGATGGGAAATGTATTGATTTTATTAAATGAATTTATTGGAAGCTGAAATATGTATGTTCCTGTATAGAAAAAAAACATATATTGTGTTTATTAAAATCTTTAGGAAAGTTATTGAATAAATTATGTGAATTACTATGCTAAAATAAGGTAAAAAAAATGATATTCTAGAGGAATAAAAATTGTGTAGAATCGTGTGGGGTTGCATGCAGAAAAACAGAGTAATAGTTATAAAGAAGAAAATGTGTAAAGAATTAAACAGTAATTCTTCATTCTGTTAAGAGACAGTAACATAACTATCATAACTAATCAGAGAGAACTGTCGATTCTAGGTAAGGTAAGTAAAACCCAGAATAAATTGTTCCTCATACTTGCACTATACATGGACAAGAAGATAGGTGGTCTGGTCACTAGCATGTAGGAAAGAGAAAATTGTGCAGGTGAAATTTAAAGAAAGAATTTATCTGTGCAAAGTATATGTAATCAAAAATACAACCAAAATTAAAATGTTGTCAGTAAATATGCACTATAGAAAGAAGACCACAAAGGTATTTCTATGGAGATATAGAAATGTAATCTCATCAGAGAATCGAGTACCTCGTAGTAACCAGTCGACATTGGAGCATAGAGTAATACATACAACATATTTGTGCATATATTTAAGACAATGTCCATGGCGTAGACATAAAAATCAAACTCTATGACGAACAGAATAGCGCATATGATTGGTGTGTACGGTGTAAAATATATATTATATATATACATTGCAATCCAAAAACGAAATACAAGAATAAAATTTATAAACGATTTTTTTTTTAAATATAGACAAATACACTAAATTTGATATCTGCATCATTTTAATAAACACACGCAAGGAAATCGGAAAAAACCCTTTTAGAAGTTAAATTCCGGAGGAAGAACCTCTATAATATTACATAAAATTTGGATATAAATATTTCTGTGGAAAATACAAAAAACAGGCAAATGAGCATTTAATTTCTCACCGTCTATTTAATACCGAAGCAAGAAACCTAAATACACTAAGCCAAACTGTAAACTTCCTAACTATGGCAGTAGGGGATGGAGTAAGCCATTTGAAAGTGAATCTCCATCAAAATACCTGGATAGTCAGTAGCGTAGCTTTGTTAGTGGGAGAACGATAAACAAAACTCAATAACTTAAATTCATAAGCTTTGGAGGAGATGTACCTGCAAATACCCCCAAAAAATATTTATAAGTTTAGAACTAATAAAGGAAGACGGAAATTTTAAACTTTAATTTAATAAGTGGAAAAACATGGGAGAAAAAGTATACCTGGTATTACAGGAACTTCCCCATTGCGAGAGAATTCTGACCTATGAAGAAGCAACATAACCTGTTAACATTGGAAGGGGATGAAAATTATAATCTAAGAGAAATAAAAACAAAACAGAAAGTCTAGTTCAAACAAATTTTAATGGTTACCTTCCTGAGACTAGAGCTTCAAATAGGGGACCGAATGCTGGTTTGCGAATGCGCCATGAAGAAAATGAGAGCAGGAGTCACCTTTCCGAAGTTTTTCAAGAACCAAATATGAAACCCAGGGATTGGCTTGGACCAGGTAAGAACCAAACTTCGTGCTATTCACCAAACCCCGAAAATTCTGAAACCAGTGAGTTAAATCGACTTATACATTACACAACAGAGACGAAGCAAACTACATTGCGAAAATTAAAACTCAGAATCTCACTTAAGCCTTTTCGCTGAGAATGTGAATCTATTCTTAAGTAGAGCTGACCCTCCAAGAACACAAAGGAACACTTGCAGAGAAGGAGAAGCGGTGCTGGAAAAGGGAGCCGAGCCGAATAAAGGTTCATATGGGGTTTGAGGAGTTAACAAGTGTTTCCTGCTAGTGAGGATGAATACAGATATCCAAAAGATTGAACGGTGAGGATTAAGGTAGGTGGCCTTGGATCCCACAACAAAACCATGGATATTCGCGAGCTGTTGAGGTCAGTACTAAGCCGGACTGAGGACATTAAATTATCCATAACGTGTCAGTCACCAAATTCGTATAATTTTCATTTTCCCAAAGCACAGATCATAAATGCGAAGATATGGTAAAAGATATGTATTAAAGTGGCAATGAGTACTATGGTTAGAAAAACATGGCACACTTATAACCTTTCATATTATAGCATATGTGTAATGAACGATATTATTACATTTATGAAATTCGATGGAGGTTTAGTTTAAAGTTAATTCAATCATATTTAAGTTGAAATAAAACAATAGTTATAAAATAATAGTTATGTTAAGATTATCTTGTAAGGGTTCAATTTTTATGATTAAGGTAATAAAATTTATTTATCTGAGTAGTAAAAATAAAAATAAAAATTGGTATGAGTGTTATACACCTTCAGTTCATAAGCCGCTTAATACATAATGAATCAACAAACTTAATATGTGTAGAGAAAGTAATTAAGAAAATTGAAGCATCACATCAACACATAATCATCAAGCACATAGACAATAGAAATAAGTGGAAACCCATAAGGGAGAAAACCGCATCTTATTATTGTTGTGATGCAAAGACAAGCTCCAACTTCCACTCACCACTAATTTTCAGTAGGCTCCAACATAAAAGAGAATACTACCTCAAATTCTACAAGCTACAACTTGCAAGGAAGATCCAACTCCCATCTAATTTCTGCAAGCTACAACCTACAGGAGGATCCTACCTCAACCAGGTCCAACTGGACATCTATCAAGCTACAACTTGAAACACAAGCACCAACTCACAAGTATTTTTCTGCAAGCTACAACCCAGAGGAGACTCCTATCTCAACTAGCTACAACTAGACATATATCAAGCTACAACTTCATATGGAAGCACCAACTCCCTCACACTAAAATAAGATCATATGTCGATTTACCTGGATATCAGCTCTATTGTACTCTTTCTTCACTGCTACATTTTCAGCCTTCATATCTACTTCATATCAGCTCCTGATATGCACAGCATCCCTATCGGCCCCCTCTTATTCTTTCACTCTCCAACCTTTCGCAAATTTCTTATATTCTTTTTCTCTCTTCCATTCTGTAGCTTTCAAAAAATATTCAACTCTCTTAAATTCTGTTGCACTCTCTCTCTCTCTCTCTCTCTCTCTCTCTCTCTATGTTTTCTTAACCCTCTACATATTGATATTACTTATTTAATACAAATATCTTCATGACTATTTTCATTCCCTATGGGAATATGTAGTGAATAGGCATGACCCTTTGACTTTCACCCACTCATTCCTTACTTAACATGTTTGGAATGCTACAACAATATATACAATTATGACAGTATCAAATGGAGTTTTTCTTTGCCTAGGAGGCTTGCCTTTACATCACAAACAATATAAAATAATTAATACATTTATAGTTCCAATCAAATATTTCACTCATCCCTTTCAACTTCTTAAATTTTTTTTGTTCTTGGCCTCTTCTACTTGTTTTCCCTTTTTCTTTTATGTTTCTGCATTTATATTTCCAACTATGTTGTAGCATTACTATCTTAGCCCGACTTGACCCATGCCTTTATGTTTTACACTACCTATTCCTATTGCATATCTTACCTTCAGCGTTCTATGTTCTTCTCTGCTCCTTTTCTCTCTGTCAGGTCACTTACCTGACTCTCCATAAGGCCGAAAATACCAAACTATGCAGGATTAGCCGAATTAACCCCACAATTACCCACTAGATGAAGCATGAAACTGCAATTTTAAACAATACTATGACCTGTCGGTCATGGCCCACACAAACACCCTTTTAACGCAGAACATTACAATTTTTTATTTTTATTAACATACATACATTTAGCAATAAAAAAACACATACTTTATAATAGAATTCACATAATAGACATGGAACAGGGTTTTTTGGGCCCCACAATACTTGACCAAATATAATACATCGTACTTCACTTGCCCACAACTTTTAACGTTTAGCAATAGACGTATCTCCTATCTTGTATGATATGTGATCTCATTGCATCACATCCAACATAACTTACCATGTGAACCTTAAGTACAAAAAATAAAATCTCTGATGTGCACTAATGCGCAGTGCCGATATGTGGCTCCTCCCTTTCACCACATCAAAACTTTCTAACCTTACTGCATCGCAAATAAATTAACATACCTTGCGAAGCATAAGCGCTATTCACTAACATTTGTGATCTGTGAACCAATGATTTGTCATTCACCATTGATCTGCTACACGATCTAACGGTCCTCACTGCTTGTCCTTCTTCGCAAACAAGAGGCCGACCTTCTTTACTAGAGGGTCTCACAACACTTTCCACCAATCATAAGAGATCACACTTCACTCACTTTGCAATTTAACTTAGTGGTTAACCTCTATTTTGTGTGATCTATGATATTGTGTCATTCCAACATAACTTACCCTTTGCACACAAAATAACTTACCCTACGATGGCCTTAACACTTAAATGCTAAACTTTGCGATTTGCGCTCTCGATATCTGTCATTGGTCTTCGTTGTATCCGAAGATCCATGCTTGTCTCCTTGCCGATCCACTTTGCATCACAAGTTAGATAACTTAACTTGCGTAGTCTTAACGATAAGCACTATACCCTGCGATGTGCAATATCTTCACGGTTGCGATGTGATTGTCACCGTTCATCTACACCAAATCTATGGTTCATCTGCAAATTCGACTGTCCTTCAATCCTTGTTGTTTCTTTCAAATCCGATTTCCTTCTCTTATGCGCTTAATTCAATATTCAATTCAACAGAGGATTCATGGAAGATCCTTTGTTCTTATGTTTGTTATTCACTCTGACTTGGATTGTCACACTCGCTACACGTTCACGATTTTACCTTTGTTTTTTTGCTTCCTTTGTTCCTTTTCTGCCTTAACTTTCTCTATTGCCTTCGCTTCTTAGTTTCCTTTGTTGCCTTTGCCTTTTTTCTACCTTTGCTACCTTTTCTCCTTTGGTGCCTTTCCTGGTGGTCTAATGCTGCTCCTTCCCTCTCTGTTGCTCCTCTACCTATCTTTTATGCTTTCTTACTGTATTATTGTTTGATCTTCTTCTTTTCCTTATTGTTGTTGCTTATCTACTCATTTGCCTTAATGATAGTTTCAGTGCTGCTACTTTGTGTTCCTTTTCCATCAATGACAATATTTCCAACATTTATTGCTCCAATCCCTTTGATATCTTACATAATGGTTTCTAATATTTAATTGGTTTCTAATTTTGTATAATATGTTTTATTGTACGTGTTCACACATGAATGACAAAATAATTATTTGTCACTATAATTTACATTCAATAAATTCATAAAATAAATTCTTAAACTTTATATTATATATTCAATAAGTTCCTAAAATAAACTCTTAAAATTTATATTATACATGTTCACAAATGAGTGATATAGATAGTTTGAAACATAATTTAAATAATTGCAATCCTTACGTAAAGAAAATCAACCTGCTAGTACATTCATTGAATAAATGTGATTGATATATCCCTTTCATAATGGTTTCTAATGTTTTAAAATTGTAATATAGTTAATTATCATCATAAAAAATTCTTTTTAAATATGTGTTTTGTAGCGGGGATGGTGGTGTGCGAGGAAGGGGATTTTTTTTAATATTATATTGAATTTATGATTATTTTTGTAATTATTATTTTTTTTACTAAAATAATATATTAAAAAATACAAGAGCTAAAAATAATTTTAACAGTAATTAATATTAAAAAGAATTAAAGTATTCATATATAATTAGAAAAACAATGTAACATAGAAAAAGACCATATAATTCCCCATAAACTATCACTTAAACATAAATAATTATATAGTTATGTTTTTTAATTTATTATATAATAAAATAATTTTATTACAATATATTATTATTATTATTATTTCATTAAAATTGTAGATGTACATTAATGATAAATAAAGAAAAGTAATGGAGTACTAGAAGGGCTTTGGTTTTTCCATTGTAATATTCAAAAGAATCACCACTCTCACAATAATAGAGTTAGTAAATTGTAGTAATTGGATATTCTCATTAATACCAAACCATCCACATGCTCTTCTCTAGTTAAAATGTCGTAGAAATTTATTTTTACAGTAATATAATTTTACTATCTTAAAGCTTATTGTTTTCTTTATTTATTTATGTTTATTTATTTATGTCACTTTTATATTTAAAAGAAAATGAATGGTTCTCACTTAGTGAAGGAATTTTTATTATACAAATAGTATGTAGTATATGATATAGCTAAAATAATTTTGTTTATGTATATTTTACTATGAATGTTATTAATATTTTTTCTTTTGTCCTTTACACATGTCTTAATATGTATCCAATTGTGAAGGTCTCCATCAAATCTCCATCTCTCACCCCAAAGGATATTGATATCTTCATCACATTGTTAACACAAGTATGGCGAAGATAACTATACTAGTTTGTTGGATGTTTAGGAAGTCTATTGGAATATATAAGGCCAAATAAGGGGCCAAAAATGTATTTGGCAAGCTTTACATAGTTATGGGTCTTCATTTAGGTTCACTTGAATCTTCCTTTATGATGATAACATCATTCCATGCTACAATTCCATTGTGAGACTCTGTGTTGTATCATATTTTATTTGAAGGAGACCTAGAATGGAGCATTATGAAAGCAATGTTAGGGGACCAATAAAATTGTGATTTCCTTAAGTAAAGAATGAATTTGATGGAAATGGGCAATAAAGAGATAAAAAAGGGAGAATAATAGAACACGAAAATAGTGTTTATTAAAGAAGATCCTAAAAATGTTAGTTTTCAAGAATGATATTTATAGGAAATATCTTTCATACCCATCCATTAAGTGAATTATCTTAAAATCACCTATTCTCTAATGGCACTACAATATTTCACTAGAATAATGTTCAAAGATCCCCATCTCCCTCCAACAATTTTTGTCTTCTATTTCTAGTACAATAGAAACTTCCATCAATTGAACTTCAAACAACCTACTTTAAACATCAAGGTTTATTTTATGTTATCCACGGATGCATGTGGCTATAGATTCATTTTACCGTGTGCATTTACTACTAAGAAAAATGAACAACCTGCAGTAGCAGTATGAAAGTGTACATAAAAATTACTATGACTTTAAGACTTATTTTTAGTTTTATTATCAATTTCCTCTATGTATCCACAATTTGATTTTTTTTTCAATATAACTACCTATTTAAAAAAAACGAAGATAAGAAATTAGTAGATGGAGCTTGGTCATAGGAAGAACTAAAAACATCCCTACAATTCCTAAATCTACTTTTATAGTTTCATGTGTTGCCAAAAGAAGAGTAAATTGTTTTACAAACATTGTTGCATATGCATGGCGTTGGTCATAGTTACAATGGTTTTTCCATGTGAAATTTGATGGTGTTGTTTATTAGATGTGTTCATAATGAAATTATTTCAGTTGTATATGCATTTTTTATGCATGTTAGTGTATATATGTTGTTAGGAATGCATTTTCATGGTTAACAATGTTGTCTATGAGGTCATTGTATGCATTTTAGGTCATCATGATGTTTTTGGTATATTACGATGCTGATGTGTTGGTTGAGATAGAGTAGAAGATGCACATCATCAAGTGAACTTGTATCATTAGACTTTGGATAAAAGCATATCTTCATACACGTATTGTATATTTTCCATGGAAATATGTTGGTTAATGGTTGTTATAAGAATTAGGGTTTTGTACATGTTTGTTAGTCTATTGTTGTTGTGGTTACGTGTGTGGTAGATGTTTGTGAATAAGTGGGGTCATATCCACATGTGACAAATAGTCATGAATGATAGTACCTTGTTGTTATATGCATTATTTTTGTTATTTTTTTATGTTATTTAACTTGATAATTATGTTATATGTTAACTTGCTTATTTTTATATGACAGTTAAATTGATTATGTTATATGTCATTGATGAGCATGTTATATCTTAAATTTATGTTGTGAATATAGGTTATTTAACTTGATGATTAGGGTTATTGCATTAAACTATTGATGTTATATGTATCATGTTAATTTGCATTGTAGTATCTAGATGGTTAGGGTTATTAAATTCATGTATGATTCAATATATTTGTGATGTTGTGTTCTACTAATGTAGATTGATTGTGCATATGTGATTTTTTTACAATTGTTTATGAGTTTATCATGTGAACATCTTAGCTAATTACGGTTGTGGATGTCATGACCTTATTTAAGTTTGAGTTGATATGTTGAGAAGTTACATTTTGCTAATATAGATTGATTGTGGAGATAAGATATCCTCCCCTAAGATACAATAAAGTATGAGTTTTCTCACATCGTCTACTTGGTTCTTTATTGTTTGATTATATCATATATTTTATGTTTGAGTGTTTGGTGTCTATTATGTCATCTTGTTGATTTATTTAACATGATATTTTTTCAAGTTGTTTTAATGTTTGATTAATTACATGATATGATTATGTGTTTTTAAGATTGCATGAAGGAATGATCTTGTCTTAAGATGGTCGTACTAACACATATGTATTGGGAAGGATGATATGTATTTAAGTGTAAGTAGGTGATAGTTGCAACATTATGCACTATAACTAATGAATGTGAGTTGATTGTTCATTATGACATGGTCGTCAGTTTTGGTAAAATTTTACTTCAAATTGATAGATATTTCATATTGATCCTTGGTACATATGGCTCACATGTCTGTTTTGTTGCAGGTCAGCGTGCTTTGCACGACAAGGTAAGGTAGCTCATATTTTTCTATATTTATTATACGATGACAATTATCTATTTATGGTAGTATGTTGCAGGGAATATCATGGCAAAGAGATGGCCATTAAATCTTGAAGAACGCTTTGGTTGATATTTCCTTTAGGATTTTTGGGAAGCCATGGAGATTGAGTCATTTTTTTTGTTGCTAGTCTTCTACTTTTGGTCCCTTGGGATTTGCTGTGCTAGATTTTTGGTATTGGTTGCATATAGTACATGGTCATGAAACTTTGTTGTGGTGTCGTATTACTTTTGGTTTCTCATGGTCTTCTTCTTCTTTTTCTTGTTCATTCCTTTTATGTTTCGAGAGTATTGGGAATTGGTTGGGAAAAGAGGAAGTTATTGGAGCTCGAGGAGAGATAAATGTAACATATCCTGCAACGTAAGACTCAAATGAAGCGCGATGGATGAGTAAAGCGAAGTTGAAGGTAAGAGTATGACAATAGGTTGCGTTGGTAGGGTCCATTGTGGTGGATGGAAGGTGGAAGTACATACATGAGAAAGGTAACCCTAGAGGTAAATCAAATGGATTTGGGGCATTATATTCCTTGGCTAAGTTGGGAACTATGGTTCTCAATGTTGTGCATGCTATGAAAAAAGAAGGAAGTTCTCTTATCCTTTACCTTATGTGATCTGGTAATTAGGTTGTGATCATGATTATGTTGATTTATATATATGTATACATGTATCTATGAATGTATTTAGTTTCTGGCAGGGTTATCATGGATCATGGTAGTTTAATGCTAATGTTTATATGTATATATGGGTGTATGAATGTCATTATCTAACAGGATCATGGCTTTTTTATGCTAATGATTATATATATGTATGTATCTATGTATATTTGTTAATATATGGCAGGGTTTTCAATGGTTATTATTGTGGCAGAGTGATTTCTTATGTAGGTGAATGGTGTAAAGAGGTTCCTAATCTTATGGGGAATCAAGTGAGAAGAGTAGCCTTGACAAATCCATGAGGTCAATATCATGTCAATATGAATTTATATTATATGCTTGTACGATGCCTATGTTTATTCTATGGCAAGTTATTGTGAGGAATACAACAGTATAATTGAAATAGTGTAATCTATGACATGTTGGGACAAGCACAGATAGTGGAAACATAATGGAGGTAAAGTTGCTTCTAGAGTCCATGTGTGTTCTATTGATGTGTCGTACTAATGTTGTGTATATGTTGAGCACGTTGTATATTCATTGATTGTACCTATAGTGATGTGTACATGTAACATATGTAGTATTGTGTACATAGGATGTTGTGTGCCTATTGTATATGTTGTTTCCTATATATTGCATATGCAGTTCTAGGTATATGTGGTGTTATGTAAATGTTGGATACACGCTTCTATGTACATACTGTATCGTGTGCATGTTGGATATGTGGTGTTGTGTGCATGTCGAATATGTGGTGTTGTGTACATATGGTGTTATGTACATATTGTATATTCAATTATATGTATATAAGGTTTTGTGTGCGTGTTTTACATATGGTGATATGTACATATGGTGTTATGTGCATGATTTTACATGTGTTGTTGTGTGCATGTGGTGTTGTGTGAAGGTGGTGTTGTGTACATGTCATGCATGTGGTGCTTCATATATGTGGTATTTTCTAAACATTTTACAAGTGGTGCGGTGTACATTTGGCATTGGGTACATGTTGTGCAGGTAGTGTCGTGTATATGTGATTTTGTGCACAGGTTGTGCACACAATGTTGTGTATAGTTGTTATTGTGTACGTGTTCTACATATGGTACTGGTATATATGTGGTATTGCGTGCATGTCGTACATGTTTTCTTGCGGACATGTTGTACTATATATGTGCATTGTGTAGTCGTGGCATTGTGACATGTGTATTCATTGTGTTGTACACTTGGTGTAGGTATATGTATGTGTATGTATTGTGTTGTGTTGTACCCCGAATGTATGTGTATGTATGTGTTGTGTTTTACACCGTGTTAGAGTCGGTATCTTCATCCCTCCGTCAGAGATAAAAACCTCTTTTGTTGCATTTCATTTTAGGTGTCTTATTCAATTCAGTCATCTGCATTCCATTATGAGCATGGATCTTCTGAAGGAAGGGGATTTTCACTCATATCCCTCATGTCATGTACCTGCTGGTCCGTGTCTGTTCATCAAAGCTCATCAAAATCAATTTTAAAGTCATTTACATTCATTTTTCATCTCCTCGTCAACAAAGGATCATTTTAGGGTTTTTAGTCTCATTAGGTCTAGGGTTTCATTAATTTAGTCTTCAGAATGACTAATAATGTTAGCAGGCACATGAGGGAGGTTTGAAATGAGTTTTCATTGCAAAAATTTCATCTCCATAATGCTTGATAATGATTCTTCTTCAAAACTCTGTTTTGAAGAAAAATCGTCAATTTCATCCTTTGTAATAAATGTAATGTAATTTTCAAAGTTTTTTCAGTTGTAAATTTCTTCAGGCGCAGCCCTGGTCTCCTTTGCCAAAATCCCATGCCTGCTATCCCTGTAAAAAATAGACAAGAATTTCATCATTCAATTCAAAAAATCACAAGGAAACAAAAATAGAGTTATGTGCAAAGTGCCAAAGTCTGCAACATTAGAAAGTGAGTTTGCCAAATGAAAAATCAAATTATTTTTTCATATATATAATATATTTTCACATTCAACAGTTCATTTGCACACCAAAGTTATCAAAGAAGCCGAAGAAAATCGTGGAGGGCGAAATCAGTGTTTGGAGGCTGGGACTATGGGTGAGTTTACCTGCGTGGCGCATTTGGTGGAGTTCGCGGCGCATACGGCTATTTTTCTCCATGCAAATTTGAACTAGTGCGGCGCACACAATAGGCACGGTGCACTGGGTTGTGTCTGTGGTGCATTGGCCCGAAACAAAAAATTTCTTGCCATCTCTCTCAAATTTCAAAACGAATTGGTCCCATTTTCTCCAAGTAAGTTCAAATCATCTTGCAATTTCCATTAATCAGTGTTTGGTGTTGTTTGAAAGATTGGTTTTGAGAATTTGAATGCCAAACTATAAACCCTATCTTCTTGTTGAAATTAGTTCCCTAGGGTTTTGAAATTGGCGTTTTAAAAATTAATTGTGGTGCCAAACTTGTTCATTTCCCATCTTGTTCATCCCTTCCTCTCACTGTTATACTATCAATACAAGCCCCATTTTCCTATCTCTAAATCATTTTCCTTTCCTATCACTTTCCCTTCCCATTTCATTTGTAAAAAAAATTTCCAAAACCCCAAGTTCCCCAAACAGTCAAGTGGTTGTCCCTTGTCCCTCTCCTTTGGCACATATTTGGCATTGAAACAAAGCACCAAATTCTCATTTTCATCTCATACAAGCCAAACATAGACCTTGAAACACCATGGAGACAGACACTGATACATCATATGACAGAGATAGCGATTCTACCACTGAGCTACATGCACTGAGAAGGCCTCATAAAGGTGGCAAACATGTGAGAGAAGAGCCCACCTCATTGACCCAATTGCAGGATTGCCCACTTGCAATGGCATGTTTTCAAGAGTAGTTATGTTATCAGTACTGTGAGATGATTGCTAGGATTCAGCATCATCAGGAGTTGGCTCGGTTGTTTGTATTACATTTTCATGATGGTCAGGTAACTCTTGCTGGTGTAAATTTCACTTTGACACCGAAAACCATATCTCATGCAACCGGAATACCGAATGTGGGTGAACAGTGGAACAAAAGACAGCAGGTGGAAAGAGTTCATTATGAACCATACATCAGGCCTAGCTATGTGAGACAGCTCAGCAGGGTATTCCCATTCCGGTTCCTGAAGAAATCCTATGCGCCTCTGATGAGACTCATTATAAGATACTTCAGTTGTGAGGGTCGATTTTCCCGCCTTTATGCCTACCACATCAAGTTGTTGATACATTTCACAAGAGTGAGGATGATGAACATACATTATTTCATGTGCTGGAACATCGAGAGAATGACCACTCTTGTGCAGAAGAAAACTCTCGAGCAGCAGTACAACAGTATTTATCATTATGCACTCATCAAGATTGTTGTTGTACATCAGCTTGGATTGCAGGGTATTTCACGGGAGGATTTCATTTCCCATGACTTCTTCACAGCCCCTCAGCCTCCTCTGGAGATTTCTCATGAGCCAGGTGAACCTTCACATCAGCATGAAGGTCTCGAGGCAGAGCCTATCAGTGTGCCAATGTTTGTTACTTATCAGAGAGGCACTAGAACATTATTTGCAGCAGCCCGACGAGTACTATCTCCACCCGGGGTGGAAGGGGTCTCATTGCCGTCATCAGCAGCATAGGTACAGGACAGGGGTAAGAGGCCTATGCAAGATGAGGGCCCTTCGGGAGGCCAGGATACTATTTCATATTGATTGATGAGGATTTGAGCTCTCCAAACTCAAAGTTGAGAGAGATCATTCAGGAGAAAAAGGCAGATATCGACACATTGACCGACAAATTGAAAAGACCTCAATGGATCATAAACTATCTAGAGTAGTGGAAAAAATAGTTGGAGGATCAGCAGACAATCATGGAGTTGCAAAACATCCGTGAGAACTGGCAAGCTACCCGAAGAAGCCCAACCGAGATGACACCCATTGAGCAGGAGATTGAAGCTGATAGAGAGACTTGGCTCGAGAGGGTCAATATTCATCTTTAGAAACTGTTGGAGAAGGCAAAGAAGGAAAAGAACATGCTCAGGCACATGAAGAACCACTATTCGGCACGAAATCACGTTTGCAAAGCGAGGATCAAGATCATGAAGGCAAGGCTAAGGAGGGCACTAAAGCATCGTAAAAAGCATGATAGGATCCAAATTTTGGCCGAAGCTTCTTTGGCCCAGCATAGTGCTTGATGATGGGAATTCAGCCCAAATTTCAAGAAACTTGCGAAAAAATTTGTAAATTTTTAATTTTTGGGCCTAAAAACAGATTTTCCTGCCCGACGCGTAGCGCCACTTGGCACGCGCTTATAATTGGCAGCTCTTCTGGAGGAAAAAATTGTATTTCTGGATTTTTCATCAAAATTTATGCATGCTTATGGATTACCTAAGTATTTTGACAAATTTTGGGTTGCCTAAAGTGTCAAAAACACCCTAAAAATGGCCTTTCTGCCACTTTTTGCACACACAGGAAGCAGTGTTGGGAGATTTGATTTTTGGAGGGGAAAATGGCAACCAAATCCATAAATTGCACTTGGGTTGGAAAGTAGACAGGTAGGGCTTTCGAATGAGCTATCCTGTGCTCAATTTGAACTTCGAGAAGGTCCTAAAAATTAGCCTCAAACTTGTGTTATGCATAGAGATTTCAGGCGCGGCGCATAGGGAAATTTGGCCTATTTTTCACTCAGCAGCTCAGAATTTTGCCTAGTTTTGGCTAGTTTGACTTTTTCATGTAAATATTGATGCAAATTGATGTAATTCCATGAATTTGATGTAATTTTGGCACATTTTTACTCATTCTATTAGATTCATTCACCAAAAGGTGAAATGTAAGTGAATGAATCAGTTTCCTATCATATAGAGGCAAGTTGTTTCATTGCCTATTTTCCAGTTCCTAGTTTATATACGGTTGAAACAACTCCTAGAATGATGAGCTCGACCCCTAGAGGCATTGAAATGAGTTGGGATTGTCTATATCATGTATTTTCTCAGTCATTTTCAGGGTTGGACACTTGGTATTGCTTGGCACTTCATTGTACATTTCATCTCTGCAATTTTGGCAAAGGAATAGACCAGGGTTTGTAGCACTCTTTGGGATACATGTGGCTCTATGTTTTGATGGTGTGTTTCTCTATGTAATTTTAAGTTCACTGATGTTTATGTGTACCATTTTCCTTCTCCTTTCATCTTAAATTGAATAAAAAAGTTATAAAGGTGGAATTCATTAGATTGCTTTGCTCTGCCTTTAGTTTTGTTTAATTTTCCATTTTTTCATCTGTTTGAAGAGGATTCTTGAAAGCCTCTTGCCCTCTTTAGCTCCTCACTGGTCTGAACTATCCATTCATTCAATATAAAGCATCAAAACAATTTCCTTCCTTGCCCCAATCAGAACTCTGCAAAAACTAGGCCTTATCCCCGGATCCAAAACTACCTTTCCCTTTGTTTCCAACAAAAACCCCCAAAAACACAATCAAAATCCTTTACTTATATACCTAGCCTAAAATTAGCTTTAAGTTCAAGTCATCTCAAGCCCTATTGATTATTTTTGCTGATATTGACCTGGAGAGAGCCCTCTCCTGATCTGGTAGGGCTAGCTACTAGACTGAGCATGGTTTGATGTTACCCTGAACTCTGCCTTCCTTCAGCCTGAGGTAGATTTAGGAAATAACTTAGTGGCGACCATACTGGGGAAGTCAAATGATTTTCTTATTGGTGTTATTTGTTTTATAAGCTACAGACGGAGCCTGAAGTTATGCCAGGTAGCCTTCAAAATTCTCTTTCTTTGCATTAGTGAAAGTAGATAAACGTTGCTTCAGTCAATCTCTGGTCTATTTTGTAAACGTGACACTTGACTTGTAAATTGCCCCAGTACATCAGATCATTCTGGACTTTTGGGTGATGAGTCTAGAATTTGATAGGCTGAACAAGTTGGTTTTCTCCCTTTGATTTTGAAAATAATTCAACACACTGGCTTCCAGAAGACATACAAGAGAAAATCTGGATCCTGATCCATCGCCAGTGTATGAGAATCCCAATCTGATTTCAAGAATTCTTCATCGAGAAAGTCCTGTGATTCCTCTATTAAAATCTCATTCATGTCCCGCTGTGTTTGAATATCTTGAAGATCTTGAATTTGACGAACAATTTGAGTTGTCATTGTTTGAGACTAAGTCTGAAAGTGCGATTGGTTCTACTGTAATAAATCCCTAGTTTTTCAAGTATCTTGAAATTGAACAGGCTAATAGATCCATTGACAGTTACATTTTGAATATTCAAAATTCTATTCTGGCAACAAATATTCCTGAGTTTATAGAGTCTGCATCTGAAACACTTGGGCCATCAGCAGTTACATATGGTTCACAAGTTCATACCGAGCCTCCTTTCATTCCTACCATTCCCATACAGACATCTATTTCTGATAAAAAATCTACAGTATTATCGCCTTCATCCACACCACATACACGTCATACATCTACTGCTCCTACTCCTCATATATCTCCAAGACTGGTTGTAAATCCACCAAGATCAATGGCTGCTCAATTTGCACCCCTTCTGTTGCCTCAAAACTTGGATGACATGCCCGTTGACTATCAAAGTAAGATTCCATTGTTTGATGGTACTCCTCAAAGTGTTCCTACTCAGAAAAATATTGATAGAATGGCAGACTTCTTTGATCTTCATGAGATTGATGCAGAAAATGTGACCATGAGATTGTTTGTGCAAAATTTTGGAGGAGAAGTAAGAAAGTGGTTCAGAGCTTTGCAACCTAGAAGTATTGCTACATTGGATGACCTCCAGAGACAATTCCTGGATCGATGGGAAGTAAAGAAAGATCCTCTTCATATCACTTCTGAATATACCAAGATCAAGTCCAACGTTAATGAGTCTGTCCAAGACTCTGTATTAGATTTAATGTGGTTTACAATGCAATTCCTGTTGATTTAAGGCCATCTAGGAAGTTGGCTTTGCTTAAGTTTCCAGATGGTTTTGATCCAAACATGGCCCATCAATTAAGAGAAAGAGATCCAGCCACTTTGGAGGACATGCAGAAAATTGCAGTGAGTGTTGAAGCTAATTTGAATGACAAGAGAGCTAGATTGAAAGCATAAAAGAAAGTCACAATAAAGGAAGAGGCTTCTACTTCAGATCAAGTACTTCGCAAGGTGGGAAAGATGATTGAAAGATTAACACTTGATAAGCCTAAACCACAGATCAGAAATCCTAACTTCTGGGGCCAGCAGCAACCAAAATTCAGGATCAAACAACGAGAGCAGCGAGCACAAGAACCACCAGTAGTAAAATAGCAGGTAAAGACACGTTTACAACAGAATTTTGTTGGTCCGGAATCAGATGATGAAGAAAATGTAATCAGGGAAGAGAATCACTTCTTTACACTTGATGATATGCTAACCTTTATCACTAAAGATGAGGAGTATGCAAAAAACTCAGCTGTACAAAAGGATGAGGATTTTATCTTGGAAAATGAGACAGCTCTTGAAGAAGAGTCAGATGAGTATCAGAGAGGTTATATGAATTCCTTTACAACCCAGCAGCAACAATATTCTCTTAGAAATAGAGATGTTCCTATCAACCCAATCCAAAAGAGAAAGGAAGTGTCAGCACCAAAGAATGATGCACCCATTACACAAAAGAAGGGAAAAGAGGTAGCTGATCCCACTACCAGAAAGTCTCTATTAGCAAATGAAAGATCTAGTCAGCCAATTGTATCGAGGGATAAAGCTGAGAAGAAGGATATTTCAGCCAAAGAGGTAGAAAAAACTTTATTTTTTAACTTAGAGAGTGAAATTTCTAAGTTAAAATTTTCCATTCCTTTGACTGAGTTGATGAGAAATAGCAGCTATAAGGGTCAGGTATTTAAAATTTTGAATTTCGATCTTATGTCTAATATGGTGAATGTGGAAGATGATCAACCTGAATTGATATTTGGACCAACATTGGATGGTGAGTCTCCCGATATTGATGTGCCTCCTTTTTATATCAGCCTTAGATTGCATGATTTTGTGTTGCATAATGCCATGTTTGATTCTGGAGCCTCACATAATCTCATGCCAAGGGAAATCATGGAAAAATTGGGATTGGACATCACTAGGAAGTATCATGATCTTTATTCTTTTGATTTTAGAAGAGTACAATGCATTGGGCTTATCAAATATTTGGTGGTTAGTTTAGATCAGAATCCGACTAAGAATGTTTTGATGGATGTGGTTGTGGTGGATATTCCTCCTAGATTTGGCATGCTTCTTTCCAGATCTTGGGGAGCGAAATTGAAGGGAACATTGCAGCTTTATTTCTCCTATGCTACCATTCCTGTGTTTGGTCAGAAGAGAAGATTATATCATGAGCAAAATATGAAGTATATGATCACCAGCAAGGAGAAACCAGTAAATCATCCGATAAATTATGTACATACAGATTTAGAGTCTTTTGTTTTGTATTCAGATAGTTTCAATGATGTAAATAGTTAGTTAGTTGAAGCAGAGGACATTCCAGAGATCACAGAAAATTTTAGAGAAGTTTTGAAGAAAGAGAGACAAGAACTTGAAAGTTCCGTTGAGCAATCAGCCTTCCGACAGCAGCAAAAAGTTGATGGACAGCAAGCAGAAATAATAGAGCAAACAGAATTTTAGCACTTGGAAGAAGATGAAGATGGTTTATGGACCATGGATTTTGATCGTGCAGTTGGAAGTGATGGTGCTGGAATTGGTATTTGGGTACGTAGCCCTTTTTTTACCCCTAAAAAAGTACCGATTAATGTAAGGGTCTGTTCTTACAAATTAGCTTTTGATTATTCGAATAATGAGGCAGAATATGAAGCTTTGATTGCTGGTTTGAAAATTCTTAGAAAGTTGAATGCTAAGAGGATTTCAGTATATGGCGACTCCGAGTTGGTAATTAAGCAAGTGAAAGGTGAATTCCAAGCTAAGCATCCTCGAATGCGGGCTTACCGAAATGCTGTTCTTGATATCTTGAATTTTTTTTCGAACTATACTTTGACTTGTATCCCTCGTATTCAGAATGGTATTGCAGATGCACTTGAAAAGGCAACAAGTAATTTGAAGATTCCGATGAAATAAAGTAACAAGTTTGAAATTCATGTGAAACATCGTCCAACTGTCCCGGACAATCAAAGGTATTGGCAAGTATTCCAAGATGATGATGAGATTGATGAATTTCTACAAAATGAAGGCAAATTCAAAGACACTTCAATTGACATGGAGCTTGATGATGGTGAGACTGATGTGCAAATAAATCAGATGGAAGTATTGCAGCTGAAAGATAATGTCATTCATAAAGGTCTAATACCTTTAGAAGAGATTCTTGATCAGGATGACGTAGCTAGAAAACCAACCTTGCGGCCAACCGAAAAGGGGGTTGAAGATGTGAACATTGGATCAGTTGAAAATCCAAATATGGTGAAATTATCCAAAGCATTGTCACCGGAGGTAAAAGAAAAATATGTTATTTTATTATCTTCTTTTTTTGATGTATTTTCTTGGGACTATTCAGATTTGAAGACGTATGATACCAATATAATTCAGCACACCATTCCTATCAAGCCGAATCAAAAGCCCTTCAGGCAGAAGTTGAGAAGGATAAATCCGAAGTTTTTGCCCTCAATTGAGAAGGAGGTGAATCAATTATACAAGGCTGGTATTATTGTTCCTATAAGATTTTTAGATTGGATTTCCAATTTGGTGCTCATACGCAAGAAGACAGGTGAGACTCGTTTGTGCATTGATTTTAGGAATCTGAATAAGGTTTCTTTGAAAGACAATTATCCATTGCCCAAAATGGTCACATACTGCAGCGATTAGTTGGAGCATCTCGTATGTCACTACTCGATAGTTATTGTAGGTATAACCAAATTCTGGTCCATGAGGATGATAGAGACAAAACAGCATTCACCACTCCATGGGGAACTTTCCATTATGCTAAAATGCCTTTCAGTTTGAAGAATGTTGGTGCGACATTTCAGTGAGCAATGGATATGGCATTTGCAAATGAGAAAGATGTTTTCCTAGTTGTATATCTTGATGATCTAACAATCTTTTCTAATTCTGATGAAGAGCACCTTTACCATTTGAAGATTGTTTTTCAGCGACGTAGAAAATATGGTGTGTCACACAATCCGAAGAAGAGTTTGTTTGCCATGGATGAGGGCAAACTTCTTGGTCATATTATCTCAAAATATGGCATCCGTATTGACCCAGCTCGAGTTGAAGCTATTCAGAAAATTGATCTTCCCCGGAAAAAAAAAGAGATTCAATCCTTTAATGGTAAGATGATTTTTTTACGACGCTTTGTGCCTAATCTTGCTAAACATCTAAGAGATATTACAAACATTCTTAAGAAAGATAGCATAGTAAAGTGGTATGAGGAGGCGGTAAAGTCTTTCAATTTAGTGAAGTTGGCTCTTTCTTCAACTCTGGTTTTGATCAGCCCAAATTATACTCAGAATTTTATTTTATTTTCATTTGCTTCAGAGCATACTATGGCAGTAGTATTAATGCAGAAAAGAGATCAGCATGAAAAACCAATTGCTTTTTTTAGTCGTACCATAAGAGATGCAGCCTTGAAATATAACATAATTGAAAAGCAAGCTCTTGCTCTTGTGAAAGCGTTGAAAGATTTTCGGGTATATATTTTGCATTCTCATATTCTTGCTTATGTTCCTAATGCTGTTATAAAGGATGTTTTAGTACAAACAGATCCAGAAGGGAGACGGGGCAGATGGATTGTTGCCTTGTTGGAGTATGATTTGGAGATAAAGCCTACAAATCTTATCAAAGGACAAGGGTTGTCTAAGCTAATGGCTGAGTCAAATCTACATGCCTTGGACATCAATCTCATTGCTGATATGTCCGAGGAAAATGAGGAAAGTTCATCAGTTCAGGTATCAGAAATCTTTGTGATTTCTCCTTGGTATTCAGATATTGTATATGTGCTTCAAAAAATTTCACCACTGCCCGACATGGCTAGAAACAAAACTAGAACTTTGAAATTGAAGGCTGCTAATTTTTGTGTTTTGAATAATTCACTCTATTGGAAAGATCCCGGTGGTTTTTTGTTAAACTGTTTGGTGGAAGAAGAAGCAAAGTAGGTTATGGAGGATTTTCATAGGGGAGATTGCAGGGGTCACCTTTTTTGGAAAACAACGGCCAATAAAATTTTGAGAGCGGGATATTATTCGCCGACACTTTTTTCTGATGTGTATAAGACTATCAAAAGCTATCATGAATGTCAGATTTTTGAAGGGAGGCAGAAATTGTAGCCTTTGCCGCTTAAGCCCATTGAGGTAAGTGCTCATTTTCAGCAGTGGGGTTTGGATTTCACTGGCGAAATCCATCCCGCTTCTTCAGCTCAACATAGGTGGATCCTAACAGCGACAGATTATTTCACGAAATGGATTGAAGTGATTCCCACCAGGCAAGCTACAGATTCGGTAATAATTTCTTTCCCTGAGAATAACATTTTGTCTCGTTTTGGTTGCCCGAATAATTTAATCACTGATAACACAACAACTTTCAAATCAGAAAATATGATTGAGTTTTGTGACAAGTATAAAATCATTTTGGGACACTCAACCACTTACCATCCACAATGCAATGGATTGGCAGAGTCCTCCAACAAGTCTTTGGTCAACATCATTATAAATTTTTTGGAAATAAACAAGAAAAGTTGGCATAAGAAGTTGGTCAATGCAATTTGGGTAGATTGAGTGAGTCAGAAGAAATCCATTGGTATGTCACCTTTTGAGTTAGTATATGGAGTTGACATGATGTTTCCTACCTCTCTCGCAGTTCCAGTGGTCAAAATTCTACAGGAAGCTGGCAGTGAAGGTGATCATATGCAGAGAGGAATAAATCAAATGATCCATTTGTAGCAGACGAGAGAAGAATTTTTCCAAAACACTTTCAAGCTGTAGGAGAGAATTAAGAAAATCTATGACAGAGAAGCAAAGGCAGACAAATTCCAATTGGAGGAAGTGGTTCTGAAATGGGACGCAAGAAACAAGGAAAAGGGTAAGCATGGTAAGTTTGAAAATATCTGGAAAGGACCCTTTAAAATTGCTGCATATCGGGGTCAGAATGCTTTTCTTCTGAAAGAGATGAATGGGGAAGATTGTCCAGGAGGACCGGCCAATGCTCGGCTGCTCAAGCGGTATCATTTCTGATATTTTTTCTGCTATTTACATTGTCACTGTACATACCAGTTTATTTCAGTTTCATTACAAGTGTGTGATGTGATCTTGTCTTCAGTTTGGGGCCTGAAGTGAAGGCTATAATTCTGAAGAATGATTTCAGCTTTGGTTTTAGTTTTTCAGGTTTTTCAGTCATTTTAGTTTCAAACTTGAGTCAGTTTGAGTCAAATTTTCAGTCAATAAATGAGTCAAGAGTCTTGTGCTAATTTTTTGAAGTTATGGACTCCATAGCCCAATGGATGAAGGCACTGCCTACTCTCCCAGAAATCTATAGTTCTTGGCACCTCCCAGGAGCTACCATCCCCATTGGAGCCAATGTTAGAGTGGGTATCTTCATCCCTCCATCAGAGATCAAAACCTCTTTTGTTGCATTTCATTTTAGGTGTCTCATTCAGTTTAGTCATCTGCATTCCATTAGGAGCATGGATCTTCTGAAAGAATGGGATTTTCACTTATATCCCTCATGTCATGTACTTGTTGGTCCGTGTCTGTTCATCAAAGTTCATCAAAATCAATTTTAAAGTCATTTACATTCATTTTTGGTCTCCTGGTCAAAAAAGGGTCATTTTAGGGTTTTTAGTCTCATTAGGTCTAGGGTTCCATTAATTCAGTCTTCAGAATGAATAATAATGTCAGCAGGCACATGAGGGAGGTTTGAAATGAGTTTTCATTGCAAAAATTTCATCTTCATAATGATTGATAATGATTCTTCTTCAAAACTCTGTTTTGAATAAAAATCGTCAATTTCATCCTTTGTAATAAATGTAATGTAATTTTCAAAGTTTTTTCAGTTGTAAATTTCTTCAGGCGCAGCCTTGGTCGCCTTTTCCAAAATCCCATGCCTGCTATCCCTGCAAAAAATAGACAAGAATTTCATCATTCAGTTCAAAAATTCACAAAGAAACAAAAACAGAGTTATGTGCAAAGTGCCAAAGTCTGCAACATTAGAAAGTGAGTTTTCCAAATGAAAAATCAAATTATTTTTTCATATATATAATATATTTTCACATTCAACAGTTCATTTACACACCAAAGTTATCAAAGAAGCCGAAGAAAATCGTGGAGGGCGAAATCAGTGTTTGGAGGTCGAGACTGTGGGTGAGTTTACCTGTGCGGCGCATTGGGTGGAGGTCACGGTGCACATAACGGTCGCGGCGCATAGGGCCGTTTTTCTCCATGGAAATTTGAACTGGTGCGGTGCACACAACAGGCGTGGCACACTGGGTTTTGTGTGCGGCGCATTGGCGCGAAAGAAAAAAATTCTTGCCATCTCTCTCAAATTTCAAAACGAATCGGTCCCATTTGCTCCAAGTAAGTTCAAATCATCTTGCAATTGCCATTAATCAGTGTTTGGTGTTGTTTGAAAGATTTGTTTTGAGAATTTGAATGCCAAACTATAAACCCTATCTTCTTGTTGAAATTGCTTCCCTAGGGTTTTGAAATTGGTGTTTTAAAAAGTAATTGTGGTGCCAAAATTTTTCATTTCCCATCTTGTTCATCCCTCCCTCTCACTGTTATACTATCAATACAAGCCCCATTTTCCTATCTCTAAATCATTTTCCTTTCCTATCACTTTCCCTTCCCATTTCATTTGTAAAAAAAAATTCCAAAAACCCCAAGTTCCCCAAACAGTCAAGTGGTTGTCCCTTGTCCCTAAGTTTGTCAAATTTTCAAAGGCAAATTACCACTTGATAAGACTCCATTGTTCCCACTGCCCTTTTTTCTCCTACATTCCCTCTCCTTTGGCACATATTTGGCATTGAAACAAAGCAAAAAATTCTCATTTTCATCTCATACAAGCCAAACATAGACCTTGAAACACCATGGAGAGAGACACTAATACATCATATGATAGAGATAATGATTCTACCACTGAGCTACATGAACCGAGAAGGCCTCGTAAAGGTGGCAAACATGTGAGAGAAGAGCCCACCTCATTGACCCAATTGCAGGCTTACCCACTTGCAATGGCATGTTTTTGAGAGTAGTCATGTTATCAGTACTGTGAGATGATTGGTAGGATTCAGCATCATCAAGAGTTGGCTCGGTTGTTTGTATTACATTTACATGATGGTCAGGTAACTCTTGCTGGTGTAAATTTCACTTTGACACTGGAAACCATATCTCAAGCAACCGGAATACCGAGTGTGGGTGAATAGTGGAACAAAATGCAGCAAGTGGAAAGAGTGCATTATGAACCATACATCAGGCCTAGCTATGTGAGACAGCTCAATAGGGTATTCCCATTCTGTTTCTTAAAGGAATCCTATGCGCCTCTGATGAGACTCATTATCAGATACTTCAGTTGTGAGGGCCGATTTTCCCGCCTCTATGCCTACCACATCAGGTTGTTGATGCATTTCACAAGAGTGAGGATGATGAACATACCTTATTTCATGTGCCAAAACACCGAGAGAATGACCACTCTTGTGCAGAAGAAAACTCCCGAGCAGCAGTACAACAGTATTTATCATTATGCACTCATCAAGATTGTTGTTGTACATCAGCTTGATTTGCAGGGTATTTCATGGGAGGATTTCATTTCCCATGACTTCTTCACAGCCCCTTAGCCTCCTCCGAAGATTGTTCATGAGCCAAGTGAACCTTCACTTCAGCTTGAAGGTCCTGAGATAGAGCCTATTAGTGTGCCAGTGTTTGTTACTTATCAGAGAGGCACCAGAACATTATTTGCAGCAGCCTGACGAGTACTATCTCCACCCGAGGTGGAAGGGGTCTCAACTTCATCATCAACAGCATAGGTACAGGACAGGGGTAAGAGGCCTATGCAGGATGAGGGCCCTTCAAGAGGCCAGGATACTGGTTTCATATTGATTGATGAGGATTTGAGCTCTCCAAGCTCAAAGTTGAGAGAGATCATTCAGGAGCAGAAGGCGGAGATCGACACATTGACCGAAAATTTTCAAAGAGCTCAATGGATCATAAACTATCTGGAGTAGCGGAACAAACAGTTGGGTGATCAGAAGAAAATCATGGAGTTGCAAAACATCTATGAGAACCAACAAGCTGCCCGGAGAAGCCCAACCGAGATGACACCCATTGAGCGGGAGATTGAGGCTGATAGAGATACTTGGCTCGAGTGTGTCAATATTAATCTTGAGAAAATTTTGGAGAAGGCAAAGAAGGAAAATAACATGCTCAGGCACATGAAGAACCACTATTGGGCACGAAATCACGTTTGCAAAGCGAGGATCAAGATCCTAAAGGCAAGGCTAAGGAGGGCACTAAAGCGTCGTAAAAGGTATGATAGGCTCCAAATTTTGGCCGAAGCTTCTTTGGCCCAGCATAGCGCTTGATGATGGGCATTCAGCCCAAATTTCAAGAAATTTGGGAAAAAAAATTTCAACTTTGAATTTTTGGGCCTAAAAACAGATTTTCCTGGCCGACGCGTAGCACCACTTGGCGCACGCTTATAACTGGCAGCTCTTCTGGAGGAAAAAATTTTATTTCTGGAATTTTCATCAAAATTTATGCATGCTTATGCATTACCTAAGGATTTTGACAAATTTTGGGTTTCATAAAGGGTCAAAAACACCCTAAAAATGGCCTTTCTTCCACTTTTTGCACACACAGGAAGCAGTGTTGGGAGATTTGATTTTTGGAGGGGAAAAGGGCAACCAAATCCAGAAATTCCAACCAAAAAATTAGACAGGTAGGGCTTTCCAACGAGATATCCTGCGCTCAATTTTAACTTCGGGAAGGCCCTAAAAATCAGCCTCAAACATGTGCTACGCATAGAGATTTCACGCACGGCGCATAGGGAAATTTGGCCTAATTTTCACTCAGCAACTCAGAATTTCGCTTAGTTTTGGCTAGTTTTACTTTTTCATGTAACTCTTGATGTAAATTGATGTAATTCCATGAATTTGATGTAATTTTGGCACATTTTTACTCATTCTAGTAGATTCATTCACCAAAAGGTGAAATGTAAGTGAATGAATTAGTTTCCTATCATATAGAGGCAAGTTGTTTCATTGCCTATTTTCCAATTCCTAGTTTAGATATGGTTGAAACAACTCCTAGAATGATGAGCTTGACCCCTAGAGGCATGGAAATGAGTTAGGCTTGTCTATATCATGTATTTTCTCATTAATTTTCAGGTTTGGACACTTGGGATTGCTTGGCACTTCATTGTACATTTCATCTCTGCAATTTTTGCAAAGGAATAGACCAGGGTTTATAGCACTCTTTGGGATCCATGTGGCTCTATGTTTTGATGGTGTGTTTCTCTATGTAATTGTAAGTTCACTGATGTTTATGTGTACCATTTTTCTTCTCCTTTCTTCTTAAATTGAACAAACAAGTTATAAAGGTCGAATTCATTAGATTGCTTTTCTTTGCCTTCAGTTTTGTTTAATTTTCCATGTTTTCATCTGTTTGAAGAGGATTCGTGAAAGACTCTTGCCCTCTTCAGCTCCTCACTTGTCTGAACCATCCATTCATTCAGTCTAAAGCAACAAAACAATTACCTTCCTTGCCCCAATCAGAACTCTGCAAAAACTAGGCCTTATCCCCGGATCCAAAACTGCCTTTCCCTTTGTTTCCAACAAAAACCCCAAAAACACAATCAAACTCCTTTACTTATATACCTAGCCTAAAATTAGCTTTAAGTTCAAGTCATCTCAAGCCCTATTGATTATTTTTGCTGATATTGACCCGGAGAGAGTCCTCTCCTGATATAGTAGGGCTAGCTACCAGACTGAGCATGGTTTGATGTTACCCTGAACTCTGCCTTCCTTCAGCCTGAGGTAGATTTAGGCAATAGCACACCGTATGTATGTGTATGTATTGTGGTTTGTTGTATAGTAGATGTAGGTCTATGTATTATGTTTTGTTGTAGACCGGTTCTGGGTGTATGTATTTTGTGTTTTTGTATGCCATGTGTGGATGTATGTGTTGTACATTATGTGTATGTGTACGTGACTGAAGAGAAGAAATGGAACTGTGTGCTTTCCAGGTGTGGCAACCAATCAGGTGTGTGTATGAAAAAACAAAGGCAAGAGTAAGGACCAATGAATGATACATATTGGTATTTTATTTCAGATTTATTATGCATGTGATTTTTTATTCTAACTTATGATGGTTACATGTGATTTATCATTATGGTTGGTTATTTCAAGTGATTCATTATTTTAATTTATGATGGTTACATTTTCAGCTAACCAGATGTGATATGTTTATACATGATGATTTAATCAAACAACTTGTTTGACTTGTTATGATAAGAAGTGAACAAAATTACAAGTGTACCTTATTCACGAGCTACCAATGAGGTATGATGTGAATTTAATTCAATTTATTTTGAATCTAATGGAATTTATGTTCTTGGTACAGGAAGCACGAAAATTCCTAGTTGGGTGGTTGAAATTGACTAGAAGAACCGACAACATCAACAAAAGGAGTTTGAACATGAAATAATATGTTGGTGAAGCACTTCAGTAGTAGGGCCATTATGGGATATTGGTACCCAATAGTGTCCATTGATTTTCATCACCATGTTATGACCTGTATGATGGTTTCCAGGGAGGTATATGCCTTGTTTTTTGTAAGTTTTGATGCGAGGAAGCCTTTCCAAGGGATTGATATCTAGAGATATGGGATGCCCAGGAACATGGAAGGTGAGTGACTACACAGAATGGGATTACAAGATTTCCCAAGGGAGTATGTAGTAGAGAACAGAAGGATAGGGTAGATATACTTTGGTCCTTCGCATTTCCAGATGGAATCATATGCACATTGGGATTCTGCCCTAGAAAAATGAGTTGGTAATTGTTCACTGAGGGTACTATAACATAGGATTGTAGTGCTAGATATTAGATTTAGCTTTCACTTTGGAAGTGGATTCTGGACATCTTGGGAAGGAAGTTAATCCTGGTACTACTTTGAGGGTGGAGGTCTGAGCCTATGGATTCCCTTGTTTCATCGTATCCTTATATTTGTTGGTTCAGAAAATGTGTATATGTGTATATTATTGTAAACATTATATTCATATGGATTTATAAAGCTCCATAAACATTATGGTTATTTGATGGTTGGGAAAATCTGGTTTTTATTATAAATAATGTAATGATTTGTGTTATAAAGATCTAGTAACAATAGGATTTTCATGTTTTTAGTAGGTTGATTATTATAAGTACCGCAACAAGCTATGTTATAAATCTCCATCCAAAGTATGATTTGTTTTCAAGAGTCTTGTTGGTTGTAGGTGTCACTGAAAATCGATGATGGTGTTCCCCCAAGGGGGAGTGTTCTTTAACAACCCTTGTTATAAATACATGTAATATATATATATATATATATATATATATATATATATATATATATATATATATATATATATATATATATAAGGCCATTGTTGATGGGACACTTATTCCAAGTTAAATGGTTGGAGAAACATCCTAGTGGGTGTTCATTTCAATTATTATGGTTAAAGGAAATTGGCAAAGGCAATGGAAAAGGATTTGAAAAGGAAAAAAGGAATTAATTACACTTTTATATATGAAAATAAAGGAAATTAGCATAAAAGGAAGGTGAAAGTCACAAGTTGCATGTGAGAAGGAAAATGAAGGAAAATAATGTAAAATATAAAAATAGAGGCATCATTGATAAAAAGGATTCTAAGGATCTGTTAGCAAGCTTTTGCTCAACATTTTTATAGTTCTGTTTTGGAGCTCTCTCTCTCACTCTTGGACACTTAGATTTTTCTTTTAGCACTTTGGCATTGGATCAAGAAAGGAAAATAAGGAAGGAGCCAACAAGGAAGAGAAGGATGAAGAAACTAGTGCAAGATTATTTGTATGTATCGAATTGCCTGTGCGATTCCCTTCCTATATTTGGCATGAATGGTTATGCATGTTTGTTGTTGGTACTCTTCTTGTCATTAGCATGGTTTTTTCTAGGTGTGATAGAGTTCTTAAAGCTTTCCTTTTCCATTTCCGAAAAGCCTTGAGGTGATGGGTTCTCATGTTTTGGTTGAGCTATATTTCTGGATAGATTCGAAGCAGAGTGAGATGGATCCCCAAAAGGAGGAACACATGGCCTAGTGATCCCTGAACTGGACTATGGATCATTGTAAATCCATTTTCCTAGTAAGCCCTAAACGATACTTTGGGTTGCGGTAAAACCAACTATTGTGTGCCTTGATGGAATTAGGAATCTTCAACTCATGAATGGCTAGATATATGGTAAATCCTAGAGATGTGTGCCCACAGTTAGGCCTAGTGATCCGGTGGGGATTACAGTAAATCCTGGAGGGTGGTGTCTCAAGTATGGCCTAATCATCCCTATATTGGACTGTGGATTGTAGTAAAGCCTAGAGACTAGGAGCCAGTAAAATTCCCCATGGTGTAGGTGGAAAACTGCAGTAGTATCCATGCTTATTTGTTTCTATTTTTTTTTTATGAGTCCCACATTCATGCTTGGAATATGGCACAAGTATTATTTGCTGAAGAGAGGTTTGGCTCAACCAATCTATCATCGAGTGTAATGTGGTAGTCCCATCCTGTATTGGATTTTTCATTGATTAATAAGAAGTTCTTTCCTTGACATCCTATGTGCAAATGTACTGGTTTGTAAGCAGATTCTATGGTTGATTTATCCTTGATATTTATGTTGTTATTATTTTTTTTATAAGCATGTATTATGACATTGATGATTTATGCTTCTCATCATGTTTTGATTTTTAAATGAATTAAAAATGTATCTATAACCTAATTGATGATAATGAAGATAATGATATAAGGGAACAATGATTCTTAGTGATTCTCAAATAATTATGAGACCCCTATGCTCAGATATGTTGTTTAAACCTAAATATTACATATTTTTGACATGTTTGACGGAATAAATGGCATGGATATTAGGGCACCAGTCTAGACCTTGTCGATATTTTTTTAAATGTATCATTGTTCCATTATTATAAATCATTTCTAAACTTTTCATTGATTTATGTGTACAGATCTAGGATTTGGGCCTGAAAGAGTGGTTCAAATCTTGGGTACAGTGGCATAGGACTGAGGGAAAAAGTCCCTAGATGCATGCATGCGCATGTTATGGGAGCATCCAGAGCCTCCCAGATGCACCCTTTCCCATATCAAGGGAGCGTCTAGGGGTTTAATTCTATAAAAATTTGGTGGGACCCAAGTGATGGTTACCTGATTGGTTGGGATGGCTCTTGTGGGTTGTGATGCTGATGCAGAAGATCTTTATGATTCTTTTCCATCAATTCCACTTCCTCAAGGTCACCTACGAGGCTAAATCAGATCATAGTATTCTATTGTCACATGTTTACCCCAGTTGGAATATTACTTGGGTGTATATGGGAGGAGTGTGTTATAGCATCTGGTAAAAATATTTCCTTGTATGGTAAATGAAAAATCTATCGAGTTGACAGATAAACTGGTTTCTTTGGATAAAATCCATGAAACTTTGAAAGACCTTGTGAAGGATAAAATATTGGGTCTAGATGGATGGCCTATGGAATTGTTTCATTTCTTCTATGATACAATGGGTTTGGATCTCTTGGATATGGTTGAAGAGTCCCATTATTTGAGTTACATTACAGTAGCTATCAATGCAACCTTCATCATCATGATTCCCAAAAAGTTAAATTCCTCATATTTCTCTGATTATAGGCCAATATATCTATGTAAATTTTTTTAAAGCTTATTTCTAAATTAATGGATAATAGAGTTAAGAATATTTTTTCTTATCACTTTTCAATGGAACAACATAGTTTCCTCTCTGAAAGACATATCCACGATGTTGCGACTATCACACAACAATGTATCCATTCTATCAAAACCCATAAGCTGAAATTTTGTGTGATGAAAACTGATATCATAAAATAATAGGATAGGATAGATTGACACTTACCGATATTTATTCTTCACAAAATAGGTTTTCCTCATAAATAAATTAATTAGATAATTGATTGTGTCACTTTAATGAATCTGGTTCTATTAATCAATTCTTTTTTTACTATATTTTTTTGGATTTCTATAAGATTACGTTAAGAGTGTGTTATTTCACCTCTTTTATTCCTTCTCTTAATTAATCGACTAAGCATAGGGTTTTGGGATTCTAAGGAGGCTAATAATATTTATGGATGTAGGGCCGCAAGGAAAATTTCCACTATTGGCTATGTGTTATGTTCTTTCCATGATTAGCACCATGTGCCTTACATTGCACCAATGCAACAAGGGGGGGGGGGGGGGGTGGGGTGGGTGTGGGGGGGGGTGCGGTGCGCGGGGTGGCAGTAGCCCCCGTTGCAGTAGCCCCCGTTGTTAAGTAGTTATGAGGGGGGAGATAGCCGCCCTAGATAGGGCCCAGGGAATCACCCAATGAATTTTTTTTATGAGGACCCAATAATAGTTAGGCAGACCCAAGGACGATGGGCATACGTACCCATGGTTTTGTACAGTGGATTTGCACATGGTTTTGGGCATGATTTTTATCTGTCCATGATATTTTGTAGATCCGGTCAAGGGAAATATGATTATGTTCTAATAAAGGGTTGGTAGATTGGGGTTTATTAATGCTTCAACATGTATATATATGTATAACATTGAAAGGAATATAATAATAAATCAATCCAGTTGTCATGGTTTTTGGATCCAGGGAAAAATATATGTGTATATTTTTTATTTTCTTTCAATCGTATATTTTTTATGTTTTAATAATATGTTTGCAGGTAATTTATATACAGGGTTAGAACCTACATTTGGTATTAGAGTTTTTTCATCTTCAAGGGTGTTTCTTTATTGCTGAGGGGTTTTTCTCGAGCCTGGGGTAGACCCCATTCAATGGGATATATGCATGATAAATTCTTATGGTGAAATAATATGGTCAACAATGGAAATATAGAGATCAAGAAATTTAATGGTCAGATTTTTTATCTATCGAAGCTCAAGATGGGGGATTTGTTGGTGGACTGACATCGATGGATTTTTTAATATCTAGGTACAACACCAATAGGAATGGAAGTATAATACTAAGTGTAGATGGATTGGAAGGAAAAGAGAACAATATGATTATGTCTCCTAGATTAAATATTGTTGAATGTATCGGGGGAAGCTAAGGCAAAGGCTTTGAGGGAAAATCTAGGTACTTTGTACCAATCTAAGTCTCCGGTGAACAAACTTGTCCTGTGGAAAAAGTTGTATAAATTGAGGATGAGGGATGGAGACTCAGTGAAACGGAATATGAATGCCATTAGTATTGTTGTAATCCAGTTTTTATCTGTTGATATAAAAATATTAGATGAAGATAAGTGCATTAGTTTGTTATAATTTCTCCAAAATTCATGGAATAATATTGTTGTTTCAATAGGTAGCAATACAAATAACTTGAAGTTATATGAAATAGTCTCTTCCTACTTGTCGAAGGATATGAGATGGAAATATATGTAGAGCCATAATGGATATGGCCTATTTATATGCGGGTGTTCCCAAAACATTAAAAAAACAAGTCCTTAACTAGCAGATCTAAATCTATAGGGATATTTAAATCTCCAGGAAAATTTGTAAACGTGCACTGGAAATGTGGAAAATAAGGGCACTAGAAAAAGGAACGTAGATCTAAATATCCTAAGAAAGGAAAGGGATCTGATGACGCTTCTTCTACAGAAGGGCGAAAACCACCTCCGATGAGGGTGGGGATGTGTATTTGGCTTCTTCTTCAAGTACATATGTAGATCCTGAGTTATGGTTGATTGACTTAAGTGCATCCTTTAAATTCACTCCCCATAGGGAGTGGTTCTACGAGTATGATAATATTATGGTGTTGATTTCCTCCTAGGGGATGATAAGAAGGCCAGGATCATCAAATATAGAAAACACAGGCTAACATTGCAAGGTGGAAGGATTAGAACATTTCTTGGTGTTATTCTTATCCTTGAATTGGCGAGAAATCTAATTTTTGTAAGCAAGATGGATGATGCAAGTGTAAAAACAATGTTTGAGAAATAAGCCTACAAGATGGTTCAGGGATCACTGGTATTAGTGTGGGGATTTCATATTGGAACTCTATAAAAGCTTTCGGGAAGCATTGCTATTGATGGGTGCAATAGTTTTTTGGTTCTTGAAACTGGAGAATAAAATATAGTGGTCTTTGGAGAAAGTACTATGTTGTTACACCAAATAATTCAACATATTATAGAGAATAACCTTAGAATACGGCATTTCAATGGTATGGTAGAAGGTATGTCTAATTTTTATTTGAATTTCATTTTTTTTTAACATTATATATATGCGAAGAAGAATCAGGTGAGTTTCCCCTGTGGTGCTAAGAGGGTGAAATGGATATTAGAGCCTATGCCTAGGGATGTTTTGGACCTATTTTGGTTCCATGTTTGGGTAAATATGTGTACTATGTATCATTTATATATGACTTCTCGAGGAATACATGGATATATTTCCTGAGGAAGAAACGTGAAGTCTTTGATGTAAATAATTTAAGGCTCTGGTGGAAAATTAGATAGAGAAGAAGATCAGAGTGTTGAGGATAAATAATGGTGGAGAGTTATGAAAGAAGGAATTTGAAGAGTTTTTTAAGATGTGTGGAATAGCACGATAAAAGGCTACTCCATACACACATCAACAAAATGGGGTTTCAAAGAGAATGAATAATACTTTGATGGAAAATGAAATAAGCATGCACAATGTCACTGGGTTTGGATAGGAATTCTCGACAGAGGTAGTGGAGACTGCATGTTACCTGTTTAACATATCACCTTCATCATTGTTGGAGGATAAGACTCTGCATGAGGTATGGACTGGTAAGAAACCCTCTCACTCACATCTCAGGCTATTTGGTTTTGATGAATATTTACATGTCACAAAGGATAAAATATCTAAGTTAGACAGTAAGTATGAAAGGTGCATCTTTATTAAGTATAAGGATGGTTTAAAAGGTTATAAGATTTGGAACCCATAAAAAAATAATGTTGTGTTAAATCAAGATGTTGTGTTTAGAGAGGTCAAAGATGTTATTAATCTTGAATTACTACCAAAGGAGCCAAAAAATATAGAGCTTGAAATGGAGGAAGAATCATACTCTATAATAGAACATGAATTAGAAGAGGAAGAGCCACAGACTCTAGTTTTTAGAAGATCAATTCAAGGGAGAATGCAACTAGAGAGATATAGTTGATTTTATTTCTATTAAAATTTTGATTTATCTATTAGTAATGATGATCCCAAAACTGTTAGGGAGGAAGTGGATTCAAAGGATGGAAAACTCTAGAAATAGGTCATGGTTGATTAAATAACACCTTTGGACAAAAATAAGCCTTTAGATCTGGTGGAGTTGTCGGTTGGAAGGAAACCCATTGGAAGTAAATTGGTGCTTGAGAAGAATATGAATGAATAAGGCAAGGTAGAGAAATACAAAGCTCAATTTCTAGAAAAAGGCTATTCCCATGTGTCAGCAATTAATTTTGGTAATATGTTTTCTCATTTTTCCATGTTAGATTCTATTAGATGACTTTTATCTATTACGGTTGCTTTTGATATTGAGGTAGAATAGATGGATGTGAAGACAACAACTCTTCATGGGGCTATGAATGAAGATATCTACATGAAGAAACCTAAACTATTTGTGGTTAAGGGTAATAAATAATTGGTATGTAGGTTTAAAAATTCTTTGTATTGGTTAAAACTTTCACCAAGGATGTGGTATCATAAATTTGATACATACATATGGGGACTTCACTTCACAAGGAGAAATTCAGACCACTTTGTATATTTTCAATTAATTGATGACCTTGTTATTTATTTGGTCTTGTATGTGGTTGATATGTTTTTGATTGGAAATGATAAAGAAATTATCTGGGATTTGAAGACCCAATTTTTCTCCAAATTCGATATGAAGGATATTGGTGTTGCAAACTGTATTTTGGGCATAGAAATTAAATAGTATCAAGAAAGAGGAAGCTCTAGCTAAGCTAGAGGAACTATGTTGAGACAAAACTACAAAGGTAATACGAGGGATAGTAAATCGATGAAGGTTCCTGTTCCTGTAGGTGTAACGTTATATGTTCAAAAATGTCTTAAGAGACAAGAAGAGGAAGAGGACATGTCTTGTGTTCCATATGTGAGTGTAGTTGGTAGCCTCATGTATGTAATGGATTATACTAGGAAAAAAATTGCACATGCTTATGTGAAAACTAGGGAAGGTGCAATAGACAAAAGAGAAGTGTATTTTTAGGTATTTTCATGGTACTAGTGATTATGGTGTGTTATACCAAGGAAGACTAGCATTGGACATAGTTTTGAAAATTTGTGGCTTTGTTAACACAAACTAGGCTGGAGATATAGATAGAAAAATAACTACAGGTGGGTATGTTTTTAAGCTATTTGGAGGATTAATCGGTTGGATGAGAAAGAGACAGTCTGTAGTGGAACTTTAAACTAAAGAGGCGAAACACATTGACACCACTCATTCAAGCACAAAAACAATTTGGTTGGAGATATTTTTTTGAGTATGGGGTTGGTACAAAAAGCTATAAAGATAGACTCTAATACCCAATGCCAAATTTTCTTGGTAAATAACCCTCCTTATCATTCAAATATAAATAATATCGATCTTCAATATCACTTTGTGAGGAATATGTTTGAAGAGAAAAAAGTGTTGCTATCAAAGCTGGACACTTTGAAAAATGTTGTAGATGCATTGAAAAGTTTGTGAGCACTAAGAAGTTTTCTTGGTGTAGAGAAAAAATTGGAATTATAGGGATATAACAATGAATAATCTCTCTTATGACCTCTTGTGTGGAAATAAAACAACAACTTGGATAATGCTCGATATGTGTTATGTTCTTTCCATGACTAGCTCCACATGGCAACACCCCTTGTCGATGGGTTTGCAGGGGGGCGGTAACACCCCTACATGAGGTCTAGGGCAGTGCCCTCGAAACTTTTTTTTTATGCATACCCATAGATGGGTGGTGGACACAAATATGGTGGACGTACCCACCCATGGTTTTTTGCATGGGATTTGCCCCTTTTTTTAGGCATGATGGTTTTCTTCCCATGGTATTTTTTAGATTTGGTCAAGGGAAATATGGCTTTGTTCTAATTATGGGTTAGTTGATTGGGTTTATGAATTATTAAACATGTAAATATATGTATTTTAACATTTAAAGGAATATAATGAAAAATTAATTTGGTAGTCTTGGTTTTGGGATTTAGTGGAAAATCTCTGTGTATATTTTTTTTTCTATTCTTACCATTGTATATTTTTTCTGTTTTAAGAATTTGTTTGCAAGTAATTTATGCATAAGGTTAAATCATACATCCACAATAGATTTAATGTTCTTTGATGGTGTCCTCTACTTAGGAGAGGAAAAGATCTTAGAATCAAATAAATTTTATCAGGTAATTACAAAAATTGGGAATTTTTTTGGCCTCATCATGAACAAAGAAAAATATGAACTTATCTCAAACGAGATAGACGAGGAGGTGACACAATATATTGAAAATACTTTTTGGGTTAAATTCAGATCATTGGTTGGTGGATTTCAGTATTCATGTTTTCACTTGAATCTAAGCAATTACAAGAAGGATCATTGAAACTAGCTTATTATAAAATTTGAAAAGAATCTTTCTCTGTGTGTAGTTTTTAACCTTATACAAAAATTATCTGCAAACAAATTCTTAAACACACGAAATAAACAATATCTATAGCATAAAACATAAAAAAAAATATACACATATATTTTCCCCTCGACCCCACACCGGGACTACCAGCTTGATTTTTCATTATATTCCTTTTAGTGTTACAATGCATAATATATATACATCCCAAACATTCATAAACCCCAAACCATTAACCATGGATTATAACATGATAATCGTAGTTCCCTTGATTGGATCTACAAAATACTATAAACATAAAACCATCATGCCCAAAAACATGTGAAAACCCATGCAAAAAACCATAGGTGGGTTCGCCCACCTAATATAGGGTCAAAAAAAAATTTCTCGGGTCACTGCCCTAGACCCCGTGCAGGGGGGATAGCACCCCCCTCCTACCCCCTCGACAAGGGGGGGAAGGGGGGGTGCCTCCCTGCTACTACACCACGCATAGGCGTAGGATTGTTCACCACCCTCCCACCCGCCCACAACTTTGCACCTTCTTGTAATCGTGGAAATAATATAACACACACCCAACATTCTCCCACTTATTCTTTTCTTTCCACAGGAGGAAACATGAGATCTTAGTCATTGGTCCAAATTGGAAATGTCGATTGTTTCTATACACAAAGAGAACTTGTCATTGATCACAAACTTCATCAATGAATCTGTAACGTTCTTCAAAGTGTCCACCTTTACTAGCAACAACCTTTTTTCCTGAAACATATATTTGACAAAGTGATATTGAACATCAATGTTCTTTGTCTTTGAAGGATAAGCAGGGTTCTTAGCCAAGAAAATTGCACTTTGGATATCACAATCTGTACTTATAGCTCGTTTTACCATACCGATACTTGAACAAAATCTTTGCAACCAAACTGCTTCCTTGCTTGCTGTTACATAGCATTTTGTCACTATCCCTGCAATCCCTTGCCCCACATATTGGAGGGTCTTTCCTGTGACCTGTGGGCAGTTTCATACTCTACAAAAAATTTCTTTGTATCCTTCTTCATAAGGACATGATCTCTCCTGTTGAAAATTTCCTCAGAAAGCCCATAAAAACCTATGTTTTGGCATTGGCGCGGGCAGCCAGTTCACCCCTCATGCCAATGTGGAGGATTTGCACTAGAGCTCGCACCAACTGGCACTCTGTCTCTTTGTTGTGCTCGTGCCATCCTTTTTGGGAATTTTTTTTAACAAATTAGAGGTGGAAGTTACCTTTAACCACCTTGGGAATGACTCATTGCAAGTGGTTCAACTCGATAAGCCACGGATCTCCTCCTTTAGGAAATGGTTGATGGAACATTCTTTGAAGATAGGACTTCTGCCATGATTATAGGGATCCTAACCTCTCCTTCTACCTCTATATAAACAAGCCTTCTCCCTTTACAAAAGTTAGAGATGAACATATAGCCAAGAAGTTGAACTTGGAGAAGAGATATTATAGCTGAGTAATCACTATAGAGAAGGTTGAACCAAGGAGGATCCCATAGAGAGAGCCCTGTCTAAATTCCTGATGAGCTTTGTGAGACATGCTCCAGTGGAACCCTGCTAGAAGAGATCACGACGTCGAAACCTGGTTGTAGTCTTCCTTATTTAAATTAATAAACTCAACTATGGTATTGATTCCATCTCTGTGTTATGTTTATTTGAATCATTTGATTTAGTCTTCTTCGACTGACTAATAGTTAGGAATGCAAAATAGTATGTTGTGTATCATCTTCATTTCTTGTGTATGTGCAGGTATCCGGGCGTGAGAATGAGCAAATCGTGATTTTTTGAATCAGGAGCAAGAGGCAGCCATTCTCCTGGATGACACAACAATGCAGGACCTATGGTAAGTGATCTACCAAGTCTTTTTCCATTCTTAACTAGGAATTGATTTCATAGCATGTCTCGTTTGTGGCTACACCCACTCTAGGGCTAGTTGGATCGCCTCTGTCTGTAGAGGGGATTTACCTCACCAACAAATTGGCGACTCCACTGGGGATCAGTGTGAGTTTGTCTTTCATCCCTTAGGTCCTCTTCTTGGTCTTTTCTTGCTTGGATTTCTTTTCTGATTATCTTTGCTGAGTCCAAGACCCCTATTCAGCCCCAGAGGATTAGATAGGATCTTTGTTTTTCGAAAATATTTTTTTTCTAAGGTTGGCTTGATTGGGACAGTTTCTAGTCTGACAGTTATGCCTACTGACACTTATTTCCAGTTCGTCACCTGTGCCATCCCTTGTCTAGCACAGATAACAGCTAGACAGTTTCGCCATTTCTTGTAGGTGCTAGGGTTTTCCTTGTTCTGGATTTTTTGGTTAGTATTTGTTTTTCTAGGTGTTTTCTTCACTTGATTTGAGTGCTTTGAGATTTTTTGTGATTGTGAACAGCCTCCTCCTTTCGGTTGTTTTCCCGTTTCTTGTCAGTATTATAGCCCTAGGTTTTTCTAGTGCCTTGGCGTGCTGAGCCTCCTATAGGAGTTTTGGTCTTTTGTTTTGCAGCCACCTTCATTATTTGCTTGATTGCATTTAGCTCCCTGGATCTGTTTTGATTGATGGAATTTGGTGGAATGAGTCTTGAGTGAGTCTTGCCTCCTTCATTCAGTTTTTCTTCTTTTCACTCCAAGCGTAGCTCACATTGCTTGTATGGGTCTATTTCGACATCTTTCTTCGGTTTGAGAGATTGTGACATTGGTTTGAGTTTTTGTCTTGTTTTCCTTTGAGTTGTTTGGATTGTTTCACTTCCACTCTCGTATTTATATTCTCGAACTAGCGTGAAGGTTTATTTTTCATGTCATTTAGTGCACTCTTTGCTCTATTACATTCAAAAATAAAAAAAAATAAAAAAAAATTGCTTTCATTCTTGTTCGCATTGTCGAATTGGAAAATATTTCACATAACTAGCATTGGGCATTCTAGGAAAGATTTATCATTTTCATTAGCTTGCATTAGGCACTGTAGTGGATGATTTTTTCTTCTCATTATTTGCTATCTCTTAAAAACTCTTAAATTTCTTATAGATAGCTCTTCATCGAACGAAATGGTATTTTAGGGAATGTAGCTTGCATTTAGGGATTCATGAGATTCAACATTCAGTAGGAGCTTAGAATTGAAACATGAATACAAGATCAAATTAAAATTTATTCAATTAACCTAAGGCAACATTGAAACCTAAGAGAATATTTAGTGGTCTAAGTTAGAGACGTGTTCCGGTGTCTTTAAACCTAGTAGCTGTTGCTCGCCATTTGGCTTCAGACAATGCTAGTACGGACTTTTGCTCCCCGTACTGTCAAGTATATAAAGGGAGACCCCTCTAGGTTGCAATCCTTTTATCCATAGGAAGCTGAGTCTGCCACCTTGTAACCATGATACACCGAACACAGCATTCGGGGAGATAATGTGCATGTAGGTCAAGTCCTTGGTTGATTTTTTCTTTCATTTTATAACCAAGGTGTATATGGGAGTTCACGGGGACCTGGTACACCCTTTTACCTAGACTACCGGAGCAGTCATTTTTTATCTTTACTGACTCCATAAATTTGAAAATATCATCAAGCACTTGTCCTTTCATGCTCATTTCAGAATGAAAGAGACTAGAGTCATCTTTGAATGTTTCTTGACTCTTAAAACATGAGACAACAAATTTTTGGTTTTAATTTGGTAAATCAAACTACCTACGATTACACACCCTTTAAAATTTGATTACTTGGACTATCTTTGCTTGCCTTGGTTTTGAGACAAGGGTCTTCCTTTTTTATATTTTTGCCTTTTTTCATGTGCTACAGTCACAATGGCGGAACGATCGGTTTCATCTACTGGTATTCCTTACATGGACGATTCATTTGAAACTTCACATACTTCTAGGTGTTCCGAGATTGAGCAGCCTCTCATCCTGTCAGAGTACCACTTTGGAGAACCAGTTGAGTTCCATTGGCCCCTTTCCAACGCTTGGTTTGGGTTTGGGGTCGGGGACCATTCCCCCCCCCCCCCCCTCTCACATCAGGATCACCATTTTTGGCTGCTATCATACCTCCTAGCCCCCGTACTCTTTTGCAAGATCTTATGGTGGATTCATATATGGACTCGTCTAGTCATAACAACAATGAGAGAATTTCAGTTTCTGATGAAGAATACCACCTTTTTCTAGAAAACATCCATCCAGACCCTACTCAATATTCACCATCGGTGTCACTTCCAGCTAGATATAGGTCTCTAGGTCAGATTATAGCCGGTATTTCCTCAATGGCAACATCAACTCCGTCAAGGGGGGTGGTTCTCCCATTATTAGGGATGTCATCGATGACACCTGTCTCGTCGACACCTTTTGCTACATCTATCCCCACTAGGCCTACCGTCTGTGTGGCTGCATTGGCACCGGTCATCACCGCTCAGTCATTAGGAGTTTCGGCTTCGGTAGAGACTTCGATTGCCATGGCAATCCCTAACGGCCTTTATTTTGAGGAGTATCGGCTAGTTGTTCAACAGCAGAGCTCCCAGAATAATCAGTCCTCTCAGGATCTCAATCGTCCTTATTTTTCTCATTATGGAGAGGATGGTACCCCGATTTATTCACTTCCATTTCACTATGATGAGCATGACAACCCTATCTATTTGCCTGCTCCTGAGGCTTATCAGTACATTAATGGTTTTATACCTACCTTACCTATGAAACCTTCTAACCAACAAGGACAACCCTTACAAGGACAACCTTCTGTTCAGCAAGGATATTCTTTCAGCCCATAAGAACAACCCTTCCAGGGATAGTCTTCAGCCCAGCAAGGGTATGCATATGACCCATAAGGGAAACCCTTATAGGGACAACCTTTGGTCCAACAGGGATTTTTTTACGGCCCTCAAGGTCATCCTTACAATCCTCAAGGTAAACCTTTCCAAGCTCATCCTCTGGTCCAAATAGGGCAACCTCAAGGGCCTACAGAGAAATTGGTATATCAACCCAGACCTTCATATGGTCCTGGGGGACAAATCCATCCATCTCAACCTTTGGTGCAACCACAGCAGCCATATTTTTTGATTGGTAAAAGGATTTGAGAGCTAGGACCATCTTATGGTCCTGCCACAGGTCAACCTAGTTATCAGGCACAACCTGGCCCACCCCAACCACCAGGCCAACCTGCTCAGCAGGGACAACCTGGTGGCCCTCATCAATCAAGTCAACCTATTCAACCAGCACAACCTGCACAGGCTATTAACCTTGCTTAGCAACCACTCTATTCTATGCCACAGCCAAATCAACCTGTGTGCTTGACCTTTTCAGCTCAGAAGGACCCCACTTATCAGTAGCTCATTCGACCCCAAGGCGGTTATTTTCCTCAAGTTCAATCTTGACCAGTTTACAACCCACCTCAAGGTTCTACTTACTACCCTCAACCGCCAGGCTATAATTATAATCCGTAGAAAAATCCCTACGATCCTCAATCAGGACCCTCGTATACTTAGAATCGGTATTCTGGTTCTCAGCCGCCATATCAACCAAATTATCTGGCTTATACCCCTTATGGTTAGAATCCTCTGGGAAAAAACCAATGGAGCCAGAGTTATGCTCAACTAGGATGGAATATGGGTATTTGTCTTTATCAGGGACCTGCTATGCCTTTTAACCCTCAATTACCTTTTCTCACCACATTGGAGTTACCAGATGTGCCCAAATTGACAAATGATCCCATTCTTCATGACCCAGATTGGCTCCTGGTTCCAACAAAGGTTCTTGGTGATTTTCCCAAGTTTGAGGGCAAGTCTGGAGAAGACCCCCAAGCACACATCATGACATACCATTTGTGGTGTTCTTCAAATTCTTAGGTGGATGACTCTATCCGACTTTGTCTTTTCCAGTGCACTCTTACCGATGTTGTTGCTAAGTGGTATATCGAACTACCTCGTGGTATCTTTCAAGATTTCAACACTCTTGCTATGGCATTCCTTACTCATTTCCAGTTGCCAGTTCATTATGAAGCCGGGTCGCATCTCCTAACATTCTTGAAACAGGACTGGGCTACCCATATCTCAGACCACATTCATGAATGGAGATGACATCATTTATTGATCAAGTTTGAAATTGTTGATAAGCTTCTTACTCATTGGTTAACTACCTCTTTTTTCAACTAGATTGTGAAAGAAATTGCCATGGGGGCATGTATAACTGAGGAACAATCCATTTCTCGTGCCCAGTACCTTGATTTAGTGTACTCCCAATCGGCCATTTTGTACGACACCTTGACTGAAGCTCTAGGACCTGGGACCTCTAAAGTGCCGAATACCCCATCAGTCGACATCGTTATTGGTTCTGTATCTCAGACTTCACGTAAGTCTTCCAATGGAAATCAGAAATCAAATTCTTCCAATACTTCTACTCCTCAATCTACCGCAGATTTCACTAAAACCTCAGAGGTCAATGCCATTCAGGCCAATCCTACGGACAAGACTTCCAAGGGAAAAAAGAAGGGAAAAGGCAAGGCCAAAGCCGATGCCCTGAAACCATAATCATCTAAACCTCGTGCTGATGATGGTTCACAGCGAAAGCCGAAGTATCCCTGTTTGATTTTTAAAGAGGGTCACTACACTAAGGATTTTCCTCGATGATCCGAGGTTAGTCAACTGCTCGAAGGTGCTAAGGAAAGTCCAACGGTCCTTAAATAAACTTTCCCATCTATGCAAACCTAGATTTTCAATCAATCGGCACCATCCACATCATTTGGCTCTCAAGTATTCATGATGAACGGTTCTACACCTGTTTCCATCGCTACTTGGTAAAAATATTATGCTGGCTCGCAGCAGGTAGCCAGGAAAGAGATCGCTGATGGTCCTCCTCCCCCACCTACATCTGGTTGATATTGAAAGGCCTAGTGCCGAACCCGTTGTACGGTCACTTTCTAAAGGTGTTCTCTAGAAATATTCCTATAATCCTAATGCCTGTGCTGCTTAGCATTACAGTATTGTTGAGGATTTAGCATAGGCGCCATCCGCAATGTCCGTGTTGGAAGTACTTCAGAGTTTTCCATCTTAACGAAAGGTTTTATTATCTACGATCAGTGATATTGATCCTGCTGATTCTAGTCTTCTCACTTTCGACTTAGAGAATTTCGTCCCCCAACTTCTACACCAGATTGCGCTTGTCATAAAATTTGATATTAATGGTCTCAATATCCATAGGGCCGTTGTGGATGAAGGTGCATCCACCTGTGTCATGTCCTCTGCTTGCTGGAAGGCTATTGGCTCTCCAGCTCTCACTTCGTCACCCAATGCCCTTGAGGCCTTTGATGGAAGGGAACTGAAACCCTTGGGTGTTCTCACAAGCTTACTAATCACGTTGCAATGAAATACGATCAACATTGAAGTAGAAGTCATTGATGCCAAACTCAATTACAATCCTCTACTTTGTTGCAGTTAGACTCATGCCATGATGTGTGTTATGTACACCATATTTTGACTTCTAAAGTTTCCTCATGAGGGAAAATGTAATATTCCTAATTAGCAACATCTAAATGGAATATTCTATTTTTTTTGGTTTTCCGTCTATAGTTTGTAAATAAATAAAAAGTGAGTGAAGAGGTTCTAACTCACTTAAGTGAAATAAAACATCCACCTAGTAGCACAACGTTGTGACTTAAGTGCGAGTCAAGGGGGGGCCTAACACCATGTAGAGGAGGGGGCCTATGTACACTCTAGAAGCTTATGTAAGCTTCTGCGTAGATAAGGATGAGGATGTGGAGGAGAGAGAGAGGCTATGTTGGGTTTTGGAGGGAAACCAACGTTATAAAAGATGGAGGAGCCTCCTCATTTCATTCATTCATGAGTTGTTGATTTTGAAGTGAGACTTTTGTCTTCTTGAGGAAGCTGGCTGTTTAGCCTGTCTACAGCACTATTTAGTGCACCGAGTGTCTTCGTGTGGAGATCTCACCCTTAGCCTCGGGGGACTTTGAGTGCCTGCTTGTGAAATTTTAGTTTTCTTGAATTTTGTGAGTCATTTAATTGTTTGGGTTTGCTACGGAGTTAGAGCTTATAGAGACTGCATAGTCACTAGGAGAGAGGACGCAGTCCATTGCGAAGGAGCTTTGGCTTGGGGTTTTTGTAGGTGATTTCACCAAGATTTTGAGTAGAGGGTTAGCCTTTCTCCATCGAAGGTTTTTGGTAGAGTCTGTGGCAGTATTTCAGCTATTTCTGTCCAGCTACTGCACAGTGCCTTGGAGGCCAACGTAATTCACTGGGGAGACAGTTTCTGGTGGTTTTTGGGGTTGACCATTCTTGGAATGGTTTTTTGATCTTGTTGGGGTTGTTGAGGAGAGGATATTTTCTTATTTTAATCTCATTCAGGCAAGGGGATCAGCCCCTAATATTCAGTCGATTCCAGCAGTAGCAGCTACACGACATTTTTCCAGCAGATGGGACACAGTTCATAGAGTAGCCATTTCCTGTCTTTTTTGAGAGTGTTTTCTCACTTTCATTGCACAAGATCGCCTTCTGTACTTCATTACATTTCTCAGATTAATAATATGGCTCAACATTTTCTCTCTATGTTTTCTGGTTGAGTTGTCGTAGTTGTCGTTGTTGCCGTAGTTGTTGTATTCTCTTTCTATTATATTTCTATTGTTATTTTTGAGCATTCTAGTTCTATACCACTTGGTGCATTTATCTTTCACTCTTAGATAGAGTCTGGAAAGGGCTAGGTAGCCTCTGGATCTCATCCTCTTTTTAGAGGCGATATATCTAGTAAATTCCCTCTTAGTCTATCTCTAGTTGGAGTTTGCCGTGTTCTAAAGATATCCCCGAAATGGGATATTACAGAAAAATCATCACTGTCGATTAGTTTTCATTCTTTACCTCATCTTCCGAGAACAACGTGTCGTTTGTGGATCATATTCCTAATCCCCTGACAGTATAGGACCAGGTCTTTTCAAAGATCCCACTCTCATGGGTATTTTTCCCTTTCCACCACTCCATACCATTCAGGTAAATATGGTTTATCAGTCAAATGACCCTTGGATCGTCCCTCTACCTGAACAGGTTGATTCATTTGGGGATTCGATGCCACTTAGTCCAATCGAAATCAGTTATTGTGAGCTTATAGCTGCATCTGATTCTCCCCCTCCTGAAACTGCTCCTTTGAGCATGTCTCTCAATGTGTATTCTCAATCTCCCTGGCTCGGCGATGCCAATTCGCAAGATCCTCTGAAAGAAGTGTTTCCATTCGATGAAGCTATTATGGAAACAATGTCTCTGGAATATCTACCGTGGAGCAATGGGCATCATCTTTCCTCATTTATGCCCTTCCTTTGGGCCATGTCTAATTGTATTGAGCATTTTGCATCCCAAGTTCCTTCTCCTCCACTTCAAATGCCTATTTTAAATCATGAAGTCTTCACGGAAGGTAATTTGGGTAACATCACTCAAAATATGCCTATCAACGTTTTCGTGAAACTGGGAATTGTCGAGAACATCCATGTGGGAGTCACTTGCTCTTCTGAGTAAATCCAAGTGTACACTAGCCTTTTTCGTGAATTTCATGATGTTTTCACCTGCTCTTTCGAACAGATGCCTGGTATTGATCCCAGTATTGTCGTGCATGAGATTCCCACCTACACAGGTCTGAAACCTATACGCCAACATCTGCGTCCAGTGCATCCTTGGAAAGCTTCTGCCATAAAAGATGAAGTTGAAAAACTTCTCAAAGTGGGTTTCATTTATCCGATTCCTCTAACATAATGGGTATCCAATATTGTTCCTGTGAATATAAAGAACGGAGAAATTTGTGTCTGTGTTGATTACCACGATATTAATCCGGCTTGTCCTAAAGATAAATATCCCACTCCTTTCATCAATCAGATCATTAACGATTGTGTAGGGAGTGAGATTTTTTCCTTTATGGATGGTTTTTCGGGCTATAATCAGATCAAAATTCTCCCATATGATCAACACAAGACCGCTTTTATCTATCTACGGGGAACGTTCACGTATAAGAAACTCCCTTTCGGCTTGAAAAACACTGGAGCTACGTTCCAACATGAAATGTCTTATTCCTTTCACTATATTTGTCATATTTTTCAACCATATCTAGATGACCTTCCAGCTCATTCAGCTGCGTGAAAATACCACCTGGATCATCTCTGCCAGATATTTATTCACTGTAGATGTTACAACATACGGCTCAATCCACATAAATGCGTCTTCTGCGTTGATTCTGGTATACTTTTAGGTTTTATCGTATCTAAAGATGGAATTCGCCTTGACCCACTGAAGATTGAGGCTATTATTAATCTCCCTTGTCCATCCTCATTGCACCAACTCCAAATTCTCCAAGGAAAATCAAACTTCTTACGTTGTTTTATCCCAAACTACGCTGAAGTAGCGAAAGGATTCACACAAATTTTAAACGAGGATGCCCCTTTCTGTTGGATGAGATTGCTCAGCAGTCTTTTGATAGGCTTAAGATGTTGCTCGTAAATGCTTCCCTATTACGTCATCTGAATTACCATCATGATTTCACCCTTTATGTTGATGCCACCTTCAGCATGATCACCATGGCTTTGGTTCAAAATGATGATGACGCTAACGAGCATGTTTTTTATTACTTGTCTCCGAACCTTCTTGACCCTGCAACGTGTTACGCATATGTCGAGAAGTTAGCATTGGTTGTGGTCTAGGTTGTCCAACGTTTTCGTCACTACATCCTTTTACGCATAGTGATCGTGATTTCTGACTATAACCCCATAACTTATATTCTGTCTCGGTAGTTGCTGGGGGGAAAATACTCGAATTGGATTGTTATCCTCCTAGAGTTTGATTTGGATTTCACTACATCTAAATCGAAGAAATCACTTGTTATTGCCGATTTGATTTGTTCTCTCCCCGCTGACTCTGCTCCTTCTCAATCTGAGGATCATATTCCATACGAAACATTTTTTCTGATTGGCACCCTTGATCCGTGGTACGATGATATCATCGTGTACCTATATACCTCTACTTTCAGGTCTGAGTTGATGAAGGATGTCCAATGCTAGCATCAGTCGCAACCCTAGCGTATCGTTGGAGATACCCTTTATCGTGTTGGAGTCGATTTTGTGCTCCGCCGGTGTCTGATCCTTGAGGAGACTGAGAAAGTTTTAGATAACTGCCACAATGGCGCCTGTGGTGGTCACATTTCTGGTTATTCCACCGCACAGAAGATCCTTCGTGCTGGCTATTTCTGGCCATATATCCTTAAAGACTGCATTGTCGCAGTGTGTAAATGTCATGTGTGCCAGATATATCAATGCAAGATGTGTGTGCCACTGGTTCCTTTACATCCTGTCATTACCATGGGTCCTTTTTCAAAATGGGGCATCGATTTTATGACATGTAACCCTCATTCGGTTGGGGGGCATGCCTATATTATTGTTGTTGTCGATTATTTCATGAAATGGGCCAAATCAATGCCTACACTGGCTATGGACGGTAAGGAAATGGCACAATTCATTTTCAATCATGTTATTACCCGGTTCAGTGTTCCTCAAGCCATCATCACTGATCATGGTTCTCATTTTCGGGATTATATGATGGTGGAGTTGACATCTAAGTTGGGCCTATGTCACAATAGCTCAACACCTTATTACCCTCAAGCTAATAGCCAGGTTGAAGCCGTCAACAAAGTTCTTGTTACAATTCTTAAATGAAAAATTGGGATCCATAAATCAAATTGGCATCTCATGTTGTTCTCAACTCTTTGGTTTACCGAACGTCAATTAAGAGTGCAACCGGATTTACCCCATTTCAGTGGTGTACAGTCTGGAATCCACTCTTCTGACTGAATGTGAAATCCATTCACTCAAAATAGTTGTGGAATTACTGCCTGATACTTTGCCTGAAGAAGAACGTCTTCTTTGCTTAGAGAGATTGGATGAAACTCGTCACTTGGCTGCCTTGGTCATCGAAGCATAGAAGAAGCGAGTCAAAGCCCATTTTGACCAAACAGTTTCCCCTTTTTCTTTCATCAAAGGTGATCTCGTTATCCTATACAACCAAGCTGATGACAATTTGGGGGTAGGAAAATTCCAACCCTTGTGGCATGGGCCCTACATCGTTAAACGTGTGTTACAAAATGGGGCTTATGAGCTCATTTATTATGAATTTTATCCTTTATCGCAGCCTAGAAGTGGGTTGTACCTCAAAAAGTATTATGCTTGAGTCATTCATGCATGATATGTGTACATAGGTGATTTTTTAATTTTTTTTCATGTTTTGGTTTGATTTGCTATGTAATATGTTTCTGCTTATTGGGTCTTGTTTGTTGTGCAGATGTCTATTTCCCTTTATGTCGGTTTCACGGATGGTTCTTCCGGCACTACCAGGAACTTGTCTTCGGCAGCCTGGGTAATTTATGATCCTATTGGTGAGTCGATTAATTTACAAGGTATTTTTCTAGGACCAACTACAAACAATGTCATTGAATATAGTGTGGTTTTGGAACTATTAACCGAGGCATTTAACCTTGGCATACGTGCATTGCTTGTAATTTGGATTCGCAACTTGTTGTTCTTCAACTTAATGGTAATTATTCGGTTCGAAACCCATGTATTTTGAGATTTTATTTATGTATTCATTTATTTGAAAGGAATTTTGATTTCATTACATATCAACATATACCAAGATGAATTAATACATTAATAGATGCAATAGCTAACATGGTGCTAGATAGACGTTTGCGAAACTTATAAAAACATCATCATATGTAAATAGACCCATATAGAAAATAGATGTATATATATATATATCATTTTCTTTCAACGTGTGCATCATATTAAAACCAAAAAATAATATATGTTTGTTTCAATTACATCGTGAGACAACATGTCTCTAAAAAATGTGTAGAAATAAAGCCTAAGTGCCTAATCGGCATGGTGCTCATGATAGCATGTCACTGCCCGTACCAACCGTCTTAGCAAGCGGTGGATACGACTTCGCACCCGTATAGTGTGCCCATGATAGGCCTGAGGAACATCATCAAAATGAGCATAGTCTGGAATCACACGGGTGATCCCCTCCAAGTTCTATATTGTGTCCTCGTCAATCCCCTCACCCTGAGGATTGAATTCACGAGGAGTTTTCCTCGCTATTGATGACATACGTGCCGGAAGTTCTGGGCCAACATCTACATACATATAGAGTAACTGTTAGAACATGCATATACACCAAAAAATCATAAAACTCATGAAAATAAAAAATGAATCTCACCTAGCTCTTCATCCCAATCCTTACCCTCCAGGAGCGGAAGGTCTGGATCTCCGCTGAAGCCTGTGCCGGCGTAGGGCCAGTCCTCAATGAAAATCAGCTGTCATAAAAGCCAATAAAAAAACTCAGGCCTCCAGGACATCAGTTGGCCACCCCCTGCTCTAGGCATCAGTGTGGCCCATCGAGCCATCTGTGGCTTTGTGGGTGGCAGTATCGGGACAATAACCTCCTGATGCTAGAATATGGGTAATCGTTCCAAGAAGAACGATACCAGAATTGATCTGTACCCAAACTGTTTTAGTTTAGTCTTATTGCACTTAGTGAGCTATCATTTGATGTTGATAGTCATGGCCTTGGCCTAGTTGAAGATGGTCGGGTTCATGCATTCTGAGGTAAGAAGTAGTTGTGTCTTCACGGCCTCATGCGGTGCCTGCGATCTAGCAGCCCGCGTGATACTCTGTAGCACTACTCTTAGTTCCAGATCAGGGATGGTTTGGATGTCCACTTTACCACTCCCTATTCCTTATAGTGCCCCTTGGCACACCCTCTCAATTACCATTCCCATGCTTTCCCCGTAATTACGGATATCGGTCAAGATAGGGATTGCACCTCTGCATGACAACCCAGTGATGAAATATACATTAGAGAATTTGAGTTCAAGCTCTTGATCCCGAAGCACAAAATTCTCCTGATCTTCGTCCCAAATGCTTATTAGATATTGAAGCAATTCAGGCTGAGCCTAGAGACATGGTGTCAGGAAGAAATTTTTGAGCCCACAATTCCTGAGGACATTCATACATTGTTCATTTCCCATTTCTTGTTCATCCTCCTCACTGTGTTCTCTCTCTTTCCACTCGATAACCATATTTTTTTCTTCTGTACCTACATGAATTTATCGTAGAAACATTGTAAGCCCCCTTGGGTATTAAAATTTGCAATCGATTGGTTGCATTTTCTTAAGTTTAAAGCGGATTTTGAGTTGCGCGGTTGGCGCAACCCCTGTGTAAAAAAGGGTCGATTAGCACGGGTTCATGCCTGAAACCCATGCCACCGACGATGCCCTAAATTTTACAAATGCTCTCCTAAGGGACCCAAAATGATAACTAAATGCAATAAAATATAGCTCCAAAGATGGCAAATGATGTCGGCTCCCACCTGAAACTGATGAAATCTGGATTGGTCCACTGGTTTGCTCACACTCGTCACCGCAAGATGACAAGGTAAACGGGTCACTGTTGCTCTGCAAAGAGGTAAAATTGAAAAGTAAAAATGATTTACCACTTATGGTCTTGTATAACTTTTCAAAGTCTAAAAATAGGTTTTAAAACATATTTGTTAATTATTTTCATCTTATTTTTGAGAAATACATTTTACACATGTATTTTTTTGCAGCGATAGGTTTCCACATGGTTTTGACGAAGAATGAGTTGTATTTTATACTTTTTCGGACTCGGTAAAAACACGAAAAAATCGCTATTGGATTCATCTTTCAGCTCTTTTCTGACTCTCTAAAACAGAAAATATCACCGAGTCGCTTGACCTTTTGAACTCGTTAAATTGGCTACGAAACGATATCTACCCAGTATACGTTTACCCCTTTTTCAGGCTGGGATGGACTATTTACAAAAAAGGAATACCTTAGCCGATCGTGACTAAGAGGTTCTCTGAGACACAGTTTTCTACCTTTTTGGATCTAAGGGACTATTCACGAAAAGGGCCTTGCTGGAGTTTTCTTTTCCGCTTTCTTTTCAAAATCTTTAAACATGAAAAGGTGCCAAGCTCTTCCTTTGTCAAACTCATTAAAACTGATGACATCGTACTTCGTCGTGATGACATTACTCGAGTTCCTCCTTCCTAGGGCTCGTAAAATGTACTAGGTTGGATTTTTCCGAAGGAAAAACTTACATCGCAATCACATGTTATCCCCTTGAAGCTTGTTTTACAAAATAATTGGGGTACTCACCAGAAATGGTGGGGGAAAATGGAATGAATATTGTAGTCGTGTTGGTAGTATGTCAGTCTTGAACAAGGCAATTTTCTACATTTGTGTCAGGTTGGGGACATGTCATATTATTTTTTGTTTGCCTCCATGGGTTTGGGTAATCTATTTTGAACGCTCATCTGATCTTTTCCACGTCACCAAGACCTAAGATCCCTTGATTTAAAATACTACCAAATCCATTCTCGTGCCGCCAATACGTTCAAGAGAAGTTTGCCTCTGAAGTTTTCAACCTCCCTCTGATCCTCTGTTGGTCTTGATTCACAAACATCATGTTCGTCTGTCTTGTGTCGATGATGTGGGAAACATTATGTCCGACCTTCGATCAAGGTCACTTCTTGTCGACTCCAGATCATTATCTAGGAAACTGATCTAGGGACTACCCTTCAGGTACGTTGGAGCCTACATGCCTCAATGGAAGGTTCTTTGCACTGGACGTAAGGTCCACATCATTTTCCTTTGATCAATTGATTCTATGAGTGTTCGACGTCAGATCATTGTTCACACTCTATGGATTGTACCTTTTGTACCTTAAGAGCCATTTTCATCATTGGTGGTTTCTCTTGTGTCTATTAACAACTTTCATCATTGGCTGGTAATCAGACGATTTTCTTGCATTTTCGACTTTAGCTCACATATTTTCATGCTCGAATTTGTACTTTGTTCGGGTCGAGATGGAGCGCAAGACCTTGGGTTTTGTCTGATGAATTCTAGGCTACAGGTTCTTTGTGGATTACTGTGACTTATTACATGACTCTTGTGATTGGATGGATGTGACCATACCTGAGTCTATTTATTGATCCCTATTGCTGGATGGCTGTGTCCATACCTCAGATATCATTGTTTATATACTCTAATATGGATGGTTGTGCCCATACCACATATCTTGTATCAGATGTATCAGTTGTAGGTGTACATGTAGGTCTTCCGACAACAGTGTTTGGGTCGAACGCATTCTCATAATGCATTTTGCCCTTCTCTCTCTCTCGAACCTCATGCTTTAAGGGGAATCTGTTCCAAAACATTTTGTCACTGTCCCTGCAATCCCTCGCCCCACATATTGGAGTGTCTTTCCCATAACTTGGGGGAAGTGTCATACTCTACAAACACCTTCTTTGCATCCTTCTGCATAAGGACATGATCTCTCCTATTGAAAATTTCCTCAGAATGCCCATAAAAGCCTATGTTTTGGCATTGGCGCAGGTATCCAGTTCACCCCTCACACCAATTTGGGGGATTTGCACTAGAGCCCATGCCAGCTGGTGCTCTGTCCCTTTCCTGTGCCCACGCTAGCCTTTTTGGGAATGTTTTTTAACAAATTAGAGGCGGAATTTTCCTTTAACCACCTGATGAATGACTCATTACAATTGGTTAAACTCGATAAGCCATGGATATCTTCCTTTAAGAAATGGTTGATGGAACATTCTTCAAAGATAGGACTTCCCCCATGATTATAGGGATCCTAACCTCTCCTTCTCCCTCTATATAAACAAGCCTTCTCCCTTTATAAAAGCTAGAGCTAAACATATAGCCAAGAAGTTGAACTTGGAGAAGAGATATTATAGCTGAGTAATCACTATAGAGAAGGTTGAACCAGGGAGGATCCCGTAGAGAGAGCCCCGTCTGAATTCCCGACGAGCTTTGTGAGACATACTCCACTAGAACCCTGTTGGAGGAGATCACAATGTCGAAGCCTGGTTGCACTCTTCCTTCTTTAAATTAATATACCCAACTATGGTATTGATTCCATCTTAGTGTTATGTTTATTTGATGCAATTGATTTAGTTTTCTTCGACTGACAGATAGTTAGGAATGCAAAAGAGTATGTTGTGTGTCGTCTTTTTTTCTTGTGTATGTGCAGGTATCTGGGTGTGAGAACAAGCGGATCGTGATCTGTCAAATAAGGAGTGAGAGGCAACCATTCTCCCGGATGACACAACAACCAAGCCCTATAGTAAGTGATATACCAATTATTTTTCCATTCTTAACTAGGAATTGATGTCATAGCATGTCTCGTTTGTGGCTAGACCCACTCTAGGGCTAGTGGGATCACCTCTGTCCACAGAGGGGATTTACCTCACCAACACTTACATGAGTGGCTACCATGTATTTTGCCTCTCTAGTTGAAAGAGACACTACAAAATGTCTTTTACTCATCCAACTGACTACACATCCAAATAATCTAAACACATACCTACTTGTATATATTCCATGATCCATATCTCCAGTCGAGTGTGCATAAACATAGCCACAAATGTCCAAAAGTTTTTCCAATCCTGGTCTTACTTGGTATCACAAACCATAACGAAAATATCTGAAAGGCCACCTTACTGTTGTGTAATGCTCCTTCCCTCATTTTGACATAAACTTCTCAATAATCCCACTTCATGTGCAATGTCTAGTTCAGTACATACCATTACATAAATCAAGATACCCACTGCACTTTCATATGTAACATGAGACATGACATCCTCTTCTTCTTGTGTCATGAGACACTGTTCAACAAATAAATTTACACCTGCAACAATAGGAGCCTTTGTTGGTTTACTACCCTGCATATTGAACCTCTGCAAAATTGTCACGACATACCTCCACTGGTTTAAAAAAAGCTTCCTCTTTTCTTTGTCTCTCTTAATTTGCATGCCCAAAATATAGTTTTCAACACTAAGATCCTGTATGTATAATTTTTAGAACAATTTTGTCTTCAAATCTTGGATAATTTATTTATCATTTCCAGCCAACAACATATCATCCACATAGAAGACCAAATAAATAACATGGTCACCAATTAATTTAAAATAAACATAGTGATCCTCTTTTCTTCTGGTCAATCCAAGTCATCGTATATACACATCAAATTTCTAATACCACATCCTTGGTGACTCTTTTAACCCATACAAAGAATTTTTTTAATTTGTATACTAGTTCTTTATTACCCTTCACCACAAATCCTTCAGGTTTCTTTATGTATATCTCCTCTTCCATATCCCTGTGAAGAAATGTTGTGTTCTTATCCATACGTTCTACCTTAAATCAAATGAACAAAAAAAAAAAATTAATCTAATAGAAGCTATGTTCGCAATAGGAGACAAAATGTCACCAAAATTAATTACTGACACATTGGAATAACCTTTAACTACCAATCAAGATTTTTATTTCTCCACTTTTCCTTCTGCATTCATCCTCTTCTTAAACATAAATTTATTCCAATGGGTTTTCTTCGAGCCGACATCTCCACCAAATCCCATGCCTCATTTTTGTACAAAAATGCCATTACATCAGCCATGGCCTCCTTCCAGAGTTTTCCATCCTATGAATCCATTTCCTCCATGACAGTTGTGGGATCATCATCAGTGATAGTTAGAGAAAATTTTGAACAGAAAGAAGATCGATTATACCTTTCTGGATACCTTCTTTCTCAAATTGATATTCTCACAACTGGAGTTTGTGGCTCTTCCTCATTTGAATCTTGTTCTATTGTAGAGTTTGATTCTTCCTCCTTTAGCTCAAACTCTCTCTTATCAAGTTCCTTTGGTAGGAATTCATGTTTAAGAACATATTTCACCTCTCTATACACCACATCTAAGTTGTACACAACCTTCCTTGTTCCTTGTTTCCAAATCTTGTAACATTTTAAACCATCCTTATACCCAATAAATATGCACCTTTCAAATTTGTTATCCAACTTGGCCCTTTTCTCCTTTGGAACATGTATATATGCATCACATCCATAACCGTAAAATGTGAAAGAGAGGTTTTCTTACCGATCCATACCTCATCTAGAGTCTCATCCTCCAACAGTGTTGAAGGTGATCTATTAACCAAGTAACATGCAGTCTCCACTGCCTCTGCCCAAAATTCTTGTCCTAACCCGGTACCACTATGCATGCTTCTTTCCTTTTCCATGAGCATTTTTTTCATTCTTTCTGCAACTCTATATTTTTGAGTTGTGTATAGAGTAGTCTTCTACCATTCTATATCACACTTCTTACAGAACTCTTCAAATTCCTTGCAGAAATATCTACCATTATTTGTCCTCAACGTCGTTATCTTCTTCTCTGTCTATTTTTCCACCAAAGACTTAAATTATCTAAATATGTTAGTGACTTCATATTTCTTCCTCACGCAATGTATCCATGTATTCCTTCAGAAGTCATCTATGAATGAAGCATGGCACACAGACTTACCTAGTCATGGAACTGACACAGGTCCAAACACATCATTGTGCACAAGCTCTAATATCTTGTTTTCCCTCTTAGCACCAGAAGGAAAACTCACCCGATTCTACCTACCATATAGAAAATGTTCACAAAAATCAAAATATACAGATAAATTAGACATGCCTTCTACCATACCATTAGAATCTATTATCCGAAGGCGCTTCTCTCAAATATGTCCAAGCCTTTGATGCCATAGCATGGTATTTTCTCCAGAGACCGCTAGGCTTTCTACTCCACTTTCAGGAACTGCATAGCTATTGCACACATCAATAACCATGCTACCCAGAAGCTTGTACAAAGTTCCAATTTGAATTCCCTGCACTAATACCAATTCTCCCCTAACCATCTTGCAGGTATATTTTTCAAACACTATTTATATACCTGCATCATCCGTATTTCTTACAGAAATTAGATTTTTTACCAATGTAGGAATATGAAGAACACCAGGAAGTGTTCTAATCCTTCCAATTTACAGCTTTAGCCACTTACAAGACAACTCTTCCAAGGGGACAATTCTAGCCTTCCTATTATCCCCTTAGAAGACATCACTACCATCATACTTCTCATACTTGCAGAACGACTCCCTGTGGGGAGTGAAATGTAGGGATGCACCTAAGTCAATCAACCATGCCTCGTGATCTACATGTGCATTTTAAGAAGAAGCCAAATACAGATCCCCACCTTCATTTGAGGTGCTTTTTATCTTTTCGGAAGGAGCATTAGAAAATCCCTTTCCCTTCATAGAATCTTTATATCATTCATCATCAGATTATACAACCTTTTGTGCAGGAACAATTTATTCACTAGAGACATAAATTGGTATAAAGTCCCTAACATGAACCAAAAAGTATTCATCGTAGCTTCCCCAGATACATTAAAAAATACCGAATATGATATATAAAACTGTATTGTTCTCTATGACTTCCAATCCATATTTTCCCAATCTTCATCTGGCATTCTCATTGGTTTAGTACCTAGATCTACTACAATTCACTGATATTTATCTGCCAGTAGATCCTCCATCTTGAGATTCCACAACTCAAAATTATAACCATTAAATTTCTCAATCTCTATCTTTCCATTGCTTTCCGTCTTCTTTCACTGCAAGAATTGATCCCGCAGATCTCCCACTGAACAGAGAATACCATAGGCCCAAGAAAAAAACCCCTTAGTAGCAAAGGCACCCCCTTGAAACTGAAATTTCTTTGATACCAAATGTAGGTTTTAATCCTATATATAAATTATCTTCCAACGAATTCTTAAAAATATAAAATAAAGAATAGAGAGAGCATAAAACATAAAAGAGATATCCATAGATATTTTCTCGAGGATCCCAAACCAGGACTACCTGATTGATTTTTATTATATTACTTTTAGTGTTACAACACATAATTATACATGTTGAAGCATTCATAAACCCAAATGAATTATGTTATAGGATGAAGTACCTTAGGGTATGGGTTGGGAACCCTAACAGAGAAGGAAGCATACAGAAACAATAAGCATACAAATTTACATTCATAATACTTGAACTATTAAAATGTTCAGAAGGGGTAGTACACGTAGGTCCTATGTTTGACGCTGATCCCACGGGGTTCTAGCACTTTTCTCTCCTAGTGCTCCAAAATGTTGGATATGTGTTATATTCTATCCACAATAAGTCCCACGCATAGTAGGGGGGTCATGAGGGGGTGGCATCCTACCTATCGGTGTCTGGGGCAGGGTGCTGGGAAATTTTTTTCAGTCAGTGGACCCACCCATGGTTTTGTGCATGGGTTTGAACATGGTTTTGGGGGATGATGGTTTTCGGCCCCTGGTATTTTGTAGATCCGGTCAAGGGAACTATGGTTATGCTCTAATCCAGGGTTAATGGATTGTAGTTTATGAATGCTTCAGCATGTATATATATGTGTTGTAATACTAAAAGGAATATAATGAAAAATCAATCTGGTAGTCTTGATTTGGGATGTAGGGGTAAATCTCTATGTATATCTTTTTTATGTTTTATTCTCTCGCTATTGTTTATTTATTTTCTTTAAGATCTGTTTGCAGATAATTTCTGTATAGTGTTAAAACCTACATTTGGTATCAGAGTTATTTCAGCTTCAACGGGACACCTTTGCTACTGAGGGGTTATTTTCTCGGGCCTGTGGTAGACCGTGTTCAGTGGGAGATTTGCGAGATCAATTCTTGCGGTGAAAGAATATGGTGAGTGGTGGAAATATAGAGATCGAAAAATTTAATTATCAGAGTTTTTAGTTGTGGAAGCTCAAGATGGAGGATATGCTGGTGGATAAAGATCAGTGGATCATGTAATATACGAGTACTAAACCAAAAAAAATGTCAGATGAAGACTGGAAGAAGCTGGATCAGAAGGAAAATAACACAATACGGTGTGACATGGAATAACTGCCTCTCATGGATCCTAACTCTAGAGATTGTAGCGGAGACTACCGGCTGCAGGTTTTGGTCTAACGACAATCATGATTCAAACACAAAACTTGCAACTCACTCAAGAAAAGCACATATACTAGTAATAAATGAAATCTTGTTGAAGATGTTAGTGTTATATCATATAATAATATAAGCATATAAACATGAAATCATTCATAATATGATCATAACATATAAAGCATTAATATCATGAACATCAAGAATGGGACAAAGCTTCTTTATTCATGAGTGTAGAGAAGTGTGGAGGAATACCACTTGATTCAACCACCACTCCAAGTGAAACCGTCCTCCTGAGATGTCTAGGCCAAGCCTCAAAAATCTCCTTCCAAAAGCATACAAATGGATGTCATATAATAGTAATGAAAATCTATATGAGGGAAGTAAGGGTTTCCACAATCTGGGAGTGCAGGAGGCACAGGAATAAATAATACTTGATCTGGGACTAAATGGCTATAATATCAATACCTCTCTCTTTCATCTTTTTAGGCCTTCCCATGAAGTGTATTTATACCATCCCAAAATATTTTTTTCAATTGCGATACACTTAGGCCATGAGCTGTTGAAGGTAGGCTTCCGGTGTAACTCGTAAACCCCACAAAAAAATAGGGAATTTATATTTTTTCATATTTCAAATTATATCAGCAGGTTTTGTATAGATGGATGCGTGTGTGCACGCGCGATGTGTCACATAAGGAGTATATTTTATTTATTTGGAACTAGAATTGATCCATATGAAGTGAATACTAGTGCAGTCAAGGTTGTTGAGAAATATTATAGCTAAAGGTGGAAACTTTCATACTGAGGAGAAATGGAAGGATTTATTCTCTTCCTCTGTTTAAGGGAATGATTGATACCTTTGAGGTTAAAATGTTTGATAATACGATTATTTGGTTTTTATGAAAGAAATAGGTATGCAGAGATGATGAAATTCAAATAGGAAGATATATTCTAGTACACAAACCTGTAGCAGTAGTTGGTGCAGGGGAATCTATTGTTGTAAGTTTATCTTCTTCTTTTTTCTTAAATCCTATGCTAACTATCATAAGGTCAAATTTAAACTTAGTAGAACTTTCAAAATTGGAATATTGAAATAAAATATATTTGTGCTTATTACCATAAAAAAGGTGTCAACTCTTGCAAAAGTTCTAGACTTTGCTTTAGAAGGTGTTATCTAAAAAAAATAGCTTATGGTTATAGAATTATTTTTTATTCCACTATAATAACAACACCTGTAAAAAAAATGATTTAAGCAGCAATACATAGTGCTATAGAAGTTATTAAATGGTTAGGCTTCTAAAATATTAGAACAACCTTTTATGACATCGTGGGAAAATAAATGGGAAGGTAATTTGATTTATTCCTTGAGTATCCTTTGGTGGTAGAATTATGGAATGTGCAGGGATCCTAGAATTTTGAGATATAACTCTATGTGGAGGATTAGAAAAGGTGGAATTATGAGCATATTCTAGATTTCAAATATGAAACATAGTTTATTACAGGTTGTGGAATCCTTATTATGAAAAATCTAGCTTATTTGTGTTGAAAATTGGGGCATCAATGGGAGAAATTTTACCATAGGAACCCAACTACCACAAAAGAATCCCCAAATAAGCATTCAAATTGTACAAGGGAAAATATTACTTTTAATGTGATTGACTATCCTCATATTGTTGTATTTCATGAAAAAATTATTTGGTGAAACCTTCATGTAAAAATTTGGAAAGTATATATTTAAATGATAGTAAGAATATAATAGAAGGGTATCTTCCAAGTAAGACTCATCAAAATTAAGGGTTATGTTGGCATCAAATGACTACCCATCAATTATAATAAACAAGGATTCATGGAAGCTCATTCAAGCATCATCGAATGGATAGGATCATCAACAAGATATGTCCTTTTGTATGGCTAAGCCTTGTGCCTCGCATACCTCAATGGTCTGTATATTTTCTAGGGATAAGATTAATTTTTTTATTTCTAGTATAATTTTCTATGGTTTGCATTACAACACTACGGCTCACATATATCAATATATATGGCTTACATCATTATCACTACAACTTTCATTGTTCTTGTGAATCACTTGACTTTGTATTGACAACACTTGATTCTTGGACATGATATTACATTGTATTAGGTTGCTAAATATTTTTGGTATCGTAATTACAGTGGCTCTCTAATATTTGTACTTTGAATTGGGTTGATAAATCTTTGTGACATTGCAATTCTAGTTGCTTGCTAATCTCTGTACATTCCAATGGCTTGTGTTATATTCTCAATGGCTCACATTTTATTTTTTATAGCTTCATTACTTATCTATGGATTTATTAATTATATATGGATAGGATTGTCTTATACATGGCTTGAATTTTAATCTCTATGGATCTAATTTTCATTAAAGAGTACCTCATTCTATATCACTATGTACCGCGCATTATATACTTTTATGCCTCACATATTTCCTGTGGAAAGAATCTATATTCCTAGAGATCACATATTTTAGGAGGCATGAATCTTATTCCTTTGTGAGTTGCATATCATAATTTTTGTAATGTATTATGTGAGATAGTGATCCATATGACTCTGACACAATTATTTATATATTAGTGAGAGAATGATATTACAACAGTAAGATAGTCATCCCTATAAAATGAGACCATTTTTTTTCACAACCTTGAGACAATGATCTATACATCTGTGAGACAATGATTTATATGAAAATGAGGCTATGATCATTTATATGACAGTGCCCTTGATATTTACGATAGTACCTTGACATATGACATTAAAATTGTTGTATGGTAGTGGAGGTGACCTTATATGGTAGTGATAACAATAATCTTGATGACAATGATAACAATATGCCTACCTTTGATATGGAAGTAACCATGTATGACTATGAAAATCACCTTAATGAAATACAATGACATGGAACTTGATATGGTAGTATGGAAATCTATATGTGATGTATGGCATGTCTCAATGACAATGAATTGATAGAGAAATATCTTACTTAGAGATATTATTCCCTATGCCTGTCTGTTGCTAGATTTGGCCTAGGAGGCCTCATGTCTTGAATGATGTAAGATGTCTATCATAGTCATTGAATGTTGTATCTTAGCTAAAAATTTTACGAATATCTACGAGAAGAAAAATTTGGTTGGGTTGCCCCTTTTTGGGGCTTTCCTTGGTCTTTGACCTAAATCCTAGTGTCCTTATTGTGTACAATTTTATTCTCTTTTTCTTTATTTTTATCTACATTTTTGATGTTATTATTATCTCTACATAATTGTAAATGATGATATGATTTTATGGGGTGAATGTTATATGAAAATGTTGAAATTTTGAAAATGAAATTATTTGTAGCAAAGAACAATCCAGCCCTAAAAATTAACATAATATCAGAGTTTGGTTGAAGACAATTCATTGAAGATGACCCCCATGAGGATACCTATGATGGATCTCATGATCAAAGAAGAGTGAAATGGATGAAGATGACCGATACCTAAATGATTTCTAGTCTTTGAAGGAAATCATAAGAAAACCTTTTGATGTTGCAAATAGAAGCTAGGGTTTGGGAGAAACCCTAAGAGTAGTCTTGATATGGAAAAGGCCTAGTATGCTTAATAATTTTGTAGTGATATGAAGTGATCATTAAGAATTCGTTTAGTGATTCAAGTACCTATAGAAAATTTAGAGAAACCCTAGATGGACTTGTATCCTACCCAATAGGATATGATATGATATAGATCGAGTGATCATCTTGTACATTTATAATTTTTCTTGAATGCTGATAAAAGTGATCAACGATACATGAGGTGTTTTTAACTAGGCAAAACCCCTTTGCGGACAAAGGCGATCCCTCTAGCCCTAGGGTGGGTCTACCAACAAGGGAACATGTTGGACTCCTGAATTCCTAGCTTATAAATGAAATATAGATCATAACAAATATCCTAGCTCAGTCCAATGCTTTTGCTGTGGCACACGGCAATGACCCTTTGACCCTTGTCTTCACGCCTTTTTCTCCGTGTTGGCGATAGTGTTCATGCATCTGCACAAAGATCAAACAAGCGATAACAACATACAATCATATACATTCATCTACAGCTATTGAGCTAGTCAACGAGAGCTAAAAAAATTTCATATAAATGGAAACAAAGTTGGAACCAGAAAACTATTCATGTATTATTAATAGAGAAAAATAATTTTACAATGTTATGCGTTGACGTTGCAGATCTCCTTCAACGGGTTCAGTCAGGCGCGTCTCAAGAATTTGTTTGGGATTAGAATTGATGAGACAATGGGCCTAAACTCTCTCTTGACAATGGATTCTTCTCTGCATTCTTCTACACACCAGCTATAGTAATGATTGTTATGATAGCTGAATCAATGTGAGAAGGATGAATTTATAAGAGAGGAGGAAGTGGTTTGGGATGCTACATGAGGTGGAGGATAGGTATATCCCTTTGGGGATTTTCAAAATTGTAGGAAAAAACAAGCCAAAGGGAGGAACTCTATGTTATTTAGTCGAACAAACCATGATGATTCCAGTCACAAAGTTGTTAAGCATGGAAAATTCGTTTCTATTATTAAAAAAATTGCAAAAATAGCTCAGCAAGGGTGCCCTTCTGAGACAGAGTGCCAAAGGTTGTGGGGCCCAGTGTTAATTTCTCCATGGGCGTGAGGCCATAACTCCCCACTAGCGCTGACCCAAAATCACATTTTTTCGAAGGTCTTCTTAAGGAATGATCAATAGAGAATATGTCCTTGACATGCCAAGGGATGCAATGACACTTATGGAAAAGTATGAAAGTACACATAATTCACTGAAATGGTCCTCGAGTGTTTGGGATGGGGATTGTAGGGACGGTGAAAAAATATTGTGTAACAGATGCCCCCAAAAGAATGAGGTCCAAGAGAGAGGGAGGAGTGAAATTATTTATGAGAACATGTACAAACCAAAACGTCGTCATCAGAAGACCTTCAAGAACAAGTACAACTGATATCTCTGATACATGAATATGTGGTATGGGTACAACCATCCATAGTAGAGTACATATAAAAATAAGATCTGAGGCATGAACACAACAATCTAGTAAAAGTGATAATCAAATAGACTTAGGTATGGCTGCATCCATCCAATCAGAAGAGTCATGCATATAGTCATGATAAACCAAATTGTCTCGCAACATGGATTCTATACAAAGAGAACCCAAGGTCTTGCACTCTATCTCGACCCAAAAAAGTACAAATCCAATCATGTGAATTAGTGATCTGAAGTCGAACATGCAAGAAAATTTCCTGATTACCAGCCAATGATGAAAGTTGTTAACAGGAACTAGAGAAAAAACCAGTAATGAAAATTGTTCTCAAGATACAACTAGTACAATCTACGGAATGTGAACAGTGAGTTGGAGTCGAACACCTATGAAATCACTCGTTCAAAGGCCAATGATGAGGACTTCTCGTCAGATGTGAATAAATTTCCATTGATGCATGCAAGCTCTAAGGTACCAGAAAGGAGTCTCTGGATCAACTTTCTGGACAATGAGCTGAAATTGACAGGAAGTGACCGGTTGCAGGAGGGCTCTAATGTTTCCCCCATCATCAACATGAGATTGAGGAATAATATGATAGTGAATCAGGACTAAACAGAGGATCAGGGGTTGAAAAATGAAGAAGGAAACTTCTCTTGAACATATTGGTGACACGACTCTGGAATTTGGTAGCATTTGACATCAAGGGATCTAAGGTCATGGTGACATGGAAAAGATCAGATGAGAGGTCAAAAAATAAAACCAAAACCTATGGAGGCAAAGTGACGAATGAGATGTCCCCAACCCAACAAAAATTGTAGAAAAATGTCATGTTCAAGAGCAACATACTGCCGACACAACTGAGAACTGGTTCCATTTCCCTCCAGCATTTTTGGCGAGTACCCCAATTATTTTTGGAAATAGGCTTGAAGGGGATAACATATGCTTTTCATATAGGTTTTTCCTTCAGAAACATCCACCCTAGTACATTTTACGAGCCCTAGGAAGGAGGAACTTGGTAACGTCATGGTGACGATTTTCGATGTCATTTAGGTTTTAACAAGTCCGACAAAGGAAGAAATTGGCATATTTTCATGTTTAGAGAGTTTTAAAAGAAGAATAAAAGAAAACTCCACCAAATCCCTTTTCGCAGGTAGTCTCTCAAATCTAAAAAGCTAGAAAACAATATCTGGGAGAACCTCTTAGTCATGATTAGCTAAGGTATTCCTTTTTCATAAATAAATTTTCCAAGCCCGAAAAGGGGGTAAACTTATACTGGGAAGACGACCTTTCACAACCTTTAACGAGTTCAAAATGACATGAGTCTCGATAATCTTTTAATTTTTAGAGAGTCAGAAAAGAGCTAGAAGATGACTCGAGGGGGTGGTTTTTTCATGTTTTTACCAAGTCCAAAAAGGTAATAAAATACAAATCGTCACTTCATCATCATGATATTTAGGACTTGTCACAGCACAACAAACACATGTAAAACCCATTTTCCAAGATAAAGAATTAAAATAATCGAAAAATAAGCTTAAAGCCCTAATTACGGTTTCGAAAAGGTTATAAAATGAAAGAAATAGTAAAAACAAATTACTTTTCACCTTTTCACTTCTTGTGAGAATTTTACCATTTTTAGCTATGATCTTGTGGAGCTGGGAGTAGACAATCCAGGAGGCCATTTGCAAATCCACTTTCTCTAGGTAAGAGCTCTCATTTTTTCTTACATTTCAAACTATGTTTTATATCTTTAATTCTCAATTTTTTATTCTTTTGGGGGGATTTTCTCAAAGATTGGGTGTGGCGGTCGGCACGAGTTCTAGGCATGAAGTCGTGTTGACCCACCTAAAATTCTAAAGGGTAGGCACCAATCACCACAACCACAAATTGTATGAAAATTATCCTAAATAGCCCAATTTGAATGGTTCAAAAGTTAATTTTTTGACTAATGGAATTCTCAATAATGGTTTTGCAGGTAATGGAAAGTCAAAATGCTCATTGAATGGAAAGAACGAGAACAAAGGGAAGAATATGAACAAGCCATGGGAAATGAGAGATGCATGGATACCCTGAGAGACCATGGGCTCTTGAAATTATTCTTAGCACCGTGTCTTCAAGCTCAACTGGAGTTACTACAGTATCTGATCAGTGTGTGGGACACTGATCGAGAAAGGTTTATGATTCATGATCAAGAGTTGGAGATAGAAGTCTCTAACATATATTTCATCATTGGATTGTCACGGGGGGAGTAGCTCCGATCCTGACAGGCACCCATCCTATGGGTGAGAGCATGGATATGCTAATATGTAGAGTTTTTACAAGAGAAAATAAAGGATCGAAGAGCAGAAAAATAGATATTCAGACAATACCTAATTTGGAATTAAGGTAGCGTTGCACACTATAATAGGATTCGTTGGATCTCATGCCCCATATTGCGGAGGGTCCCACATGATTTCGAGGCTGCCCCTCAAGGTGAGGGAAGAGAGGAAGAGGAGATCACGTGCAACTTGGATGGACCCAAAAGTGGGATCCCAAATTACGTGAGATTCGAGGATTTTCCTCGCACATATCAGAGGCACACTAGAGTGGTGTCTAACTGCATCCACTATTTACTAAGGAAGCTTGTGCATGCAGTGACAAGCTATCATGAGCATCATTTTGATTAGATTCCTAGGCTTTATTTCTACATATTTATTGAGAGACATGTTGTCTTGAGATGTAACCAAAACACACATATTTTTTGAACTTATGATGCACATGGATGCAAGCAATTGATATATATATATATATATATATATATATATATATATATATGCTTATTTTTTTGTCTAAATATTATTATGTGATGATGATGCTTTTAAAAATTACGCAAATTTATATTTAATACAATATTGGCTACTACATCAGTTAACGCATTCATTCTTCTGGGAATATGTTGATATGTGATATAATAAAAATTCCTTTCTAATAAATGAACACGCAAATACAACCTTAAAATATGAGGATTTCTAGCAGAGTAATGCCCATTAAGCTGGACAACAACAAGATGAGAGTCTAGGTTCACAATTAACACACTAATGTCAAGAGCAATGGCTTTAGTTAAGAGTTCAATGATGACACTGTATTCAATGATATTGTTTGTTGTTCATCCTAGACAAATACCTTCAAGGTCTATCATCTCACCATTAGGATTATAAATCACCGAGTCTATGGAAGACAGATTCTGGGTAATGTGGGAGGCACCATCTGCAAAACCAAAATAAGGAGTGGTATACATCTGCACGATAAAAAATGACATAATAAGCAGGAAAAACACAAAGCACACTAAGCCAAAAAATGTACAAAAATTAAAAAAAAACTTATGTAAAAAAGGACATGCACGAGAAACTCATGCATAGTATTTTTTGAGGTACATCCCATTTTTGGGCTAATTCAAAGGATAGCCTTCATATTCAATTAGCTTATGGCCCTGTTGTACAAAATGCGCTTAACGATATAGGGTCGATTCCACATGGGTTCAACTTTTCCTGCCCCCAGCTTATCATGAGCTTTATCATACAAGAGGACTCGATCTCCTTCTACAAAGGTACAAGGGAAAACTATCTGATAAAAATGAGCTTTGACCCAGTTTTTCTGTGCTTCTATGACTAGAGTATAAAAGCGATGAGTTTCATCAAGCCTCTCCAAATATAGAAGACGTTCTTCCTCTGGCGAGGTATTAGGTAGTAATTCAACATTTATTTTGACAGAAGGGATTTCACATTCAATCGGAAGGGTAGCTTCCAGACCATAAATAGGCTGGAATGGAGTGACTCTGGTTGCATCCTTCACCGAGCTTTGGTAAGCCCAGAGAGTTGAAAATGACATGAGATGCCAATTGGAATTGTGCATCCCTATGGTACACTGAAGCATAGTGTCTAGAACTTTGTTCACGACTTCAACCTGGCCATTGACCTGAGGTTAGTATGGAGTTGAGCTTTCATGAAATAGATCCAACTTAGAAGTCAGCTTAGCCATCATGTAATGGAAAAAATGAGAGACATGATTGGTGACAATGGCTTGAGGGACACCAAAGCTGGTAAAGACATGATTGAAAAGAAATTGTGCAGTCGTCTTACAATTAGTTGTGAGTGTAGACATTGCTTCGGCCCATTTAGTGAAGTATTCCAGGGTTACGATAATATAAGCATGCCCCCAATTGAGTGAGGGTTACCCATCATAAAATTGATGCCCCACTTCGCAAAGGGACCAATGGTAATGACGGAATGGAGGTGTGTTGGTGGCACATACATCTTGCGTTGGTAAATCTATAAATCGTGACACTTACGGATAGCGACAATGCAGTCTTTAAAAATGGTAGGCTAGAAATATCTAGCATGAAGGATTTTTTGTGCAGTAGCATATCTAGACATGTGACTACCACAGGCACTAGAATGGCAATAATTAAGAAATTTTTTAGCCTCCTCAAGGGTTAAACACTGATGGAGAACAGAATCAGCTCCGATGCGGTATAGAGTATCTCTGACTATGCGATAAGGTTGCGCATGATGACGGATATGTCAACGAGCATCCTTCGTCAACTCGGATCAGAAGGTGGAAGTCTAGAGATAGATGATGATATCATTGTACGATGGATCAAGGGTGATAATAATAAAAAAGGTGTCATCTGAAATGCATTCCTCAGAACCAGAGGGAGCAGAGGCAGATGGCGAAAATCAAATCAACAAAAACCAATTATTTCTTCGATTTGGTGGTAATGAACTCCAAATCAAACTCTTGGAGGGTAACTATCCACTTTGAGTATTTTCCCCCAACAATTGTCGAGTCAATACATAGGTCATAGGGTTTCAATTAGAAATCATGGTTACTGTGCAAAGTAGAATATAATGGTGAAAACATTGGACGACTTGAACAGCAACCAATGCTAATTTATCGACATGTGTGTAACATGTTTTGGTATCAAGAATATTCAATGACGTGCTCTTCACCATCATCGACGTCCTGTACCAAAACCATGGTAATAGTGCTAAATGCAACAGCTAATTAGAGGGAATATTCGTGATGATAATTGGGTGGATGCAAAAGATGAGCATTGATAAGCAATTTCTTCAGTGCATAGAAACATTTATGGGCAATCTCATCCCAAAGGAATGGGACGCCTTGCTTAAGCAATTGCATGAATCCTTTAGCTACTTCAACATAGTTTGGTATAAAACGACACAGGAAATTATCTTTCCCTTATAGACTCTACAACTGATGTAAAGAGGAAGGGGAGGGGATATTGACAATAACTTCGACCTTAAGAGGATCGAGACTAATTACATCATTATAAATGATAAATCCAAGGAGTTTGCCAGAATTGACATAGAAGACACACTTATTTGGATTGATCCGAATGTTATAGTGTTTATAGTGAAGAAATATTTGACGGAGATGATTTGGGTGGTCCTTACACTTAGAAAAATAAGTCGGAAGGTCATCCAGTTAAGGTTGAACAATGCACTTAATATCATGGAAAGAATATGACATTTCTCATTAAAAAGTGGCACTAGCATTCTTAAGGCCAAAAGGGAACTTCTTGTAAGTGAAGGTGCCCCATGGACAGATAAAGGCAGTCTTGTGTCGATTAGTTGGAATAATATTGATCTGGTTGTAACCAGAAAACTCGTCCATAAGAGAAAATATCTCACTCCTAGCACATTCGTCAATGATCTAGTCGATGAAAGGAGTGGGATAGTTATCCTTAGGAAAAGTGTGGTTTATGTCATCGTAATCCATAGAAACATGAATAGTACCCTTGTTTTTATCCATAGGAACAATGTTAGAAGCACATTCTATCAAGGGAATTAGATAAATGAAGCCAACTTTGAGAAATTTTTCAACTTCTCCCTTGATGGCCACTACCTTTCTAAGGTGCACAGAATGGAGACATTGGTGAACATGTTTCACATCAAGATAAGTAGGAATACCAGTGCACAACTATACTCAGATCAATGTCAGGAATTTCTTCATAGGACCAAGCGAAAAAATCTCAAAACTCACAAAAGAGACTAGTATAGACCTTGATCTCATCAGGAGAATAGGATTCCCCAATGTGGATGTTCTTGACAACCCCTAGTTTAATGGAGATGTCAATATGCATCATTTGTGTAATTTTTCCCAGGTTACGTTCCACAAAAACTTCATCTGTCAAGATGGGCGTTTGAAGCAGATGGGAAGGATCTCGGGAAGTGAACTTCTTAAGACAAGTAGACATGGCCCCAGGCTAGCCATAAAGGAGGAACGATAACGACTATCATCCCAGGGAGGATCCTCGAGGGAAATGGTTTCCATGATGGCCTCATTAGTGGGAAATGTCTCATTTCAGGGATCAGGAGAATCTGAAGCAATAAGCTAAGGGGATTGAGAATATGTGTCAAGAGACACACTAAAAGAAGTATGATCAGAGCGAAAAGGAGCCAAAGCTGAAATAATTTGACAATAATCAATTTCTGTTTGGATTAACAACATCGCGTCACCAAAAGAATCAAACTTCTCATGCAAAAGTATTATCCATGGATCAGAAGACATGGAGATCAAGTTGACCTGAGCAGTATTCAGTGGAGGAAGAGAAAAAAGACCCATAAGGGTAGGATCTTTGAAGAGACCCGATCTTGTTCTCTCATAAGGCGTACGAATATGATCTACATATGTAACGTTTCTCTTAGAAGATGTAGAAGTAAAAAGTACAAATTATAGACAATGATGATATTTCCTTCGTGCAGAAATCCAAGAACATGAAAGAGAGTCGACGGGACTCATAGCATGGCGTGAGTCCAAATACGATAGAGGAGAATATTATAATTGAGTTTGGCGTCAATGAACTCAACCTCAACATTAACCATTTTTCCTTCCAACATGATAGGTAAACTGGTGAGAACACCATTAGGGAGAGTTTCCCTTTCGTCAAATTATTCTAAAGAATTTGGAGAATGATTAAGGGCTGGAAAACCAATGAATTTCCAACATGCAGAAGAGATGATGCAAGTATATGAATTCTCGTCAATGACCGCTCAATGGATATTATTTCCATTAATTCCAACTTGGATAATCAGTGTAAGCTGGTGAGGGAGGTGTGGCACGAAATTTTCCAAATCGAACGTGATAAGGTTGGAATCGGCAGGGTTAACCCCTCCGATGGCAGATAGAAAATCCTTCCAGTGTGACGGAAAACTTTGAAGTACTTCCATCACATACATAGTGGATGGTGCCTGAGCCAAGTCCTCAAAAATACTGTAATGCTAAGTAGGACAAGAATTTGGGTTATAAGAATACTTTCAGAGTATGCCTTTAGAAAGTGGTCATACAATGGGCTCAGGATTGGGCCTTTCAATGTGAAGAGGGCCGGAAGGAGGCAAGGGAGGAGCACCATCTACGATCTCTTTCCCTACTTCCTGATGGAGTACGGTATAATATTTCGATCAGGTACCAGTAGAGATGGGTGCACAACCATTCATCATAAAAACCTGAGAGCGAAATGGGGTGGATGACAGAGGTTTCTCCACCACATGATTTTGTTGTGATGGGAATGGTTCTTTAAGAACAACCTGAGTTCCTTTAGTTCCTTTAAGCAGTCGAATCACCTTGGCCCGTCATGGACAATCCTTGGTGTAATTCTCAATATCGCAAATCATACAAGGGTACTCCGGTTTACGTTTCAAACCATCATCATCACTAGCTTTTAGAGAATCCTATTTCGGGGTATTGACTTTGGCCCTATATTTACCCTTTTTCTTACCGTTGGAAGCTTTATCCACCAAAGTGGATTGGATAGCATTCACTTCCATAGTCTTACTAGGATTTGGAGGTGGCTGAGAAGCAATATCAGTGGAAGAAGTAGATTGTTTCTTCATAGGATTCAAAGAAGACTTACGAGAAGTCTGATACATAGAACCAATGATACCATTAACAGATGGCATCGTCGGTGCTTTGGTAGTTACATGTCATAGAGAATCGGCCAAGAGTTCATAAAATATGCCACATTGAGAGTACATGAGATCAAGGTAATGGGCAAGAGCAATGGCTTGTTCCTTAGTAACACATGCCTCCTTAGTGATGTCCTTAGGAATCAAATCGATAAAAGAGGTAGTGAACCAATCAGTTAGAAGTTGATCAAGAATCTCAAGCTTGATCAAACGATGATGCCACCTCTATTCATGAATATGATCGGAGATATGAGTAGCCTGATCCTCTTTCAAGGATGTGAGGAGGTGCATCCCAGTTTCATATCAAACTAGTAACTAAAAGTGCATCAAAAATGCCATGGCTATAGATTTGAAAACTTGAAAGACGTCATGGGAGAGTTGAATGTACCACTTTGAAGTGGCACCAGTGAGATTCCTTTGGAAAAGATGTAGTCAAATTGAATCGTCAACCCAAGGGTTAGAGAAGCACCAAAGATGGTATGTCATAACATGTTCTTGGGGGTCTTCTCCAAACTTGCCTTCAAATTTGGGACAATCTCTAAGGATTTTAGTCAGAACTGGGGGCCAATACGAATTTTGAAGGATAGGATCATTTTTTAACTTGGACACATCGGGTAGTTACAACATAGCAAGGAAGGGAAATTGTAGATTGAAAGGAATTACAGGCTTTTAATAGAGACCAGTATTGAGGTTCCAACAAGGTTGGGAAAAATTCTGACCCAATATGTTCAGTCATAAAGGATTTTGTCCATAGGGGTTATAATTTTGATAATTCTATCCATATACCGATTGAGGACCAAGATATTGATTCTGAGCGAACCACTAAGGATTTGTCTGAGCAACATATGGATTTTGTTGCAAAATGTAAGAAATGACTTAGGGCATACCTTTTACCATCGAAGATTGACCTTGAGGAATAAAAGGTGGGCCTTGAGGCTGTACGGGCTACCCCTAGAGTGAAGGTTGACCCAGATGTTGAGGTTGAATAGGTTGTCCCTAGGGTGTAGGTTGGCCTTGATGTTGGGGTTGGATAGGCTATACTTGGCGTACAGGATGGCCTAGATGTTGAGATCCACCGGGATTTACCTGAGGCATAGGTTGGCCTGATGGTTGAGACGTGCCAAGTTTCCCCTAAAGACCAGGTTGGCCTAGCTGAGCAGTAGAGGGTTTACCTTGTTGTACAAAATTTGGGCCTTGATAAAGGTAATTTTAATACTATTGCAAAAGAATTTGTCCCTGAGATGGATATGTTTGCCCTTAGGGAGCATAATATGCTCCCTATTGAACATGACGTCGACTAGCAAGACCATAGGGTTATCCCTATTGGATGAAAGGTTGTCCCTAAAAGGGTTTTCCTTGTGGACCATAGTGTTGTATCTGTAGGTATGCGAAATTTTTGGGTTAAATCGACATTTGAGGCATTTTAACATACAATGGAAAGCGTGGAATGGGCACATGGTAATAGACATGAGTTACATGCTCATCGTAGTAGTGTGGTCGATCAACGGGAGCTTGAACCTACTAAGAACCTTAGGGGAATTAATTTTGTTGTTGAATAGCCATCATATACTGATAATACGTGAAACCTATAGGAATCATATTAGAGGAGATAGGTGCACTACCAGTAGGTTGATGGACTCCCGATACATGAGGCTATGATCCATTTATAGTGGGTCAAACAGGTATCGCAGAAGTAATAGGATTTTTCCCACAAACAACCGAATATGATGGTAAGACAAAATCACACTAACAGAAGGAGAGGATGAAGCCACACAAATAGTGGGTTGGTTTGGGACAGATGTAACGACCGTCAAAGGGCTGGTTTGGGATAGATGTAACGACATGAGTCAAAGGAGATGGACCTGATACCAATGACCCCTATGAAGGAGCCTACGTACCGGACCATATCAGATTCTGATACAAAGATGCAACACCCACAATGATTTGACTCAACAAACAATAACCACCTAGGAGAGATGAAGGTTTTAAGGAAGGTTGACCTGAGACATAAGGAAAATTCTCTGAAGGGAACTGATATTCTTCCGTAGAACCATAAGTCTCTTCACTACTAATAGCACTCATGGCATCCATGTCGGATGAAGACATGCTTTCGGCGAAAAGGAGATGACCAATGGAAATTAAAGAATGTGTTATTGGCGATGCAAGCTGTTCTGAGGGTAAAGGAGGATCTTCTTCCCTAAAAGAGGCCCAAACTTCCAAGGGCTTCCAATTGATATAAAATCTTTCCTCGGGAGGAGATCGAGTGGTAAGAGGTTTAACACTCAGAATAATAGAACGCCAGAAACCTAAATTCCTAGAAAACTAAGAAAATTTGAGAGAAGGATCTTCACTACGAGGTAATGAAGGGGACGATGAAACTGGTGGTTCCACCATGGTGACTTTTTCACAAAAACCGGAGAGAAAAGACATGACCAATTCGAGCCTTCAAGACCATTCAATAATGAATTACTTATGAACAAGCCAAGAAAATAACTTTAATGCGCATGTGATCATAGGTAATCAATTTTATGACACTGAAAAAAAAATTTCATTTTCATATTTTAAGAGTCAAGAAAAGGGAAAAAGGTGAATCTAGTCACTTTCAGGTCATACTAGCTTCAGAGGACAAGTGCTCCATGATCTTTTCAAATTTGAGAGAGTCTTGGAAACATCAAAATTACTACTCAAGAACTCTAAGAAAGAAGGTGTACAAAGCTCCCATGATCCGCAATATACACCTTGGTGATCAAATGAAACAGAAATGACCAAGGACTTCACATACGTGTAGGCAGTCTCCTTGAATGTTGTGTTCGATGTATCATAGTTATAGCGTAACAAACTCGACTTCCTATGGATAAAGGATTGCAACCTATAAGGGTCTCCCTTTATATACTTGATAGTACGTGGAGTATAGGTCGGTGCTAGCACTGTCTAGTGCCAGATGCCGAACGATAGCTACTAGGTTTAACAACACCGAAACAACTCACTATCTTAGACCTCTAAATGTGAGCATTAAGTTTAAATGCTTCCTTAGGTTTATTGAGTTCATTTTAATGTTTATCTCGAAATTATGTTCCAGTTTCAAGGCCTTAGCGAATGTAATCTTGAATCTCTAATGCACAACTACATGAGAAATAATATCATTCCAATTCGATGAATAGCTAGCTAAGAGAGGGATAGAAGTTCACAATGAAGTAGCAAGCAATCAAATGCAAGAAGAACTTTTCCTAATGCTCCTAACACAACCAAATAAAAAAACAAAACGATCTTCTATTGTTGTTCAATTTTTAATGAGAAAGCTACTAATGCAAAAGAATAATTTTCATTTTCAAATTGAGAGAAAGAATGTGAATTTTGTTCTTTTAGATGAGTGAGAAGCAACAATGCACTGCTACACTAAAATAAAAAATGGAATACTAGTTTTGAGAAACTTGAATGAAATGATTAAAAATGAAGAGACCAATCCAATATGAATATAGAAGAGACTCAAAAAAGAGACACATTCCTTCATGCAAATAGAGGACTTTCAAATCAACTTGATGAGAAATGTTATTTATGCTCAGGGTGATAGATGGGAGGTAAAAAAGACACTAGGATGACAGTTCGACAACCAAAAAACACGTATAATTGAAAGAAAAGACCAAGCAATCAGGAAACAAGCTGAAAAGACAAAACATTAGACTAACTCAAATACAACTCATAATCTTAGTGAACATACAGTCAAACAAGCAATCGAATGAACCTAGAAACCCTAGGATGACAAGCCAGACTAATCAAATGAGATACAATCAACTAAAGAGAATGAGTCAGGGAAGTAAAAAAAAATCCAAGTAGACTAATCGAGGAGTGAAAAAACAATCCAGAGGAAATATTCACTGCCAAAATTCAGGGAGGAGACCCAATTCCAAACCTAGAGGGTTCGGTGTGACTGTTCATCTATAATCTGCGTTGAACAGGGGAAATCGCACCTATAAAACAAGCAACTCATGCCAATTAGCATGATTGTCAAGGAAACAATAGCGCCAAGATAGAAAAATAAGGAAAGGAGAAAAATCAGTTGAGGAAGATCAGGGCTTGACATTATGAGAATATGTATGATGGCTTCAAATAGTTAGACAAGAAAAGAAAAGTAGAAAATTGGTAATAAGACTGAAGTCAGACAAACAAGAAAAATTCTAAACGAATCAACGAGAGACGATAGACACACTGACCCCGAGTATGTTTGCCAACTTGTTGAGCAGGAAAATCCCCTCTGTGGACAGAGGCGATTCGTCTAGCCCTAGGACAGGTCTAGCAATAAGGGAACATGTTGTACTCCTGAATTCCTAGCATATAAATGAAATATAGACCGGAACAAACATCCTACCTCAGTCTAATGCTTTTGTTGTGGCATGCGGTAGCGATCCTTCGATCCTTGTCTTCACACCTTGTGCTCCGTGTTGGTGACGATGTTCATGCATCTACACAAAGATCAAACACACGATAACAACATAGAAGCATATACATTCATCGACAACTATTCAGCTAGTAAAGGAGAGATAAACACTTTGCATATAAATGGAAACAAAGTTAGAAGCAGAAAACCAGTCATGTATTATTGATAGAGAAAAGGAAGTTTACAACGTTATGCCTTGATGTTGTAGATCTCCTTCAGTGGGTTCAGTTGGGTATGTCTCAAGAATTTGTTTGGGATTGGACTCGATGAGGTAATGGGCCTAAAATATCTCTCAACAATGGATTCTTGCCTACCTTCTTCTACACACCAGCTATAGTAATGTTTGCTTATCTAGTTGAAACAATGTGAGAAGGATGAATTTATAGGAGAGGAGGAGGTGGTTTGGGATCCTACATGAGCTGAAGGAGAGGTCTACCCCTTTTGGGAGTTGCACAATTGTAGGAAAAAACAAGCCAAATGGAGGAACTCAACATTATTCAGTTGAAAAAACCATGATGACTATGATCATGAGGATGTTAAGCATGGAGACTTCATTTATATTTTAAAAAAATTTCCAAAAACAACTCGACACGGGTTCCGTTATGAGATAGAGTGCCAAATGGTGTAGGGCCCAGTGTTAATTTATCCTTGGGTGTGAGGCGATAACTTCCTACCAGCGCCTACCCAAACTCACATTTTTTCGAAGGTCTTCTAGAGGAATGATCAACGGATAATATGCTCTTGACATGCCAAGGATGCAATGACACTTATGGAAAAGTATGACAGTACACATAAGTCACTGATATGGTTCTCCAATGTTTGGTATGGATATTGCAGGGATGGTGACAAAATACTGTGTCATAGGTGTTCAAGAGGAAGAATTTATCCTTTTTGGAGATGACATTGACATATAATGGATTGTATGTGGTGCAATATCAAGAGGGAATTGATAGCTTCCTTCAATCCTCATTCAATATAGGTACATTCAAGGCTCATGATATTTCTTTGTGACATTAGTATTTTTTATATTTTATAGTTTTATAATATTGTCTTCCCTTGATGAATATATGAATTCTTATAAATTATTGGATGGGGATGTGATCAAGGAAATAATATCCTTCTTGAGGATCATCAAGATCTAGGAAATTTTGTTGAGATTTTGGGGTAGCATCGGATGTGCTCTAGCTCCAAAACTTTGTGGAGGAGCTAGAGCACATGAGATATCCAAGACTCAGAAAGCATTTGAAGAAGTTCTGTCTGGTGTAAAAGATATTCACAGATTAAATTTTTTAATGGAGATTCTAATTCTAACTTAGGGAAATTAAAAATTAAAGTGAATTAATTGACACATTTGATGAGAATGTTCTAAGTGACATGGATCAAGCATTCTTTTAATCTTATTTGTTGATTATAAATTAGATCATGACCATTTGTATGTCAACGAGAAAATTATAAAGCAAGGGATTTGGGCCACTAGGAGGACACATACAAAGTCTAAGAGATCAAATTATTCTGATGGAGCAATTCTAGGACGAAGATCAGATATGAGTGACTCAAAACTGTGGTGAGGGGTAGATGTAGTGATTGGTTAGGAGGGCCAAGATTACAATGCAAAGCAAGGGAATCAAAGACACAGTGGAGGCAACACAACCATCAGAGGGTGTGACACAGTCCCTTTGGAGGGTGACGTAAGCCCACATGGGGCTCATGCAGGGGAAGCATAGTGTCTCCAAGAAGAAGTGCAGAATTATGTTGGAAGAAAGTGTTTATGAGCCATCATGGCTAAAACCAATATCAGAGAGAAGAAAATCCATGGAGAGCTAGGGTGATGTAGTCCCTCACCCAAGGCTACACAATCTAATGCATTAGCTGTGTAGAGGCTACACAAAGCTAGTTGGGGTTTCACTAATTACTCATCTGAATCAGCCGAGGCTTGGGAGAGTGAGGTATATCTCACATTTTATCTCTTTGCCAAGGTTTTCTGTTTGGTGAGTCGAGCTTATGGCACCCTATATGTACTCATAAATTGTTTCTTAATAATATAAACCATCATATCTTCTACACTAGTTTTCCCGCATTGGATTTTTCTAGTGAAATTAGTCTGATAAACATGTGTGTTATTTGTGATATGTGCATGATGTTCAGTAAATGATATGTATTTGTGTACCCTACTATTTGTGTTTACTTCAAAATTTTTCTGAATATTCAGTTAAATAACTTGTGTAATAAATCAAGTAGGAGAAGCAAATCAATAGTTAGCAATAGGATTTGTGTAATAAGGATTCAAAATTTTTCGCATGGTATTATAGCATTGCATGTCAAGCTAAACCATCAACAAAACAGCTCAGGGTTTTTGCTGAGCGAAGGGAAAGTGAAGAAACACTGATCCAGAAGAAGGTAGCGCAACAAAAGAGGGACCAAAAACCATGCAAGGGTGACGCAAAGTTAGTCTGCCCATGCAGAGGCTAACACAGCTCCGAAGAGGTGAAACAAAGCCAATATTCTCATGCACATGCTAACAGAGCACGAGGAGAGGGACCCTGAGAGATTCTGCTCATGCATAGGTTGGCGCAGCACTAGGAGGGTGACGCAGTTTGAGTTGGTGAGTTGCTATGCAGTTTTCCGAGGCCGGAAGTGAAATTTTTGATCTTTAGAAGTTGATGTTGTGGCATAGGTTCTATCTATGTAGAAAAATTCCTAGCAAAGGTGAAAAAATTTGGAGGAGAACAATCGCTCAATAGATTTGTGCGAAAGAAATTTAATATTATATCAGGAGGGTGGTCGTAGAGGACTGATTCAAGATATTTGGTGGAGGATTTTTGGGAGGGAAATGAGTTGTCAAAGGGAGCAACTGCTCTAGAGGGTTTCTATTACCAGGAAACCCAAATCCGGTCTTTTGTTGGGTGTAGCAGTAGTAGAAGGGAGAGGAGTACCTGATTTGACATATTTTGAGCTAGATGGTCATGTACAGATTGCGTGACCAGGATAAGTTTGACGGTGTGTCCAAATTTGTGATATGGAAGGCTATAATACTTTCAGTCCTAGAGGAGTACTGCATCAGAGACAAAGTGGAAAATGTATTATTCGTGCCTACTGATGCAGATGCTTTGATTTTTTTAACAATAATCAATCACGAAAAAAACGCTTGATCATGGATGACGTGAAGGATCACATGGTCCCACACATCGTTGAAAATAGGACAACACATCAGATGTGGACATCCTTGACCATGTTGTATCAAGGTAGCTCCTTCCAACAGAATATGATACTGGAGAACTAGATGAGGATGTTCCAGATGCATAAGGAGCAAGATATCTATTTGTTCCTCTCCATATTGGAGATGATCCATGATCACCTGATTTCCGTGGGGTCAACTCCATATGAGGGGATGTTGGTAAGGACTTCCTTGAATGTAGTCACTGATGAGTGGGATAACTTTGTCCAAATAATTTTGGGCAGAGCACAACTCCCTAATTGGGGTGTCATGTGGGTTATCCTTTGAGAGGAGGAGATGTGACAGATGACCAAGAGGGAATTCAATAGCAAAAGTATCAAAGTGAAGAAGAAGGAGGAGGAGGATGTGACCCTTGCATCATAGGAATAACGACAATAAGGGAAGAAGAAGAAGGACATATCAAAGGTCTGATGCTCTAGATGTGGCGAACTTGGACACTTCACTAGAAAGTTTCCTAATAGGAAGGACAAGGAATCCTCTATTTCTAAGGAAACAAGAGGTAGAGAGAGTATTAGTGAGAATGATGTGTCCATGAGTGCTCATTTACCTAGAGAGAAGAGGTGGGCCGATATTGATATGTAGAGAAAATACAAATGGAGGAGGCGCAATCCTTGAGGTTCCCAGACTCTTAGATCACATACGAGCTACAAGAGCCTTAAGACAGTAGTAGGATGACTGGAGCAGTGGGTGCAAGTGATCATAAATGAAGTAGAGGCAGATCTAGGACATTTTAGATTGCAACAGCGCAGTGTATAGGTAGTAGAAGCATAGAATAAGTAGTGCAGAGGCTGTTGGGACTTCAAAAATGCAGAGGGGAAGTGCTTACGCAGTGTAGAGTAGCAGCAATGCAGTGGATTTAGGGAGACAATCCATCGCAGCAGTCGTGGGTGCTTGAGTGATGATATGCATCCACACTTACTTGTATGTCAATGATTGGTTACTGGTCCTTCAATTCCTTACTTCTCAGCAACAGAGTTGCAATGCAACAGTTGGGAGCATGATGCAACAATTTGAGAGGGAGTTGCAATACAGATGCGACACTTTCAGTGATAGTGACATAGAAAATAGTACATATAACAACAGGGTAGTGGACGCATGGCAGCCGACCAAGCATTACTATCGAGACCAATTCCATAGATCAGGGGAAATGCTTCAATGTGGAAGTATTGCAGGAGCACACTCCTCGCTAAGAGGGAGTGCTGATATTTTGGGGTAGCAGCGGATGTGCTCTATCTTCAAAAATTTCTGGAGGGGCGGCAACACATGAGATATCCAAGACCTAGAAAGTTGTTGGAGAAATTCCATATGGTGTTAAATATATTCAAATAATTAAATTTTTTAATGGGGACCGTGAGTCTAACTTAGGGAGATTAAAAAATTAAATTGAAATAATTTACACATGTGATGAGAATGTTCCAAGTGACATGGATCAAGAATTATTTTAATATTAGAAGTTTATTAGAGGTTATATCACGGTTGTTGATTTGTTAAAGATAAAAGTATAAATAAAGGTATTTGGGTTAGTTAGAAGACACAGACATAGTCTAAGAGATTGGCTTCTTCTGATGGAGTAGTGCTCGGACAAAGATCAGATCTGACTCAGAGTTGCAGTGAGGGGAAGATGTAGTGATTGGCGAGGAGGTCCAAGAGTCCAACGCAGAGCAAGGGTAGTATTAACATAGTGGAGGAAGCACATTCATCAAAGGGTGTGATGAAACCCCTTAAGAGGGTGATGCGGGCCTAGGGAGGGCTCACGCAGGGGCAAGGAAGGGTCTTGAAGAAGAAGTCAAAAATCATGTCAGAAGTAAGGGTTTCTGAGCCAACAGGGTTGAAACTGAGATTCGAGACAAGTAGATCAATGTGAGCTAGGGTGACACAATCCCTAAGCCAAGGCTATGTAGGCTTATTTTGTAGCTATGTAGAGCCCACTGGGGTTCCACCAATTGGTCATACGGATCATTCGGGACTTGCGAGAGTGAGGTATATCTCATATTTTCTCTTTTTTTCGAGGTTTTATCTCTTAAGTTAGCCAATTTTATGGAACCCTATATGTACTTATAAACTGCTACTTAATAATAATAAACCCTCGTATCTATTGAACCAGTTTTCCTGCATTGGGTTTTTCCAGGGACATTTTTCCAAAAAAAATGTGTTTCATTTATCATATGTGTGTGATGTTTAGTAAATGATCTTTATTTGTATAGGTTGTTATATGTGTTTACTTTGAAGTTTTTCTAAATATTCAGTTAAGTAAATTGTGTAATTAATCAAGTAGGAGAAGTAAATCTATAGTTAGCAGTAGGATTTATGTTATAAGGATTCAAAAAAATTCAGACATTGTAGCAAGCGTTAGCTCTTAAAGGAAGCTAGTGTTGGAAAATGAGCGAAACACTCTGATATATAAAGAATAAATATAATCTTGCCTCATCATCGTTTACATATTCATTACATTTATTTAATTTTCTATTATTACTATTTCTCTTGTTCTGAGGTCAACACGTTCATTAGATGAATGTAAGGACCTAGTCCTCAATATCAAGATTAAGGAGGATGTAGATCCATCCCATGATTAGAGTGGCACTTGAAATATGAATAAGATATGAAACATTGAAGGAAGTATCTCTGTCTTCCATGTCAATTGAAGAGGCTTCATATTTAGAGGGATAAAAATGTCACAATAAGATATTGAGAGGCAATATGTCCTTCATACAAGGACCATTTTAGATGACAAGATATACCCTCTATGATGTTAAATTCATCAATGATATTAAATAAGCTCTCTGAAGGAGAGGATTGTATCTCTTGTTACCATATGCACTCTTATCATATGTATTTGAAGTAGGATTCCTCCATGATGTACTTAAGGATGAAGTGTAGGTGGAGATACCTAATGTCTTTAGGGCACTTAAGATGAGACTCGTGATTACAAATTAAGAAAATTCCCATATGGACTCAAGCTAGTCTTATTTACTCAGCATGTCTGGGTTGTTTTACATCTAATGAAAACTCAAAAAAATCTTCAAGGTAGATGTTATGTATTTAATGCTTTGTTTTATATATGCTAATGATCTATTTTTAAAGGATCAGAGCATATTAGTGTTCAGTGCTAGAGGGAGCTAACCTGTAAGCCTAGATGATCAATGTTTTAATACTCTAAGTATAGCTAAGAAATGATGAGGACTTCCTTGTTATGGAAGGTGTGTTTTCATAAACTTGGTATGACGAATTTCATTGAAGCAGTTGAGAGACTCCTCCTCAAAAATAGTTGTGGCGAATCCCACGATGAGATAACATCTAGATGGATCCTTTCTTTGAATTATCAACATAAATCCAGATAGATTTTCGACCTATATATTGGATTGTTGAAAAACATGTGAAACTATTAAGAATGAGCTAATATACACTTCTAGGCTTCATGGATAGATGGGTTTTGACTAAGGCTGAAAAATGTTGTTAATAGGAAGAGCACATCATGGTGTTGCTTAGCCTGGGGTCTACCATGATTTCCTCGATGAGCCAGAAATGGAAGTTTTTTTATTTGAGTACAACAAAGGCAAGGTACATTCTTGCTAGCATGACTACCTTCGAGGAAGTATGGTTGAGAAAGATATTCAAAGAGTTGTTTTTTCATGTAATGTGCATGACTATAATATACTACGACATTAAGAATAGGCTCTGACATTCAAATTATCAAGTGTTTCATGATTTTTCCAAGAATATTTGGATTACATATCACTATATATGGATATGGTGTATAAATGAGGAATAAGGCTCTAATTCATCTCTTGATTAATAGATAATTGACATTCTTAACAAGCCTTTTTCGAAAGAGAAGTTCTTGGTCTTTAGAGAGAAGCTTAGACTTGTGGAGGTGACTCTTTGGGAAGTGGTCACAGATAATTGAGAACAATGAGATATTTTTTTCCCCCATGTTTGAGTTCCTAGAAGGGGAGCAGAACTAGAGAGCTCTTGGGACTGATGGAACTCTTGTCAATAGGTGTATGTGATACTTACCCTTTGCAGTAAGTTGTATCTCCCCTATTATCACTATAGGGTGTGTGTGATCCTTTTCAGTTATGGCAAGTTTTATCTCACCCTATCAAGTATCGGAGTTGAAAAAGTATACCCGAGTATGCATCCTACCCATATGTTGGGCTTATAAGGATTTCCACCCATGTGGAAAATGGGTAAAGATAACTGGGTGTGTGTGATCCTTATCATTTATGATAAGTGGCATCCCTTCCAAGTGATGGGATGCAGGATTTACACCACTTGATTCTTGAGGATCAAGCTGGGAATATCAACAAAAAATAGGTGTGTGTGAACCTCACCCTTTGCAGTAAGTTAAATCTCTCTTCTTTTCATGAAATATGTGTTTGATATCCTAACCCTTTGTGGTAAGTTGTATCTATCCTATTGTAATTGTAGGGTGTATGATCCTTTCCTCCTGTAGAAACTTGGTTATCTCCCCCTACTCTCATGTTTGGGACTTGACCAAGTGGACATCGTGAGACAAGGTGAGACAAGATCTCCCTAAGTCTTGGATACATGGTATGACAGAGGGTTGAAGATTGATCTCTCCTATGATGATTCGTCTTTATTAGATCAATACATCATCATTTAGCATAGATGAAGGTCATGCATCTTGACCTCGAGACTTATAGAGGTTGAAAAATCTCTACACTTGTGGTAAATCAATCTCCAATACTATTAGTTATTATTTTTTACTTATTTTATGAGATGAGATGAGATGAGATAAGTCAAAATTAAATGTGAAGCAAAATATATGACACTTATGATGTAGATGTAAATTCCTCCCTAGATGAGATGGAGTGTTGAAACTTTTAAGGTAGTTATGAGAAGAATTCCCCCCATAAAACCAAACTGCCCCCAAATTAGACAAAGGAAAATAATATTTTTAATATGATTGACTCTCCTCAGATTATTATATTTGTGAAAAATTTATTTGGGAAAAGCTTCATCTAATAATTTGGAAAATATATATTCAAACGATATGAAGAATAACATACAAAGATCCCTTCCAAATTTACGTCACCAAAAGTAACGGTTACGTTGGCATCAAATGACTGCCCATCAATTAAAATAATAAAGGATTAACATAAGCTCATTCAAGCATCATCTATTGGATAGGTTCATCAACAATATTTGAAAATTCATATGGATAATATTTTTTTATCGCTTACCTAAATGCGTTGTATATTTTCTAAGGTCGCATTACTTTTATTGTTGAACATATATTTTTCTATGTTTTTCATTATAGTTTATGGCTCGCATAAATCAGTATCTATGTCTTGCATCATTATCACTAAAACTCACATTATTCGTATGGATCGCTTGACTTTTTATTGCCATTGCTTGACCTTGTGGCATTGTATTACATTCCACTAGCTCGCTAAATCTTTGTCTCATCCTAAGCACATTGGCCCACTAAATCTTCATGGAATTGTAATTACAATGGCTCATAATCTCTGTACATTGTAGTGGCTTGCATTATCCTCTCAATGGATCACATTTCATTTTATTGTGGCCTAGTTACGCCAATAAGCATACCCCCTATTCGAATTGGCTGCATTAATCCTTTTGCTAATTAATCTTTTTCATCCGATGGTCTAGATTGAAAGATGTCGGTATATTCTGGTCGTCGCCACTAAATCAATGGATCAAATCTACACCACTAACTTACTTGCATATCTAAAAAATGTGATTAAACCATACTTAAATTAAAAATTTACAAATCGTGATTAAAAATTTACTATACCACTTATTAATTGCCACCTATCAATATTAAAAACTAGAATGAAACTGAAACGTTAACCCTTCTCCAACATGTGTGAAACCATTCTGCAACGTGTTTGAAGGCCTCACTGTCAATCTCACCCGCGGACAGGGACAATTCATGGGAGGAAACGTCGTGAGCACCCTGTTTGTTTCAAATCGGGTAACGGTGGAGGAATGGATAAGTGTAGTGGGAATGTGTAATGTATTGAGCCTGGAAGATGAAATGGAAAGAAGAGGTGGTGCAGGGGATGGAGGTAAGCCCACCTACTTCTGGAGGTTTGAATACAAAATGGCGAGGTTTGAATACACACGAGGATGTTTGGGGGAAGGTTAGGGTAATGGTGCCTACCAATCTCCTGTCGCTCCACTCGCATTGTGTAGTTACCCTGATCGAACTTGCCTCTGCAACCCAATTTTTCATGAAAGTGCTCCTGTAGCGTCTATCATCCTTGCCAACTTGATGAGGTATGTTATACCACTACTAAAATCATTGTTTCTTTTTTTGCAAAAATTCATCATTCTATTATGGTAACCCTAAGTCTCCACGTGAATAATATGTTATAGGTTTTCCTTTCTAGAGTTACTACCTTTGCTCGGTGATGACAGTAATGCTACCCCTATAGAGGGATAAAATGGCCTCTAGCCAAAGCTGGGTTGGTAGGCCTCTGTATATCTGAAAACGAAATAAATAGTCCACTTTCACGGACAAAAGATGGAAGACAGGCTTGCGTAAAACTTCAAGGTCAGTCATATTTTTCGTTTTCTAACTAGCAGAGTTATATTCTGAGTTCAATGTCTATGAACAAGCGTCTGATTAGGGGTCCATCTCTCGCCGAACTATTCGGCTGCCAAACATGTTTTTGTGATAGAGGCATGCTCCTTAAATGCAGCTGTGGCTCCCTTTGAAGAATTTGGCAGGCATGTTCAGTGCTGTCGATCTTGAATGCGCGCGGGAATCTCAATACTCAGTTCATAGAAGCAATAAATTATTGTTCTCCTGACATATCCCTGATGTTAATGATAATGAATTCCACTATAAATCTGGAAGTTTTGTTTATAATAATGGTTTGGAGGTGGTTACATAGCAACTATTGGGTGATTATACCGTCGTTTATATGTCTATTGATTAACTGCAATGTGTTATTTTTGTTTTCTTGGGATATGGAAATTTTATGTTTAGAATAAATGTATCGACATCAATATTTAGCTATTGTTGGGTAGATTGCCAATTTCCATTTTCTGATTCTTCATTTTCTCTATCTGTTTCCGCCATTTTAATACTTACCTTTGTTTCGTCACACGTTAGAATCATTGGGAATCATGATTCGGAAAGAAATATGGATGAACTGTTTGTATCCATGATCTGTAACTAACTGATAGTACATATGTAGTCATACCAGTAGGCTTCTGGAGAGTGAATTGGTGAAGAGAAGTGAAAAAATTCATTTAATATTGAACTATTATGGGCATACCAATTACGATAGGTTTCAAGCATAATACGTAGAAGTGGATGAACTAACAGAATAGGAAAGTAGTACTCTTCCATGGTTTTTGAGTGTCCTCATAATTGAATGAATATGAAAGGTAAGGTGATTCTCATAACTGAATGGACACGAACATGAAACTGAGTGGCCGTGAAAGACAAAGGATCTCTTATAACTGAATAACTATGAATATTGATAGGTTTTTGGAAAAGTGAATTGGCAAGGGCCAAAATCTTATTAAGTATTAAACTATTGTTAACACGAAAATTATGCAGGCTAATGCAGGGGCATTAGATTTGGGAAAAATACCTTGTATTTTATTAAACATAGGGGGTCTTATGTTTTTGAGAAAATATTGATTTTTATGTAATTATTAATGGGTTTTGAGTAATTAAATGAGACTTTAATTAATGTGAGGAATTTGTAAATTTTCCCGGATGATTGGAGAACATGAGGGAAATCAGATTTGAGATATTTAGGAATTGATTTTAGATCTTAAGTTAGATTCAGTTCAAAAATTTCTAGGATAGAATCTAGATTTTAGGGGTTTGTATATTTTGGGGATTTTTGTTGAGATATTTGAGTATTTTAACCTAAATTGGTTCAGCATAATTTGTATAAATTAATAAGCCTTAAAGGAAAAAAGATAGAGAAGTAGCAGACAGGAATTAGTGTGGTTTGGACAAACAGAGTTTGTGAGCCTACGGGCAATTGTAAAAGGGCCAATGATTTGAAAATGAGGCCAGAACCAAGAAGGCTTTGTAAATTGAGTTCAGATGTATAAATGAAGAATTGTTTCTGAATTCTGTGTGATTTGTATGTATTTGGGATTCTGTGTGTCTGGGTAAATTAGTATTGATTCAGGGTAGATCGATGCTAGTTATTGTGTTTTGAATGCATTATGGTTTGCATATATATTTGGAAGATCTAAGAGTTAAGGTATATCGATATTTGGAAGGATCGATCACATGGAAGAAGAACTAAATTATAATTTGAACTGAGATACATAAGGTTGTATGTATTCAAGGAGATAGCTGATCGAATAGTAATCTCAGATTAGGATTGAAATAAGAGTTAATTACAAACTGATATTTACATATCGGATTGTTCATATCACACTGATATATTGTTGAACACTGTGTTTGGCAGGACATAAGTTGGCCACCCCCTACTCTAGGCATCAGTGCAGCCCATCGAGCCATCAGTGGCTTTATGGGTGGCAACATCGGGACAATAACCTCCTGATGCTGGAATATGGGTAATCGTTCCAAGAAGAACGATACCAGAATCAATCCATACCAAAACTATTTTAGTTTAGTCTTCTTGCACTTAGTGATTTGTCCTTTGATGTTGATAGTCATGGCCTTGGCCTAGTTGAAGATGGTCGGGTTCATGCACCCTGAGGCAAGAAGTAGTTGTGTCTTCATGGCCTCATGTGGTGCCTGTGATCCCACAACCAATGTGATATTGTGTAGCACTACTCTTAGTGCCAGATCAGGGATGTTTTGGATGTCCACTTTGCCATTCCCTGTTCCTTTTCATGCCCCTCGGCACACCCTCTCAATTACCATTCCCATGCTTTCCCCAGAACGATGGGTACCGGTCAAGATAGGGATTGCACCTCTACGTGACAACCCAGTGATGAAATATACATCTGAGACTTTGAGTTCAAGCTCTTGATCCTGAAGCACAAACTTCTCCTGATCTTCATCCCAAATGTTCATTAGATATTGAAGCAATTCGGGCTGAGCTCGGAGACATGGTGTCAAGAAGAAATTTTTGAGCCCACAATTCCTGAGGGCATTCATGTATTGTTCATTTCCCATTTCTTGTTCATCCTCCTCACTGTGTTCTCTCTCTTTCCAATCGATAACCATATTTTTTTCTTCTGTACCTGCATGAATTGATCATAGAAACATTGTAATCCCCCATGGGTATTAAAATTTTCAATCTATTGATTTCATTTTCTTAAATTTAAAGCAGATTTTGAGTTGCGTGGTTGGCATGACCCCTGTGTAAAAAAGGGTCGATTGGCAAGGGTCTGTACCTGAAACCCACACCACCCACGATGCCCTAAATTTTAAAAATCCTCCCCTAAGAGACCCAAAATGACAACTAAATGCAATAAAATATAGCTCAAAAGATGGAAAATGATGTTGGCTCCTACCTGAAACGGACGAAATCCGGATTGGTCTGCTAGTTTCCTCACACTCATCGCCACAAGATGACAAGGTAAACAGGTCACTGTTGCTCTGCAAAGAGGTAAAAGTGAAAAGTAAAAATTATTTACCACTTATGGTCTTATATAACTTTTCAAAGTCTAAAAATAGGTTTTAAAACATATTTGTCAATTATTTTCATCTTATTTTCGAGAAATACATTTTACACACGTCTTTTTGTGCAGCGACAGGTTTCCACATGGTTTTGACAAAGAACGAGTTGTATTTTATACTTTTTCGGACTCAGTAAAAACACGAAAAAGTCACTACTGGATTCATCTTTCAGCTCTTTTCTGACTCTCTAAAACAGAAAAGATCGCCAAGTCGCTTGTCGTTTTGAACTCATTAAATTGGCTACGAAATGATATCTACCCAGTATTCGTTTACCTCTTTTTCGGGTTGGGATGGAATATTTACAAAAAATGAATAGCTTAGCTGATCGCAAATAAGAGGTTCTCTCAGACACATTTTTCTACCTTTTCAGATCTGAGGGACTATTCACGAAAAGGGCCTTGCTAGAGTTTTCTTTTCCGCTTTCTTTTCAAACTCTCTAAACATGAAAAGGTGCCAAGTTCTTCCTTTGTCAGACTCATTAAAACTAATGACATCGGACTTCGTCATGATGACGTTACTCGAGTTCCTCCTTCCTAGGGCTCGTAAAATGTGCTAGGTTGGATTTGTCCAAAGGACAAACTTACATCACAAGTACATGTTATCCCCTTCAAGCTTGTTTTACAAAATAATTGGGGTACTCACCAGGAATGGTGGGGGAAAATGGAACCAGTATTGTAGTCGTGTTGGCAGTATGTCGGTCTTGAACATGGCACTTGTCTGCATTCGTGTCAGGTTGGGGACATCTCATCTCGTTTTTTGTTTGCCTCCATGGGTTTGGGTAATATCTTTTTTTAGCTCATTTGGTATTTTCCATGTCACCATGAACTCAGATCCCTTGATGTCAAATACTACCAAATCCATTTTCGTGCCACCAATATGTTCAAGAGAAGTTTTCCTCTGAAGTTTTCAACCTCCCTCTGATTCTCTATTGGTCTTGATTCACAAACATCATGTTCCTCTGTCTCGTGTCGATGATGTGGGAAAAATTATGTCCCACCTTCGATCAAGGTCACTTCTTGTCGAATCCATCTCATTATCCAGGAAACTGATCTAGGGACTACCCTTCAGGTACATTGGAGCCTGCATGCCTCAATGGAAGGTTCTTCACACTCAACGTAAGGTCCACAACATTTGCCTTCGATCAACTGATTCTGTGAGTGTTTGACGTCAGATCATTGTTCACACTTCGTGGATTGTACCTTTCATACCTTGAGAGCCATTGTCATCATTGGTGGTATCTCTCGCGTCTATTAACAACTTTCATCATTGGCTGGTAATCAGACGATTTTCTTGCATGTTCAACTTTAGCTCACATATTCGCATGCTCAAATTTGTACTTTGTTCGAGTTGAGATGGAGCGCAAGACCCTAGGTTTTTTCTGATGAATTGTAGGCTACGAGTTATTTGTGGATTACTATGACTTATTACATGACTCTTCTGATTGGATGGCTGCGACCATACCTTAGTCTATTTATTGATCCCTATTGCTGGATGGCTGTGTCCATACCTCAGATCTCATTGTTTATATACTCTATTATGGATGGCTACGCCCATACCACATATCTTGTATCAGATGCATCAGTTGTACGTGTACATGTAGGTCTTCTGACAGAATTGTTTGGGTTGAACGCATTCTTAGAATGCATTTCACCCCTCCCTCTCTCTCAGACCTCATGCTTCTAGGGGCATCTGTTACACATCATTTTGTCACCATCCCTACAATCCCTCACCCCACATATTGGAGTGTCTTTCCCATGACTTGGGGGAAGTGTCATACTCTGCAAACACCTTCTTTACATCCTTCTACATAAGGACATGATCTCTCCTATTGAAAATTTCCTCAGAATGCCCATAAAAACCTATATTTTGGCATTGGCGCAGGTATCTAGTTCATCCCTCGCGTCAATGTGGAGGATTTGCACTAGAGCCCATGCCATTTGGTGCTCTATCCCTTTGTTGTGCCCACACAAGAATTTTTGGGAATGTTTTTTAACAAATTAGAGGTGGAAGTTTCCTTTAACCACCTGAGGTATGACTCATTGCAAGTGGTTAAACTCGATAAGCCATGGATCTCTTCCTTTAGGAAATGGTTGATTGAACATTCTTCACAGATAGGACTTCCCCCATGATTATAGGGATCCTAACCTCTCCTTCTCCCTCTATATAAACAAGCCTTGTCCCTTTACGAAAGCTATAGTTGAACATATAGCCAAGAATTTGAACTTGGAGAAGAGATATTATAGCTGAGTAATCGCTATAGAGAAGGTTGAATCAAGGAGGATCCCGTAGAGAGAGTCTCGTCTAAATTCCCAACGAGGTTTGTGACACATACTCCTCTGGAACCCTGCTGTAGGAGATCACGATGTCGAAGCCTGGTTGTACTCTTCCTTCTTTAAATTAATATACTCAACTATGGTATTGATTCCATCTCTGTGTTATGTTTCTTTGATGCATTTGATTTAGTCTTCTTCGATTGACTGATAGTTAGGAATTCAAAAGAGTATTTTGTGTATCATCTTTATTTCTTGTGTATGTGCAGCTATTCAGGTGTGAGAATGAGTGGATCGTGATCTGTCAAATCAAGAGCGAGAGGCAGCCATTCTCCGGGATGACACAATAGCACAGGCCCTACGGTAAGTGATCTACTAAGCCTTTTTCCATTCTTAACTAGGAATTGATGTCATAATAGCATGTCTCGTTTGTGGCTAGACCCACTCTAGGGCTAGTGGGATCACCACTATCCATAGAGGGGATTTACCTCACCAACACTTGCATGAGTGGCTACCATGTATTTTTCCTCTCTAGTTGAAAGAGACACTACAAAATATCTTTTACTCATCCAAATAATATAAACACATACCTACTTGTATATATTCCATGATCGATATCTCCAGCCGAGTCTGCATAAACAGAGCAAAAAATGTCCAAAACTTTTTCTAATCCTGGTCTTACTTGGGATCACAAACCATAACGAAAATATTCGAAAGGCCGCTTTACTATTGTGTAATGCTCCTTCCCTCATTTTGACATAAACTGCTCAATAATCCCACTTCATGTCCAATGTCTAGTTCAAAACATACCATTACATAAATCAAGATACCCATTGCACTTGCATATGTAACATGATACATGTAATCCTCTTCTTCTTCTGTCATGGGACACTGTTCAACAAATAAATTTACACCTACAACAATAGGAGCCTTCGTTGGTTTACCACCCAGCATATTGAACCTCTACAATATTGTCTCGACATACCTCCACTGGTTTAAAAAAAGCTTCCTCTTTTCCTTGTCTCTCTTAATTTTCATGCAAAAAATATAGTTTTCAACACCAAGATTCTTTATGTATAATTTTCAGAACAATTTTGTCTTCAAATATTGGATAATTTCTTTATCATTTCCAGCCAAAAACATATCATCCACATAGAAGACCAAATAAATAACACGGTCACCAATTAATTTAAAATAAACATAGTGATCCTCTTTTCTTCTGCTCAATCCAAGTCCTCGTATATACACATCAAATTTCTAATACCACATCCTTGGTGACTCTTTTAACCCAAACAAAGACTTTTTTTAATTTGCATACTAGTTCCTTATTACCCTTCACCACAAATCCTTCAGGTTGCTTTATGTAGATCTCCTCTTCCATATCCCTGTGAAGAAATGTTGTCTTCATATCCATATGTTCTACCTTAAATAAAATGAAAAAAAGAAGAAGAAGTAATCTAATAGAAGCTATGTTGGAAATAGGAGACAAAATATCACCAAAATTAATTCCTAACACATTGGAATAACCTTTAACTACCAATCAAGATTTTTATTTCTCCACTTTTCCTTCTGCATTCATATTCTTCTTAAACATAAATTTATTCCAATGGGTTTTCTTCAAGCCAACATCTCCACCAGATCCCATGCCTCAATTTTGTACAAAAATGCCATTTCATTAGCCATGGCCTCCTTCCAGAGTTTTCCATCCTATGAATCCAATGCCTCCATGATAGTTGTGGGATCATCGCTAGTGATAGTTAAAGAAAATTTTGAACAGAAAGAAGATGGAATATACCTTTCTGGATACCTTCTTTCTCGAATTGATATTCTCACAACTGGAGTTTTTGGCTCTTCCTCATTTGAATCTTGTTCTGTTGTAGAGTTTGATTCTTCATACTTTAGCTCAAACTCTCTGTTATCAAGTTCCTTTGGTAGGAATTCATGTTTAAGAACATATTTCACCTCTCTAAACACCACATCTCAATCGTATATAACCTTCCTTGTTCCTTGTTTCCAAATCTTGTAACATTTTAAACCATCCTTATACCCAATAAATATGCACCTTTCAAATTTTTTATCCAACTTGGCCCTTTTCTCCATTGGAACATGTATATATGCATCACATCCATAACCGTCAAATGTGAAAGAAAGGTTTTCTTACCGATCCATACCTCATGTGGAGTCTCATCCCCCAACAATGTTGAAGGTGATCTATTAACCAAGTAAAAAACCCCTTAGTAGCAAAGGCACCCCCTTGAAGCGAAAATTGCTTTGATACCAAATGTAGGCTTTAATCATGTATAGAAATTATCTTCTAATGAATTCTTAAAAATATAAAATAAAGAATAGAGAGAGCATAAAAAATAAAAGAGATATCCATAGATATTTTCTCGAGGATCCCAAACCAGGACTACCTGATTGATTTTTATTATATTACTTTTAGTGTTACAACACATAATTATACATGTTGAAGCATTCATAAACCCCAATGAATTATGTTACAGGATGAAGTACCTTAGGTTCTGGGTTGGGAACCCTAACTGAGAAGGAAGCATACAGAAACAATAAGCGTACAAATTTACATTCATAATACTTAAACTAGTAAAATGTTCACAAGGGGTAGTACACGTAGGTCCTATCTTTGATGCTGATCCCACATGGTTCTAACCCTTTGCTCTTATAGTGATCCAAAATTTTGGATATGTGTTATATTCTTTCCATGATAAGTCCCACACGTAGCAGGGGGGTCATGGGGGGGGGGGGGGCAGAAGCCCCCCTATCGGAGTCCGGGGCAGGGCGCCAGGAAATTTTTTCGGTCGGTGGACCCACCCATGGTTGTGTGCATGGGTTTGGACATGGTTTTGGGGGATGATGGTTTTCGGCACCTAGTATTTTGTAGATCTGGTCAAGGGAACTATGGTTATGTTCTAATCCAGGGTTAATGGATTGCGGTTTATGAATGCTTCAGCATGTATATATATGTGTTGTAATACTAAAAGGAATATAATAAAAAATCAATCTAGTAGTCTTTATTTTGGATCTAGGGGTAAATCTCTGTGTATATGTGCTTTATGTTTTATGCTCTCACTATTGTTTATTTATTGTCTTTAAGATCCATTTGCAGTTAATTTATGTATAGTGTTAAAACCTACATTTGGTATCAGAGTTATTTCAGCTTCAACGGGATGCCTTTGCTGCTGAGGGGTTCTTTTCTTGGGCCTCTGGTAGACCGTGTTCAGTGGGAGATTTGCGGGATCGATTCTTGCAGTGAAATAATATGGTGAGCAGTGAAAACATAGAGATCGAGAAATTTAATTATCAAAGTTTTGAGTTGTGGAAGCTCAAGATGGAGGATATGCTGGTGGATAAAGATCAGTGGATCATGGAAGATCCGGGTACTAAACCAACAACAATGTCAGATGAATACTGGAAGAAGCCAGATCAGAAGGCAAAGAACATAATACGGTGCAACATGGACTAACCCCCTCTCGAGTATCCTAACTCTGGAGATTGTAGCAGAGACTAACGGCTACAGGTTTTGGTCTAACGACAATCGTGATTCCAACACAAAACTTGCAACTCACTCAAGAAAAGCACATATATTAGTAATAAATGAAAGCTTGTTGAAGATGTTAGTGTTAGATCATATAATAATATAAGCATAAAAACATGAAATCATTCATAATATGATCATAACATATAATGCATTAATATCATGAACATCAAGAATGGGACAAGGCTTCTTTTTTCATGAGTGTAGAGAAGTGTGGAGGAATACCACTTGATTCAACCACCGCTCCAAGTGAAATTGTCCTCCTGAGTTGTCTAGGCCAAGCCTCAACAATCTCCTTCCAAAAGCATACAAATGGATGTCATATAATAGTAATGAACATCTATATGAGGGAAGTAAGGGTTTCCACAATCTAGGAGTGCAGGAGGCATAGGAATAAATCATACTTGATCAGGGACTAAATCGCTATAATATCAATACCTCTCTCTTTCCTCTATTTAGGCCTTCCCATGAGGTGTATTTATACCATCCCAAAATATTTTTTTCAATTGGGATACACGTAGGCCATGAGCTGTTGAAGGTAGGCTTCCGGTGTAACCCGTAAACCCCACAAAAAAATAGAGAATTTATATTTTTTCATATTTCAAATTATATCAGTAGGTTTTTTATAGATGGATGTGTGTGTGCATGTGCGATGTGCCACATAAGGAGTATATTTAGTTTATTTGGAACTAGAATCGATCCATATGAAGTGAATACTAGCGCAATAAAGGTTTTTGGGAAATATTATAGCTAAAGGTGGAAAATTTCATACGGAGGAGAAATGGAAGGATTTATTCTCTTCCTCTGTTTAAGGGAAGGATTGATACCTTTGAGGTGACAATGTTTGATAATATGAATTTTTGGTTGTTATGAAAGAAATAGGTATGCAGAGATGATGAAATTCAAAGAGGAAGATATATTCTAGTAGACAAACTTGTAGCAGTAGTTGGTGCAAGGGAATCTATTTTTGTAGGTATATCTTTTTCTCTTTTTCTAAATCCTATGCTAACTATCATAAGGTCAACTTTAAAATTAGTAGAACTATCAAAATTGGCATATTGCAAGAAAAGATATTTGTGCTTATTACCATAAAAAAGGTGTCAACTCTTGCAAAAGTTCTAGACTTTGCTTTAGAAGGTGTTATCTAAAAAAAATATCTTATGGTTATAGAATTATTTTTTCTTCCACTATAATAACAACACTTATAAAAAAAATGCTTTGGGCAACAATACATAGTGCTATAGAAGTTATTAAATGGTTAGGCTTCTAAAATATTAGAACAACCTTTTATGACATCGTGGGAAAATAAATGGGAAGGTAATTGGATTTATTCCTTGAGTATCCTTTGGTGGTAGAATTATGGAAAGTGCAAGGATCCTAGAATTTTGAGATATACCTCTATGTGGAGGATTGGAAAAGGTGGAATTATGAGCATGTTCTAGATTTCGAAGATGAAACATAGTTGATTATAGGTTGTTGAATCCTTATTATGACAACTCTAGATTATTTGTGTTGAAAATTGGGGCATCAATGGGAGAAATTGTTCCATAGGATCCCAACTACCACAAAAGAAGCCCCAAATAAGGATTCAAATTGTACAAAGGAAAATATTACTTTTAATGTGATTGACTATCCTCATATTATTGTATAGCATGAAAACATTATTTGGTGAAACCTTCATGTAAACATTTGGAATGTATATATTTAAATGATAGTAAGAATATAATAGAAGGGTATCTTCCAAGTAAGACTCATAAAAAGTAAGGGTTATGTTGGCATCAAATGACTACCCATCAATTATAATAAATAAGGATTCATGGAAGCTCATTCAAGCATCATCTAATGGATAGGATCATCAACAAGATATGTTATTTTGTATGGCTAAGCCTTGTGCCTCGCATACCTCAATGGCTCGTATATTTTCTAGGGATAATATTACTTTTTTTATTTCTAGTATAATTTTCTATGGTTTGCATTACAACACTACGACTCACATATATCAATATATCTGGCTTACATCATTTTCACTACAACTTTCATTGTTCTTGTGAATCACTTGACTTTGTATTGACAACACTTGATTCTACGACATGATATTACATTTTATTAGGTCGCTAAATATTTTTGGTACCATAATTACAGTGGCTCTCTAATATTTGTACTTTGAATTGGGTTGATAAATCTCTATGAAATCGCAATTCTAGTTGCTTGCTAATCTCTGTATATTCCAATGGCTTGTGTTATATTCTCAATGGCTCACATTTTATTTTTTATGGCTTCATTACTTATCTACGGATTACTTAATTATATATAGATTGCATTGTCTTATACATGGCTTGAATTTTAATCTCTATGGATCTAATTTTCATTAAAGAGCGCCTCATTCTATATCACTATGTAGCGTGCATTCTATACTTTTATGCCTCACATCTTTCCTGTGGAAAGAATCTATATTCCTAGAGATCACATATTTTAGGACGCATGAATCTTATTCCTTTGTGAGTTTCATATAATTTGTGTAATGTATAATGTGAGATAGTGATCCATATGAATATGACACGATGATTTCTATATTAGTGAGAGAATGATCTTACAACAATAAGATAGTCATCCCTATACCATGAGACCATTCTTTTTCACAACCTTGAGACAATGATCTATACATCTGTGAGACAATGATCTATATGAAAACGAGGCTATGATCATTTATATGACAGTTCCCTTGATATTTATGATATTACCTTGATATATGACATTAAAATTGTTGTATGGTAGTGGAGGTGTCCTTATATGGCAGTGATAACAATATTCTTGATGACAATGATAACAATATGCCTACCTTTGATATGAAAGTAACCATGTATGACTATGAAAATCACCTTAATGAAATACAGTGACATGGAACTTGATATGGCAATATGGAAATCTATATGTGATGTATGGTGTGTCTTAATGACTGTGAATTGATAGAGAAATATCTTACTTAGACATATTCCTCCCTATGCCTGTCTGTTGCCAGATTTGGCCTAGGAGGCCTCATGTCTTGAATGATGTAAGATGTGTATCATAGTAATTGAATGTTGTATCTTAGCTGAAAATTTTACGAATATCTATGAGAAGAAAAATTTGGTTGGGTTTCCCCTTTTTGGGGCTTTCCTTGGTCTTTGACCTAAATCCTATTGTCCTTATTATGTATGATTTTATTCTCTTTTTCTTTATTTTTATCTACATTTTTGATGTCATTATTATCTCTACATAATTGTAAATGATGATATGATTTTATGGGGTGAATGTTATGTGAAAACGTTGAAACTTTGAAAATGCAATTATTTGCAGCAAAGAACAATCCAGCCCTAAAAATTAACATAATATCAGAGTTTGGTTGAAGAAAATTCATTGAATATGAACCCCATGAAGACACCTATGATGGATCTCATGATCAAAGAAGAGTAAAATGGATGAAGATGACCGATACTAAAAAAAATTTAGTATTTGAAGGAAATCATAAGAAAACCTTTTGATGTTGCAAATAGAGGCTAGGGTTTGGGAGAAACCCTAGGAGTAGTCTTGATATGGAAAAGGCTTAGTATGCTTAAGAATTTTGTAGTGATATGAAGTGATCATTAAGAATTCGTTCATTGATTCAAGTACCTATAGAGAATTTAGAGAAACCCTAGATGGACTTTTATCCTACCCAATAGGATATGATATGATATAGATCGAGTGATAATCTTGTACATTGATAAGTTTTCTTGAATGCTGATAAAAGTGATCAACGATACATGAGGTGTTGTTGACTAGGCAAATCCCCTTTGCAGACAAAGGCGATCCCTCTAGCCATAGGGTGGGTCTACGAACAAGGAAACATGTTGGAATCCTGAATTCTTGGCTTATAAATAAAATATAGACCGTAACAAATATCCTACCTCTTTCTAATGCTTTTGCTGTGGCACGTGGCAGTGACCCTTTGACCCTTTTCTTCACTCCTTTCGCTCCGTGTTGGTGATAGTGTTCACGCATCTGCACAAAGATCAAACAAGTGATAACAACATACAATCATATACATTCATCTATAACTATTGGGATAGTCAATGAGAGTTAGAAACTTTGCATATAAATGGAAACAAAGTTGGAACCAGAAAACTATTCATGTATTATTGATAGAGAAAAATAATTTTACAATGTTATAACTTGACGCTGCAGATCTCCTTCATCGGGTTCAGTCAGGCGTGTCTCAAGAATTTGTTTGGGATCAAACTTGATGAGGCAATGGGCCTAAACTCTCTCTCTACAATGGATTCTTCTCTGCCTTCTTCTACACACCAGCTATAGTAATGATTGTTCTGATAGTTGAATCAATGTGAGAAGGATGAATTTATAAGAGAGGAGGAGGTGGTTTGGGATGCTACATGAGGTGGAGGATAGCTCTATCCCTTTGGGTATTTGAAAAATTATAGGAAAAAACAAGCCAAAGGGAGGAACTCGATGTTATTTAGTTGAAAAAACCATGATGATTCCACTCACAAAGTTGTTAAGCATGGAAAATTCATTTCTATTTTGAAAAAAATTGCAAAAATAGCTCAGTGAGGTTGCCCTTATGAGATAGAGCACCAAAGGTTGTGGGGCCCAATGTTAATTTCTCCATGGATGCGAGGCCATAACTGCCCACTAGCACCGACCCAAAATCACATGTTTTCAAAGGTATACTTGAGGAATAATCAATAGAGAATATGTTCTTGACATGCCAAGGGATGCAATGACACTTATGGAAAAGTATGAAAGTACACATAATTCACTAAAATGGTCCTCGAGTGTTTGGGATGGGGATTGCAGGGACGGTGAAAAAATATTGTGTAATAGATGCCCCTAAAAGAATGAGGTCCAAGAGTGAGGGAGGAGTAAAATGCTTTATGATAACATGCACAAACCAAAACGTCGTCGTTGGAAGACCTTCAAGAAAAATAACAAGTACATTAATATGTGTTATGGGTGAAACCATCCATAGCAGAGTACATATAAAAATAATATCTAATTCATGGACACAACAATCCAGTAAAAGGGATCATCAAATAGACTTAGGTATGGTCGCAACCATCCAATCAGAAGAGTCATGCATATAGTCATGATAAACCAAATAATATCACAACCTGGATTATATACAAAAAAAACCCAAGGTCTTGCGCTCTATCTCAACCCAAAAAATTACAAATTCAATCATGTGAATTAGTGATTTGAAGTTGAAAATGCAAGAAAACTGCCTGATTACTAGCCAATGATGAAATTTGTTAACAGGCACTAGAGAAACAACCAGTAATGACAATTGTTCTCAAGATACAACTAGTACAATCTGCGGAATGTGAAAACTGAGCTGGAGTCGAACACCCATGAAATCACTCGGTCGAAGGCCAATGATGAGGGCTTCTCGTCGGATGTCAATAAATTTCCATTGATGCATGCAAGCTCTAAGGTACCAGAAAGGATTCTCTGGATCAACTTTATGGAAAATGAGCTGAAATTGACAGGAAGTGACCGATCATAGGAGGGCCCTAATTTTCCCCCCATCATCAACATGAGACGGAGGAATAAGATGATAGCGAATCAGGACTAAACAAAAGATCAGGGGTTGAAAAATGCAGAAGGAAACTTCTCTTGAACATATTGGTGACACGACTCTAGAATTTGGTAGTATTTGACATCAAATGATATGAGGTCATGGTGATGTGGAAAATATCAGATGAGAGGTCAAAATAGAAAACCAGAACCTATGGAGGAAAAATGATGAATGGGTTGCCCCCAACCCGACACAAATTGCTGACAGGTGTCATGTTCAAGAGCAACATACTGCTGACACAACTGAGAACTAGTTCCATTTTCCCCCAGCATTTTTGGCGAGTACCCCAATTATTTTTGGAAACAGGCTTGAAGGGGATAACATATGCTTGTCATATAGGTTTTTCCTTCAGAAAAATCCACCAGGCTAGTACATTTTACGAGCCCTGGGAAGGAGGAACTTGGTAACGTCATGGTGACGATTTCCGATGTCATTTAGGTTTTAACGAGTCTGAAAAAGGAAGAAATTGACATATTTTCATGTTTATAGAGTTTGAAAAGAAGCATAAAAGAGAACTCCACTAGATCCCTTTTCGTAGGTAGACTCTCAAATCCGAATAGCTAGAAAACAATATCTGGGAGAACCTCTTAGTCGTGATTGGCTAAGGTATCCCTTTTTCATAAATAATTTTTCCTAGCCCAAAAAAGGGGTAAAATTATGCTGGGAAGACGACCTTTCATAGCCTTTAACGCGTTCAAAATTACGAGAGTCTTAACAATATTTTAAGTTTTAGAGAGTCAGAAAAGAGCTAGAAGATGACTCGAGGGGGTGATTTTTTCATGTTTTTACCGAGTCTAAAAAAGTAATAAAATAAAACTTGTCACTTCATCGTCATGATATTTAGGACTTGTCACAGCACAACAAACACATGTAAAACCCATTTTCCAGGATAAAACATTAAAATAATCGAAAAATAAGCTCAAAACCCTAATTAGGGTTTCGAAAAGGTTATAAAATGAGAGAAATAGTAAAAACAAATTACTTTTCACCTTTTCACTTCTTGTGAGAATTTTACCATTTTTAGCTATGATCTTGTGGAGCTAGGAGTAGACAATCCAGGACACCATTTACAAATCCACTTTCTCTAGGTAAGAGCTCTCATTTTTTCTTGCATTTTAAACTATGTTTTGTATCTTGAATTCTCAATTTTTTATTCTTTTGGGGGGATTTTCTCAAAGATTGGGTGTGGCAGTTAGCACGGGTTCTAGGCACGAAGTCGCGTTGACCCGCCTAAAATTCTAAAGGGGAGGCGCCAATCACCACAACCAAAAATTGTATGAAAATTCTCCTAAATAGCCCAATTTGAATGGTTCAAAAGTTAATTTTTTGACTAATGGAATCCCCAATGATGGTTTTGCAGGTAATTGAAAGTCAAAATGCTCATTTGATGGAAAGAACGAGAACAAAATGAAGAATATGAACAAGCCATGGGAAATGAGAGATGCATGGATACCCTGAGAGACCGTGGGCTCTTGAAATTATTCTTAGCACCGTGTCTTCGAGATCAACTAGAATTACTACAATATCTGATCAGTGTGTGGGACATTGATCGAGAAACGTTTATGATTCATGATCAAGAGTTGGAGAGAGAAGTCTCTAACATATATTTCGTCATTGGATTGTCACGGAGGGGAGTAGTGCCAATCCTGACAAGAACCCGTCCTATGGGTGAGAGCATGGATATGCTAATATGAAGAGTTTTTACAGGAGCAAAGAAAGGATCGAAGAGTGGAAAAATAGATATTTAGACAATACTTGATTTGGCATTAAAGGTAGTGTTGCACACTATAATAGGAGTCGTTGGATCTCATGCCCCTCAGGAAGCTACAAGGACACAACTTCAACTTTCCATGGATTGTATGACTCCAACCATTTTCAACTAGGCGGAAGCTATAACAATCAACTTGAAGCACCAATTTACAAAGTGGAATAAAGACAAGATAAAACAATTTGGATACATTTCCATCTTGATACCATTCATCCTAGAATAGTTGCTGATATTTCAATGGTAGGAGGTGATAATACCTGCACCACCAAAACAAGAGCCATAGATAGTTCAGTTGGTCGAGTTGATGCCTCGATGAGGAGATGGTCAACATATGTCATGGAATATAGAATTATTCGACTGGCTTCGCCAAAAACTCACCGTCATAGGGGATTGGCTGTATGCCGACACTAATTTCATGGCTGATCTAGACCTTCCACTTCTGGAAGGAGAGGATTAGGATAAAGCTTTAGATAAAAACTCATTTTTTATTTTGATGAGTATTATGATTTTTTTGTTTATATATGTTCTAATTATTTATCCATGCATTGCAAAGGTTGGCTGAGAGATACCTGTAGGATGTCCCCCATAGCGAGGAGGGTCCCACACGATTTCAAGGCTGCCCCTTAAGGTGAGGGAAGCGAGGAAGAGGAGATCACGCGCAACTTGGATGGACCCAAAAGCTGGATCCCAGATTACGTGAGATTCGAAGATTTTCCTCGTGCATATCAGAGGCACACTGCAGGGGTGTCTAACCGCATCCACCATTTACTAAGGCAGCTTGTGCGTGCAGTGAAAAGCTATCATGAGCATCATGTTGATTAGACGCCTAGGATTTATTTCTACATATTTTTTGAGAGACATGATGTCTCGAGATGTAACCAAAACACACATATTTTTTGAACTTATAATGCACGTGGATGCAAACAATCAATATATATATATATATATATATATATATATATATATATATGCTTATTTCCCTATCTAAATATTATTACGTGATGATGATGCTTTTACAAATTACGCAAATTTATATTTAATACAATATTGGCTACTGCATTAGTTAACGCATTCATTCTTCTGGGAATATGTTGATATCTGATATAATAAAAATTCCTTTCTAATAAACAAACATGCAAATATAACCTTAAAATATGAGGATTTCTAGCAAAGTAATGCCCATTAAGCTGGAGAACAACAAGCTGAGAATCTAGGTTCACAATTAACGCACTAATGTCAAGAGCAATGGATTCAGTTAAGAGTTCAATGATGACACTGTATTCAACGGCATTGTTTTTTTTTCATCCTAGAAAAATACCTTCAAGGTCTATCATCTCACCATTAGGATTATAAATCACCGAGGCTACGGAAGAAAGATTCTAGGTACTGTGGGAGGCACCATCCGCAAAACCAAAATAAGGAGTGGCAGACATTTGCACTATAAAAAATGACATAATAGCAGGAAAAAACTACTCAAAAAGCACGCTAAGCCAAAAAATGTACAAAAATTAAAAACAAAATTATGTAAAAAAGGACATGCACAAGAAACTCATGCATAATATTTTTTGAGGTATAGCCCATTTATGGGCTGATTCAAAGGATAGCCTTCATATTCAATTAGCTTATGGCCCCATTGTACAAAATGCACTTAGCGATATAGGGTCCATTCCACATGGGTTCAACTTTGTGTGCCCACAGCTTATCATGAGCATCATCATACAAGAGGACTCGATCTCCTTCTACAAAGGTACAAGGGAAGACTATCTGATAAAAATGAGATTTGACCCAGTTTTTCTGTGCTTCTATGACTAGAGAAGAAAAGCGATGAGTTTCATCAAGTCTCTCCAAATATATAAGATGTTCTTCCTCCGGTGAGGTATTAGGTAGTAATTCAACACTTATTTTGAGAGAAGGGATTTCACATTCAATCAGAAGGGTAGCTTCCAGACCATAAACAGGCTGGAATGGAGTGACTCTGGTTGCATCCTTCACCGAGGTTTGGTACGCCCAGAGAGATGAAAATGACATGAGATGCCAGTTGGAATTGTGCATCCCTATGGTACACTGAAGCATAGTGTCTATAACTTTGTTCACGACTTCAACCTGGCCATTGACCTGAGGTTAGTATGGAGTTGAGCTTTCGTGATGCAGATCCAACTTAGAAGTCAACTTAGCCATCATGTAGTGGCAAAAATGAGAGCCATGATTAGTGACATTGGCTTGAGGGACACCAAAGTTGGTAAAGACATGATTGAAAAGAAATTGTGCAACCATCTTACCATTAGTCGTGAGTGTAGACATTTCTTTGGCCCATTTAGTAAAATAGTCCAGGGCTACGATAATATAAGCATGCCCCCGACTGAGTGAGGGTTACCCATCATAAATTGATGCCCCACTTCACGAAGGGACCAATGGTAATGACGAGATGGAGGTGTGTCGGTGGCACGTAAATCTTGCGCTGGTAAATCTGTAAATTATGACACTTACGAATAGAAACAATGCAGTATTTAAAAATGGTAGGCAAGAAATATCTAGCATGAAGTATTTTTTGTGTAGTAGCATATCTATACATGTGACTGCCACAGGCACTAGAATGGCAATCATTGAGAAAATTTTTAGCCTCCTCAATCATTTAAACACTGACGGAGAACAGAATCAGCTCCGATGCAGTATATAGTATCTCCTACTATGCGATAAGGTTGCGCATGATGACGGATACATCGATGAGCATCCTTCATCAACTCGGATCAGAAGGTGGAAGTCTAGAGATAGATGATTATATCACTGTACCATGGATCAAGGGTGCTAATAAGAAAAAAGGTGTCATCCATAATGCATTCCTTAGAACCAGAGGGAGCAGAGGCAGATGGTAAAGAGAAAATCAAATCGACAAAAACCAATTATTTCTTCGATTTGGTGGTAATGAACTCCAAATAGAACTCTTTGAGGGTAACTATCCACTTTGAGTATTTTCCCCCAACAATTGTCGAGCCAATACATAGGTCATAGGGTTGCAATTGGAAATCATGGTTACTGTGCAAAGTAGAATATAATGGCGAAAATATTGGATGGCTTGAACATCAGCCAATGCAAATTTATCGACATGTGTGTAAAGTGTTTCGGTATCAAGAATATTGCAGCTCAAATAATCAATGACGTGCTCTTCACCATAATCAGCCTCCGGTACCAAAACCATGGCAATAGTGCTAAATGCAGCAGCTAATTAGAGGGAATATTCGTGATGATAATTGGGTGGATGCAAAAGAGGAGCATTGATAAGCAATTTCTTCAGTGCATGAAAATATTTATGGGCAATCTCATCCCAAAGGAATGGGTTGCCTTGCTTAAGCAATCACGTGAATCCTTTAGCTACTTTAGCATAGTTTGGTATAAAACGACACAGTAAATTAGCTTTCCCTTGTAGACTCTACAACTGATGTAAAGAGGAAGGGGAGTGGATATTGACAATAACTTCGACCTTAAGAGGGTCGAGACTAATTACATCATTAGAAACGATAAACCCAAGGAGTATACTAGAATTGACATAAAAGACACACTTATTCGAATTGAGCTGAATTTTATAGCGTTTATAGCGAAGAAATATTTGACAGAGATTATTTGGGTGGTCCTTATGCTTAGCAAAAAAGTTGGAAGGTCATCCAGGTAAGGTTGAACAATGCGCTTAATATCATGTAAAGCATATGTCATTGCTCATTAAAAAGTGGCACCAGCATTCTTAAGGCCAAAATGGAACTTCTTGTAAGCGAAGGTGCCCCATGGACAGATAAAGGTAGTCTTGTGTCGATCAGTGGGAAGAATATTGATCTAGTTGTAACCAAAAAACTTGTCCATAAGGGAAAATATCTCACTCCCAGCACATTCGTCAATGATCTACTCGATGAAAGGAGTGGGATAGTTATCCTTAGGAAAAGCATGGTTTATGTCATCATAATCCACACAGACACAAATAGTACCCTTATTTTTATCCACAAGAACAATGTTAGAAGTGAATTCTATCAAGGGAATCAGATAAATGAAGCCAACTTTGAGAAATTTTTCAACTTCTCCCTTGATGGTCACTACCTTTCTAGGGTGCACAGAATCGAGACATTGGTGAACAGGGTTCACATCAAGATAAGTAGGGATCTCGTGCACAACTATACTCAGATCAATGTCGGGAATTTATTCATAGGACCAAGAGAAAACATCTCAAAACTCACGAAAGAGACTAGTATAGACCTCAATCTCATCAGGAGAACAGGTTGCCCCAATGTGGATGTTCTTAACAACTCCTAGTTTAATGGAGATGTCAATACGCATCATTTGTGTAATATTTCCTAGGTTACCTTCCACAAAAACTTCATGTGTCAAGATGGGCGTTTGAAGCGAATGGGAAGGATCTTGGGAAGTGAACTTCTTAAGACAAGTAGACATGGCCACAGGCTAGCCATAAAGGAGGAAAAATGACGACTATCATCCCAGGGAGGATCCTCGAGGTACATGGTTTCCATGATGGCCTCATTAGTGGGAAATGTCTCATTTAAGGGATCAGGAGAATCCAAAGCACTAAGCTAAGGGGATTGAGAATATGTGTCAAGAGACACACTCAAAGAAGTATGATCAGAGGGAGGAGGAGCCAAAGCCAAAATAATTTGACAATAATCAATTTCCATTTGGCTTTACAACATTGAGTCACTAAAAGAATCAAACTTCTCAGGTGAAATGATTATACATGGATCAGAAGATCTGGAGATCTAGTTGAACTGAGCAGTATTGGGTGGAGGAAGGGAAAAAATACCCATAAAGGTAGGATCTTTGAAGAGACCCAGTCCTATTCTCTCATAAGGCATAGGAATATGATCTACATATGTAACGTTTCTCTCAGAAGATGTAGAAGTAAAAATTACAACTTATAGACAGTGATGATATTTCCTTCGTGCAGAAATCCAATAACAAGAAAGAGAGTCGATGGGACGCATAGTATGGCATGAGTCCAAATACGACTGAGGAGAATATTATAATTGAGTTTGGCATCAAAGAATTCAACCTCAATGTTAGCCATTTTTCCTTCCAACATGATAGGTAAACTGGTGAGAACACCAACAGGGAGAGATTCCCTTTCATCAAAATATTCTAAAGAATTTGGAGAATGACTATGTGCTGGAGAACCAATGAATTTCCAACATGCAGAAGAGATGATGCAATTATATGCATCCTTGTCAATGAATGCTCGATGGATATTATTTCCATTAACTCCAAATTTGATAATCAATGTAAGTTGGTGAGGGAGGTGTGGCATGAAATTTTCCAAATCGAAAGTGATAAGGTTGGAATCGGCAGGTTCAACCCCTCCGATGGCAGATAGAAAAGCCTTCCATTGTGACGGAAAACTTTGAAGTACTTCCAACACATACATAGCAGATGGTGCCTGAGCCAAATCCTCAAAAATACTATAATTCTCAGTGGCAAGAGAATTTGAGTTATAAGAATACTTTCGGAGTACGCCTTTAGAAGGTGGTCATACAATGGACTCAGGATTGGGCCTTTCAATGTGAAGAGGGCTAGAAGGAGGTAGGGGAGGAGCACCATATACAATATCTTTCCATACTTCCTGATAGAGTTCGGTATAATATTTCGATCGGGTAGTATTAAAGATGGGTGCACAACCATTCATCATAAAAACCTGAGAGCCAAATGGGGCGAAGGACAGAGGTTTCTCCACCACATGATTTTGTTGTGATGGGAATGGTTCTTTAAGAACAACCTGAGTTCCTTGAGTGCCTTTAAGCAGTTGAAACACCTTGGCCCATTGTGGATAGTCCTTGGTGTAATGCTCAATGTCGCAAATCAGACAAGGGTACTCCGGTTTACGTTTCAAACCATCATCATCACTAGCTTTTGGAGAATCCTATTTTGGGGTATTGACTTTGGCCCTATCTTTACCCTTTTTCTTACCTTTGGAAGCTTTATCCACCAAAGTGGATTGGATAGCATTCACTTCCACGGTCTTACTAGGATTTGGAGGTGGCTGAGAAGAAATATCAGTGGAAGAAGTAGATTTTTGCTTCACAGGATTTAGAGAAGACTTACGAGAATTTTGATACACAGAACCAATGATACCATCTAAAAATGGCATCGCCGATGCTTTGGTAGTTACATGTCGCAGAGAATCGGCCAAGAGTTCATACAATATGCCACATTGAGAGTACACGAGATCAAGGTACTGAGCACGAGCAATGGCTTCTTCCTCAGTAACACATGCCCCCTTAGTGATGTCCTCAGCAATCAAACCGATAAAAGAGGTAGTGAACCAATCAGTTAGAAGTTGATCAGGAATCTCAAGCTTGATCAAACGATGACACCACCTCTATTCATGAATATGATCAGAGATATGAGTAGCCCGATCCTCTTTCAAGGATGTGAGGAGGTGCGTCCCAGTTTCATATCGAACTAGTAACTAAAAGTGCATAAAAAATGCCATGGCTAGAGAGTTGAAAACATGAAAGATGTCGTGGGAGAGTTCAATGTACTACTTTGAAGTGGCACCAGTGAGATTCCTTTGGAAAAGATGTAGTCAAATTGAATCGTCAACCCAAGGGTTATAGGAGCACCAAAGATGGTATGCCATAACATGTTCTTGGGGGTCTTCTCCAAACTTGCCTTCAAATTTGGGACAATCTCTAAGGATTTTAGTCAGAAATGGGGGCCAATACAGATTATGAAGGATAGGATCATTTGTTAACTTGGACACGTCGGGTAGTTCCAACATAGTAAGGAAGGGAAATTGTAGATTGAAAGGAATTACATGCTTTTAATAGAGACCAGTATTGAGATTCCAACAAGGTTGGGAAAAATTTTGACCCAAATGTTCAGTCATGGATGATTTTGTCCATAGGGGTTATAATTTTGATAATTCTATCCATATATGGGTTGAGGACTAGGATATTTATTTTGAGCGAACCACTAAGGTTTTTTCTGAGCAACATATGAATTTTGTTGCAAAATGTAAGAAATGACCTAGGGCAGACCTTTTACCATCAAAGATTGACCTTGAGGAATAAAAGGTGGGCCTTGAGGCTGTACAGGCTACCGCTAGAGTGAAGGTTGACCCAGATGTTGAGGTTGAATAGGTTGTCCCTGGGGTGTAGGTTGGCCTTGATGTTGGGGTTGGATAGGTTGTACTTGGCGTACAGGATGGCCTAGATGTTGAGATCCACCGGGATGTCCCTGAGGCATAGGTTGGCCTGATGGTTGACATGTTCCAGGTTTCCCCTCAAGACCAGGTTGTCCTGGCTGAGCAGTAGAGGGTTTACCTTGTTGTACAAAATTTGGGCCTTGCTAAACGTAAGGTTAAGTCTGTTGCAAAAAAAATTGTCCCTGAGATGGATATGTTTGCTTTTAGGGAGCATAATATGCTCCCTATTGAACATGAGGTCAACCAGCAATACCATAGGGTTGTCCCTATTGGATCGAAGGTTGTCCCTAAAAGGGTTGTCCTTGTGGACCATAGGGTTGTATCTATAAGTATGTGAAATGGTTGGGGTAAATTGAAATTTGAGGCATTTTAACATACAATGGACTGTGTGGAATGGGCACATGGTAATAGATGTGAGTTCCATGCTCATCGTAGTAGTGTGGTCAATCAACGGGAGATTGAACCTGCTAAGAACCTTGGGGGAAGTAATTTTGTTGCTGAATAGCCATCATATACTGATCGTACATCAAACCTATAGGAATCATATTAGAAGAGATAGGTGCACTACCAGTAGGTTGATGGACTCTCGATACATGAGGCTATGATCCATTTACAGTGGGTCAAAAAGGTATCGTAGAAGCAATAGGAGTTTTCCCACGAACAACAAAATATGATGGTAATGATGGAATCACACCAACAGAAGGAGAGGATGAAGCCACACAAACAGTGGGTTGGTTTGGGATAAATGTAATGACCGTCGAAGGGCTAGTTTGGGACATATGTAACAACATGAGTCAAAGGAGATGGACCTGATACCAATGACCCCTATGAAGGAGCCTACGTACCTGACCATATTGGATTCTGATACAAAGATGCAACACCCACAATGATTTGGCTCAACAAACGATAACCACCTAGGAGAGATGAAGGTTGTAAGGAAGGTTGACCTGAGACATAAGGAAAATTCTCTGAAGGGAACTGATATTCTCTCGTAGAAACATATGTCTCTTCACTATTAATAGCACTCATGGCATCCATGTCAGATGAAGACATGCTGTCGGCGAAAAGGTGACGACTAGTGGCAATTAAAGAACGTGTTATTGGGGATGCAAGCTGTTATGAGGGTAAAGAAGGATCTTCTTCCCTAAAAGAGGCCCAAACTTCCAAAGGCTTCCAATTGATATAAAATAATTCCTTGGGAGGAGATCAAGTGGCAAGAGGTTGAACACTTAGAATAATAGAATTCCAGAAACCTAAAGTACTAGCAAACTAAGAAAATTCGGGAGAAGGATCTTCACTACGAGGTAATGAAGGGGACGAAGAAACTGGTGGTTCCACCATGGTGACTTTTTCACAAAAATCTGAGAGAAAAGAGATGACCAACTTGATCCTTCAAGACCAATAAATAATGAATTACTTATGAACAAGCCAAGAAAATAACTTTAATGGGCATGTGATCATAGGTAATCAATTTTATGACACTGAAAAAAAACTATTCCTTTTCATATTTTAAGAGTCAAGAAAAGGGAAAAAGGTGAATCTAGTCACTTTCAGGTCAGACGAGCTTCATAGGACAAGTGCTCCATGATATTTTCAAATTTTAGAGAGTCATGGAAACATCAAAATGACTACTCAAGAACTCGAAGCAAGAAGGTGTACCAAGCTCCCATGATCCGCAATATACTCCTTGGTGATCAAATGAAAGAGAAATGACCAAGGACTTAACATACGTGTAGGAATTCTCCTTAAATGTTTTGTTCGATGTATCATAGTTACAACATAACAAACTCGACTTCCTATGGATAAAGGATTGCAACCTATAAGGGTCTCCCTTTATATACTTGACAGTACGTGGAGCACAGGTCGCCGCTAGCACTGTCTAGTGCCAGACGCCAAACGATAGCTACTAGGTTTAATGACACCGGAACAACTCACTAGCTTAGACCTCTAAATTTGAGCATTAAGTTTAAATGCTTCCTTGGGTTGATTGAGTTCATTTTAATGTTTATCTTGAAATTATGTTCTGGTTTCAAGGCCTTACTAAATGTAATATTGAATCTCTAATGCACAACTACATGAGAAATAATATCATTCCAATTCGATGAATAACTAGCTAAGATAGGGATAGAAATTCATGATGAAGTATCAAGCAATCAAATGCAAGAAGAAATTTTCCTAATGCTCCTAACACAACCAAATAAAAAAACAAAAGGATATTCTCTTGTTGTTCACTTTTAAATGAGAAAGCTACTATTTCAAAATAATAATTTTCATTTTCAAATCAAGAGAAAGAATGCAAATTTTTTTCTTTTAGATGAATGAGAAGCAACAATGCACTGCTACACTAAAATAAAAAATGGAATACTAGTTTTGAGAAACTCGAATGAAATGATCAAAAACAAAGAGACCAATCCAATATGAATATAGAAGAGACTCAAAATAGAGATGCATTCCTTCATGCAGATAGAGGACTTTCAAACCAACTCGATGAGAAATGTGATTTATGCTCAGGGTGATAGATGGGAGGTCAAAAATACACTAGGATGATAGTTCAACAACCAAACAACACGTATAGTCGAAAGAAAAGACCAAGCAATCAGGAAACAAGCTGAAAAGACAAAAAATTAGACTAACTCATATACAAATCATAATCTCAGTGAACATGTAGCCAAACAAGCAACCGAATGCACCTACAAACCCTAGGATGACGAGCCACACTAATCAAATGATATACAATCAACTAAAGAGAATGAGATAGGGAAGTAAAAAAAAATCCAAGTAGACTAATCGAGGAGTGAAAAACCAATCCAGAGGCAAGATGCACTGCCAAAACTTAGGGAGGAGGCCCAATTCCAAACCTACGGGATTCGGTGTGACTGTTTAGCTATAATATACGTTGAACAGGGGATATCACACCTATAAAACAAGCAACTCATGCCAATCAGCATGATTGTCAAGGAAACAGTAGTGCCAAGCTAGAAAACTAAGGAAAGGAGAAAAATCAGTTGAGGAAGATCAGGGCTTGACATTATGAGAATATGTATGATGGCTTCAAATAGTTAGATGAGCAAAGCAAAGTAGAAAAGCAGTAATAAGACCGAAGTTGGACAAACAAGCAAAATTCTAAACGAATCAACGAGAGACGATAGACACATTGACCCCCAGTATGTTTGCCAACTTGTTGAGCAGGAAAATCCCCTCTGTGGAAAGAGGCGATCCGTCTAGCCCTAGGACAGGTCTAGAAATAAGGGAACATGCTGGACTCCTGAATTCCTAGCATATAAATGAAATATAGACCGGAACAAACATCCTACCTCGATCTAATGCTTTTGTTGTGGCACGCGGTAACGATCCTTTGATCGTTGTCTTCACACCTTGTGCTCCGTGTTGGTGACAATGTTCATGCATCTACACAAATATCAAACACGTGATAACAACATAGAAGCATATACGTTCATTGAAAACTATTCAGCTAGTAAAGGAGAGCTAAACACTTTGCATATAAATGGAAAAAAAGTTAGAAGCAGAAAACCAGTCATGTATTATTGATAGAGAAAAAGAAGTTTACAACGTTATGCCTTGATGTTGCAGATCTCCTTCAGCGGGTTCAATCAGGCACGTCTCAATTTTTTTTTTGGGATTGGACTCGATGAGGTAATGGGCCTAAACTCTCTCTCAACAATGGATTCTTCTCTACCTTCTTCTACACACCAGCTATAGTAATGTTTGCTTAGCTAGTTGAATCAATGTGAGAGGGACTAATTTATAGGAGAGGAGGACGTGGTTTGGGATCCTACATGAGCTAGAGGAGAGGTCTATCCCTTTTGGGAGTTGCAAAATTGTAGGAAAAAACAATCCAAATGGAGGAACTTGACGTTATTCAGTCGAAAAAACCATGATGACTCTGATCATGAAGTTGTTAAGCATGGAAAATTCATTTCTATTTTAAAAGAATTTCCAAAAACAACTCGACGCGGGTGCCCTTATGAGACAGAGTGCCAAATGGCACAGGGCCCACTATTAATTTATCCTTGGGCATGAGGCCATAACTTCCTACCAGTGCCTACCCAAACTCACATGTTTTCGAAGGTCTTCTAGAGGAATGATCAACGTATAATATGTTCTTGACATGCAAAGGATGCAATGACACTTATGGAAAAGTATGACAGTAAACATAAGTCACTGATATGGTTCTACAATGTTTGGGATGGGGATTGCAGGGATGGTGACAAAATACTGTGTCATAGGTGTTCAAGAGGAAGAATTTATCCTTTTTGGAGATGACATTGACATATAATGGATTGTATGTGGTGCAATATCAAGAGGGAATTGATAGCTTCCTTCAATCCTCATTCAATATAGGTACATTCAAGGCTCAAGATATTTCTTTGTGACATTAGTCTCTTTTATATTTTATAGTTTTAGACTATTTTCTTCCCTTTATGAATATATGAATTCTTATAAATTCTTGGATGGGGATGTGATCAAGGAAATAATATCCTTCTTGAGGATCATCAAGATCTAGGGAATTTTGTTGAGATTTTAGGGTAGCATCGAATGTGCTCTAGCTCCAAAACTTTGTGGAGGGGCTGGAACACATGAGATCTCCAAGTCTCAGAAAGCATTTGAAGAAGTTCCGTCTGCTGTAAAATATATTCACAGATTAAATTTTTTAATGGAGATTCTAATTCTAACTTAGGGAAATTAAAAATTAAAGTGAATTAATTTACACATTTGATGAGAATGTTCTAAGTGACATGGATCAAGCATTCTTTTAATCTTAGTTGTTGATTATATATTAGATCATGACCATTTTTATGTCAATGTGGAAAGTATAAAGCAAGGGATTGGGGCTAGTAGGAGGACACACAAAAAATCTAAGAGATCAAATTATTCTGATGGAGCAATTCTAGGACGAAGATCAGATATGAGTGAATCAAAACTGCAGTGAGGGGTAGATGTAGTGATTAGCGAGGAGGGGCAAGATTACAATGCAAAGCTGTAGAAATTTTCTGAATAATGATTAATTATCCATCGAGACTATCCTGATCACATACAATTCGAATTTATATGCAACACATAATCTCTTCCACTCAGATAATCAAACATGCGGAAATAAAACAAGCGATAACACATCAAATCATCATACACACGACAGTAACATGGAGCGCTAATGGAAAGCTTATAGCTCAAAACCCATGAAAACTGTGTAAATTATAATAGAGAAAACATGTAACAAAATCGGTACAATACTCCTCACAAGTACTCGATGCTTTCTCATAAAGTTACACACAATCTTAATTCCATTTTGAACGGAGTTCTTGGTAGTGGAGGATCACCTTGATGCCTTGCCTCACTTGCGCAATCCGAACTGTCTATATATAGAGATCCAAGGTTTGAATCTCCTTGGCTTGACAAACGCAATCATCATGGGAAATTCCTCCAAGTGTGGTGCAAAACTCATCACTGGCGGTGTCGCCAACGATAGGCCCAACTCCGGCCTTTCATACATCTCTTTCATGGTCTTTTTCAGGCGGTCATGCACTGTAGTGAACTGATGTGTTCTTGAGTTGAATAATGAGTTACTAATTAATGAATTAAATAATATTTAATTCACTCCTCTCATAACTAATTGATTAGCTAGTTAAACTAATCTCAACCAGTTCAACTAAAATAAACAGAACACAACTCCACTAGCTGTCTCATTAACTCCACCAAACTTATGCCACTGAAGTCCTAACTGAAGTCAACCATGCATGATGCCATCAAACCCTTGGGAATAGCGTAATTCCTCTGTCAGATGCATGAGCCACTTCCAAGACTCGAACTGAAGTGCTCCAAGAGAGTAAACTGAAGTTTATAGTCTAAATATTATTAAGGGTAAATAATATTTGACTTCCCTATTTTTAGGATAGGCAGTCTAAAAATAGACTTCGACCTATCGACCTATAGGTCAAAAAATAGAGTCCCATCTATTTTTACCAACATGACACATACTCCAAGAATCTCATACTGCAATCCCCGGACCATGCTCCATATGTCTAAAAATAGACATAGTCTAAAAATAGATTTTGCGCCAGAATTTGCCTGCGGGCCCACTTAGTGAAAGCGACTTCATTTCACTAAGCTCCATCATCTTGCTGCATTTTCAACACTCCCTCTTAGCAAGATATGGATTATCTACAACCCCTATCCTGCCTCTGTGGAATTCGAACTTGCTCCTGGTGAGCGCCTTCGTCAGGATGTCGGCATCCTGATCCTCCGTGGGAACATATGAAAGCATCATGATTCTCCGTTGAACACAATCTCTGATATGATGATACCAATCTGTGAAGCCATGCTGCCTTAACTGATCCTCCTGTCTGTACCATGAACCATATCCCGATGTGCCTCTGATATAGCGCAATACATGCTTGCTTGCCTTCCAAAAGAGCTTGGTAGGCTTAACCATAGCTTGCGAAAGCTGGTTAACTGCATAGCATATATCGGGTCGTGTATTGACCAGATACATAAGCGACCCCACCAACTGTCGATAGACAGTGGCATCCACTACCTCCGCCAAAGTAGCATCCTCCTTCCTCCAACCACCAGGAAGAGGAGTGTCAACAGGCTTGCAGCCTTGCATGTTGAACCTCTCCAGAATCTCCCGGGCATACTTGCCCTGAGAAACAAACAGTCCTCCACTGCGCTGCCAAATCTCCAATCCCAGGAAATAATGAAGGATTCCCAGGTCCTTCATCTCAAACTCTCGTGCAAGATCATCCTTGCATGAAAGTATCAACTGCTCGTCGCCAGTCAAAATCAGATCATCTACATACAGTACGATGATCAACAGCTTCCCCTCCACCTCAATCTGGTACAGGTTTGGATCCGCCTCACTCTTGGAGAATCCAAGCCCGGTGAAGTAGCTGTCTATCCGAGTGTACCAAGCACGAGGTGCTTGCTTCAGCCCATACGGTGCTCTCTTGAGTCGGCACACATGCGACTCACTGCTGAAGATCTCAAAACCTTCAGGCTGCTCTATGTACACCTCTTCCTCAATAACTCCATTGAGGAACGCAGTCTTCACATCCATCTGATGAATGTGCCACCCCATCTGCGCTGAGAGAGCAAGGATTGTCCGTATGGAAGAGTACCTTGCGAGAGGTGCAAAAGTCTCCTCATAGTCAATCCCCTCGATCTGTGAGAAGCCACGGGCGACAAATCTCGCCTTGTACTTCTCCACACTCCCGTCAGCCGCCTGCTTCACCTTGTAGATCCATCGCAAACCCACCACTGATTTCCCAACCGGTCTTGGGACAATCTCCCATGCACTGTTCCTGACGATCGAATCATATTCTTTGATCATGGCATCAACCCATGCGGGTTCCTCCACAGCTTCCTCAAAAGAGGATGGCTCCGTCACAACACATTGACTCACAAGAGCCATGTATCCAGTGTACCGATCCGGTGACTGTCTCTATCTGCGCTGTGCTGTAGGTGGTCCTACAACCTTCTCTGCATCCCGAGCCAGTCGCTCAGCTTCTGTGGTGCGCATGCGCCCTCTGATGGTTGGTGCTGCATGGGTGGTTTCTTCCACCTCCTGAACTTCCTCTTGTGGCTGATCCACATCTGGAAGCTCCTCCTTAGGAACTAACAGCTCCTCATCTGCATGCAAGTGTAGCTCCCTCTCAAGCGAACACTACATGGCTTTCTCCTCCTGAAATTTTATATCCCGTCGCACAACAGTCTTTCGACTGTCTGAAAAATACACCGAGTAGTTGTGAGGTGTATCAGTGTACCCCACAAATATTCCAACCTCGGCAGTTGGATCCAGCTTCCTTCTCGCATCCTTCGTCACATGCATGTAGACAGGAGAACCAAAAATCCGCAAATGGGAAATATCAGGCCTCTTGCCAGAATAAGCCTCCTCCGGTGTACTCATCCCAAGAACCTTGTGAGGACAACGGTTCTGCACATACACTGCTGTATTGCATGCCTCAGCCCACAAGTGAAGGGGTAGGCCCTGATCATGCAACATCGCCCGTGCAGCACCCACGATCGTTCTGTTCTTCCGCTCAGCCACCCCGTTCTGCTGTGGGTTATGGGGTGCGATGAGCTCTCTCAGAATCCCTTCTGCGCTGCAGAACTCCTTGAATTCAGCCGAGATGAATTCACCACCGTTATCACTCCTTAGAGCAATCACCTTCTTCCCCGACTCCTTCTCGACCAGTGCTTTAAACTCACAGAACTTCGCGAATGTATCGCTCTTCTCCGGCATGAAGAAGATCCAGCACTTTCGAGAGAAATCATCAACAAAGATCACATAATACTTGTGCTTTGCTGTCGAAGCAACTGAGAAAGGACCACACACGTCTGTGTGAACTCTCTCAAGGATCGTCGTGGCATGACTATCCTTCTCGTCAAAGGTGGCTTTCACATACTTCTTCAAGGTACACCCCTTGCACTGATCTGACTGCGCAAGAGTGCCCTTAGGAAGCCCAGTAGAAATCTGCTGCAGAATCTTCAAAGCTCCATGGTGAAGGTGGCCCAATCTCTTGTGCCATAGTTCGCCCTCATCATCCCGGCTCACCACTTTTCCCACCTTGCATGCCATAGCTATGCAGCCATCTACCTGCAACTGATAAAGGTTCTTGGTTCGAACCCCTATCTTCCGGGTCCCTCCAGTAGTCTTATTGCGCAGGAATGCTTTTCCTTCGCTGAAGACCACATCATACCCTTTATCCTCCAACATCGCCACAAAGATCAAGTTCTTCTTGAATCCAGGTACATGCATGACATACTTCAGTACAAAGGGTTTACCAGACTCCCTCTGAAAGGATATGGTACCGATACCAGTCGCACTGTATCTACCATCATCGCCCATCTCGATGTGCACACCCAAATCCTTGTCCTCCAGATCTGAGAACAAATCCCGATCTCTCATCATATGAAATGACGCACCGCTGTCCAAGAACCATACTAATCCCAACACACTTGAAACCAAGCATGCGATCAGTTAAAATTCAAGCTCGAACTGTGAAGCCAAAGCTTCTCCATCTGCAGATCTTCCCGCTTGCTTGTTCTTCTTCTTCTTTGGACAATTGGTAGCATAATGTCCGTGATGATGGAAGTGAAAACACTTCACTTTTGCCATATCCTGCTTCTTGCCCTTTGCACTAGAATGAGAGGTTTTCTTACCCTTCCCTTTCTTTGCTTTGGCAACCAAAGCGCAGTTTTCTTCATCAGCTCCCTTTGATGAAGATCCATCACGAGTAGTCCTCCTTATCTCCTCCTGCATGAGATCCACCCAAAGGCGCTCCCATCCTGGAAGCTTCTCCCGACCATTGACACTGTCTTGATATGAGTGCCAAGCCTTCAGAAGACCAAGGAGAGGTAGGTCGACCATGTCCTCATCTTCGACAGTCACCCCCACACTTCCCAGCTCATCTCTGCACTGAGTGAACTTCGTGAGGTATTTGGCGATACTGTCGCCTTTCTCCATCTTGATGTTCCTGAGCTTATCTTTGAGCGCCAACTTCCTTTGGTCACTCTTACTCTCGAATAGATCCGTCAAAGATTTCCACATTAGAAATGGAAAAGCCTTTCCATGTAGGCTGGATACAATATGATCCTTGACGCCCTCCAACAGGATCCTTCGACATTTCGCCATCTTCTTTTGCCATGCATCGACTTCAGCAGGATCAGTGGGCTTTTGGACATCCATATCTATGAAATCCTTTAGACCATTATCTTCTAATACTGCCTCCATGCGATCCTTCCATGCAGCATAATTCGAACTGCCTTCAAGAGCATATTCGAGTCGCAAACCGTTGAAAGACATTTTCAACACTGGCATCAAGAAAACAAAACTGCTGCAAAATTTCGAATCCCACCTCAAAGCTCAACTGCTCTAGATCTGTGAGAACAAATTATTTCTAGCACAGAGATTGACTGCAAGGGGCATTTACCATACCTTTCACTTTCTGAAAAAAGATGAATCCAGAGGCTACCTGGCCTGCATGCAGACTCTGTCTACCGAAATAAGTTTGTAATCACTGTGATGATCAATCTGAACTTCAATAGCTCTGATACCATGTATAAATTTTCTGAATAATGATTAATTATCCATCGAGACTATCCTTATCACATACAATTCGAATTTATATGCAACACATAATCTCTTCCACTCAGATCATCAAACATGCGGAAATAAAACAAGCGATAACACATCAAATCATCATACACATTAACACAGTATGTATGGGGAAATATTATAGATGAAAACCCCGCAGCTATTGTGTATATTATAATGGAGAAAACATGTAACTAAATCAGTACAATACTCCTCACAAGTACTCAGTACTTTCTCATAAAGTTACACACAATCTAGCTCAGTTTTGAACAGGTTACTGGTTCAAAACTCAACGCCAATTGCCTTGCCTCTATTGCGCAATCCATGCCTGTCTATATAGAGATCCAAGGTTCGAATCTCCTTGGCTTGATAGCGCAATCATCATGGGAAATTCCTCCAAGTGTGGTGCAAAACTCATGCACAACTGATGTTGCCACTGATAGCTAACTCCACCCTTTCATCTATCTCTTTCACTGGTCTCCACTGAACTGATCATGCACTGTAGTGAACTGATGTGTTCTTGAGTTGATTAATGAGTTACTAATTAATGAATTAAATAATATTTAATTCACTCCACTCATAACTAATTGATTAGCTAGTTAAACTAATCTCAACCAGTTCAACTAAAATAAACAGAACACAACTCCACTAGCTGTCTCATTAACTCTACCAAACTTCTGCCACTGAAGTCCTAACTGAAGTCAACCATGCATGATGCCATCAAACCCTAGGAATAGCATAATTCCTTTGTCAGATGCATGAGCCACTTCCAAGGCTCGAACTGAAGTGCTCCAAGAGAGTAAACTGAAGTTTATAGTCCAAATATTATTAAGGGTAAATAATATTTGACTTCCCTATTTTAAGAAGAGGCAGTCTAAAAATAGACTTCGACCTATAGGACCAAAAAAATAGAGTCCCATCTATTTTTACCAACATGACCAATGCTCCAAGAATCTCATACTGCAATCCCCGGACCATGCTCCATATGTCTAAAAATAGACATAGTCTAAAAATAGATTTTGCGCCAGAATTTGCCTGCGGGCCCACTTAGTGAAGGCGACTTCATTTCACTAAGCTCCATCATATTGCTGCATTTTCAACAAAAGCAAGGGAATCAGAGACACAATGGAGGCAACACAACCATAAGAGGGTGTGACACAGTCCCTTAGGAGGGTGACGTAAGCCCACACAGGGCTCATGCAGGGGAAGCACAGTGTCTCCAAGAAGAAGTGCGAAATTATGTCGGAAGCAAGGGTTTATGAGCTAGCATGGATAAAACCAAGATCAGAGAGAAGAAAATCCATGCAGAGCTAGGGTGATGTAGTCCCTCACCCAAGGCTAGGCAATCTGACGCAGTAACTGCGTAGAGGCTACACAAAGCTAGTTGGGGTTTCACTAATTACTCATCTGGATCAGCCGAGATTTGGGAGAGTGAGGTATATCCCACATTTTCTCTCTTTGCCAACTTTTTCTCTGTTGGGTGAGCCGAGCTTATGGCACCCTATATGTACTCATAAATTATTGCTTAATAATATAAACCCTCATATCTTCTACACTAGTTTTCCCGCATTGGATTTTTCTAGGGACATTAGTCTGATAAACATGTGTGTTATTTGTGATATGTGCATGATGTTCAGTAAATGATATGTAATTGTGTTCCCTTATATTTCTGTTTACTTCAAAAAATTTCTGAATATTAAGTTAAATAACTTGTGTAATAAATCAAGTAGGAGAAGTAAATCAATATTTAGCAATAGGATTTGTGTAATAAGAATTCAAAAATTTTCACATGGTATTAGAGCATTCCATATCAAGCTAAACCATCAACAAAGTGGCTCAAGGTATTTTCTGAGGGAAAGGAAAGTGAAAAAACACTGATCTAGAAGAAGGTAGTGCAACAAAAGAGGGACAAAAAACCATGCAAGGATGACACAAAGTCAGTTTTCCCACGCAGAGGCTAATGTAGCTTCGGAGAGGTGAAACAAAGCCAATATTCTCATGAAAAGGCTAAAAAAGCACAAGGAGAGGGACCCTAAGAGATTTTGCTCATGCCTAGGTTGGCGCAGCGCTAGGAGGGTGACGTAGTCTGAGTTGGTGAGTTGCTATGTTGTTTTCTGAGGCCGAAAGTGCAATTTTTGATATTCATAAGTAGATGGTGTGGCATAGCTTCTGTGTATGCAGAAAAATTCCTAGCAAATGTGAAACAATTTGGAGGAGAACAATCGCTCAATAGATTTGTGCGAAAGAAATTTAAGATTATATCAGGAGGGTGATCGTAGAGGAACGATTTAGGATTTTTGGTGGAGGATTTCTCGGAGTGAAATGAGTTGTCAAAGGGAGCAACTACTCTAGAGGGTTTATATTACCAGGAAACCCAGATTCGGTCTTGTGTTGGGTGTAGCAGTAGTAGAAGGGAGAGGAGTACCTGCTTCCACATATTTTGGAGCTAGATGGTCATGTACGGATTGTGTGATCAGGATAGGTTTGACGGTGTGTCCAACTTCGTGATATGGAAGGATATAATACTTTCAGTCCTAGAGGAGTACTACATGAGAGACAACATGGAAAATGTATTAGTTGTGCCAAATGATGCAGACGCTTTGAATTTTTTTAACAATAATCAATCACGAAAAAAGTTCTTGATCATGGATGAGGTGAAGGATCACATGGTCCCACACATCGTTGAAAATAGGAAAACACATCATATGTGGACATCCTTGACCATACTGTATCAAGGTAGCTCCGTCCAATAGAAGATGATTCTGGAGAACAAGATGAGGATGTTCCAGATACATAAGGAGCAAGATATCTATTTGTTCCTCTCTAGATTGGAGATGATCCGTGATCAATTGATTTCCATGGGGTCAAATCCATATGATGGGATGTTGGTAAGGACTACCCTGAATGTAGTCACTGATGAGTGGGATAAATTTGTCCAAAGAATTTTGGGCAGAGCACAACTCCCTAGTTTGGGTGTCATGTGGGCTATCCTTTGGGAGGAGGAGATGTGACGGATGACCAAGAGGGAATTCAATAGCAAAATTAGAAAAGTGAAGAAGGAGGGTGAGGAGGATGTGACCCTTGCATCATAGGGACAACGACAATAAGGGAAGAATAATAAGGACCTATCAAGGGTCTGATGCTCTAGATGTGGCGAACTTGGACACTTCACTAGAACTTTTCATAAGAGGAAGGACAAGGAATCATCTATTTCCAAGGCAACATGAGGTAGAGAGAGTAGTAGTGAGGATGATGTGTCCATGAGTGCTCATTTACCTAGAGAGAATAGGTGGGGCGATATTGATATGTAGAGAAAATACAGATGGAGGAGGCACAATCCTTGAGGTTCCCAGACTCTTAGATCACATACGAGCTACAAGAGCCTTAAGACAATAGTAGGATGACTGGAGCAGTGGGTGCAGAGGATCATAAATGAAGCAGAGGTAAAGTTAGGAAATTTTAGATTGCAGCAACGCAATGTAGAGGTAGTAGTAGCATAGAATAAGTAGTGCAGAGGCTGATGGGACTTCAAAAATGCAAAGGGGAAGGGCTTACACAGTGTAGAGTAGCAGCAATGCAGTGGCTTTAGGGAGACAATCCATCGTAGTCGTCGTGGGTTCTTGAGTGATGATATGCATCCACACTGACTTGTATGTCAATGATTGGGTACTGGTCCTTCAATTCCTTACTTCTTAGCAGCTGAGTTGCAATGCAACAGTTGGGAGCATGATGCAACAATTTGAGAGGGAGTTGCAGTACAGATGTGACACTTTTAGTGATAGTGACATTGGAAACAATACATATAACAACAACGCAGTGGACGCATGGCAGCCGACCAAGCATTACTGCGGAGACCAATTCCAGAGATCAGGGGGAATGCTTCAATGTGGAAGTATTGCAGGAGCACACTCCTCGCTAAGAGGGAGTGTTGAGATTCTGGGGTAGCAGCGGATATGCTCTAGCTTCAAAAATTTCTGGAGGGGATGCAATGCATGAGATATCCAAGACCTAGAAAGTTGTTGGAGAAATTCCATAGGGTGTTAAATATATTCAAATAATTAAATTTTTTAAATGGGACCGTAAGTCAAACATAGGGAGATAAAAAAATTAAATTGAATTAATTTACACATGTGATGAGAATGTTAATGATAAAAGTATAAAGAAAGGGCTTTAGGTTAGTTAAAGGACACAGACATAGTCTAAGAGATCGAATTCTTCTGATGGAGTAGTGCTTGGACAAAGATAAGATCTAACTCAGAGTTGCAGTGAGGGGAAGATGTAGTGATTGGCAAGGAGGTCCAAGAGTAGAACGCAAAGAAAGGGCATCAGTAACACAATGGAGGAAACACATCCATCCAAGGGTGTGATGCAACCCCTTAAGAGGGTGATGCAGGCCCAGGGAGGGCTCACGCAGGGGCAAGGAAGTGTCTTCAAGAAGAAGTCCAAAATTATGTCAGAAGTAAGGGTTTCTGAGCCAATAGGGCTGAAACCAAGATTCGGGACAAGCATATCAACACGAGCTAGGGTGACATAGTCCCTAAGCCAAGGATATGTAGGCTTATTTTTTAGCTATGTAGAGCCGATTGGGGTTCCACCAATTGGTCATATGGATCATTTGGGACTTGCGAGAGTGAGTTATATCTCACATTTTGTCCTTTTTTTGAGGTTTTCTCTCTTAAGTTAGCTGAGTTGATGGAACCCTATATGTACTTAGAAACTTCTGCTTAATAATAATAAACCCTCGTATCTATTGAACCAATTTTCCCGCATTGGGTTTTTCCGAGGACATTTTTCCAAAAAAAATGTGTTTCATTTATCCTATGTGTGTGATTTTGAGTAAATGATATTTATTTGTATAGGTCGTTATTTGTGTTTACTTTGAAGTTTTTCTAAATATTCAGTAATCAAGTAGGAGAAGTAAATCTATAGTTAGCAGTAGGATTTATGTAATAATGATTAAAAAAATTTCACACATTGTAGCAAGAATTAGCTCTTAAAGGAAGCTAGTGTTGGAAAATGAGTGAACCACTCTGATATATAAAGAATAAATATAATCTTGCCTCATCATCATTTACATATTCATTACATTTATTTAATTTTCTATTATTACTATTTCTCTTGTTCCGAGGTCAACACATTCATAAGATGGATGTAAGGACCTAGTCCTCAATATCGAGATTGAGGAGGATGTAGATCCATCCCATGATTAGAGTGGCACTTGAAATATGAATAATATCTGGAAAATTGAAGGAAGGATCTTTGTCTTCCATGTCAATTGAAGAGGCTTCATATTCAGAGGGAGAAAAATGTCACAATAAGATATTGAGAGGCAATATGTCCTTCATACAAGGACCATTTTAGATGACAAGATATACCCTCCATGACGTTAAATTCATCAATGATATTAAATAAGCTCTTTGAAGGACATGATTGTATCTCTTGTTACCATATGCACTCTTATCATATGTATTTGAAGTAGGATTCCTCCATGATGTACTTAAGGATGAAGTGTAGGTGGAGATACCTCATGTCTTTAGGGCACATAAGATGAGACTCATGATTACAGATCAAGGAAATTCCCATATGGACTCAAGCTAGTCTTATTTACTCAGCATGTCTAGGTTGTTTTACATCTGATGCAAACTTAAACAACTCTTCAAGGTTGAAGGCATGTATTTAATGCTTTGTTTTATATATGCTAACGATGTATTTTTAAAGGATCAGAGCATATTAGTGTTCAGTGCCAGAGGGAGCTAACCTGTAAGCCTAGACGATCAACGTTTTAATACTGTAAGTATAACTAAGAAATGATGAGAAATTCCTTGTTATGGAAGGTGTGTTTTCATAAAATTGATATGACGAATTTCATTGAAGAAATTGAGAGACTCCTCCTCAAAACAAATTTGGTGAATCCCACGATGAGATGAAATCTAGATGGATACTTTCCTTGAATTATCAACATAAATCCAGATAGAGTTTCGACCTATATATTGGATTGTTGCAAAACATGTGAAACTATTAAGAATGAACTAATATACACTTCTAGGCTTCATGGATACATGGGTTTTGACTAAGGCTGAAAAATGTTGTTAACAGGAAGAGCACATCATGGTGTTGCTTAGCTTGGGGTCTACCATGATTTCCTCAATGAGCTAGAAATGGAAGTTTTTTTCTTTGAGTACAACAGAGGCAAGGTACATTCCTACTATCATGACTACCTTCGAGGAAGTATGGTTGAGAAAGATATTCAGACAGTTGTTTGGTGATGTAATGGGCATAACTATAATATACTACAACAAGAATAGGCTCTCACATTCAAATTATCGAGTGTTTCATGATTTGTCCAAGATTATTTGGATTACATATAGCTATATATGGATACGGTGTATAAATGAGGAATAAGGCTCTAAATCATCTCTTGATTAATAGATAATTGACATTCTTAGCAAGACTTTTTCGAAAGAGAAGCTCTTGGTCTTTAGAGAGAAGCTTAGACTTGTGGAGGTGACACTTTGGGAAGTGGTCACAGCTAATTGAGAACAATGAGCTATTTTCTTCCCCCATGTTTGAGTTCCTAGAAGGGGAGTAGAACTAGAGAGCTCTTGGGATTGATGGAACTCTTGTCAATAGGTGTATGTGATACTTACCCTTTGCAGTAAGCTGTATCTCCCCTATTATCACTATAGGGTGTGTGTGATCCTTGTCAGTTATGGCAAGTTTTATCTCACCCTATCAAGTATCGAAGTTGAAAAAGTATACCCGAGTATGCATCCTACCCATAAGTTGGGCTTATAGGGATTTCCACCCATGTGGAAAATGGGTAAAGAGAGCTGGGTGTGTGTGATCCTTATCATTTATGATAAGTGGCATCCCTCCCAAGTGATGGGATGTAGGATTTACACCACTTGATTCTTGAGGATCAAGGTGGGAATATCAAAAAAAAATAGGTGTGTGTGAACCTCACCCTTTATAGTAAGTTGTATCTCTCTTATTTTCATGAAATATGTGTTTGAGATCCTAACCCTTTGCGGTAAGTTGTATCTATCCTATTGTAATTGTAGGGTGTATGATCCTTTCCTCCTGTAGAAAGTTGGTTATCTCCCCTTACTCTCAAGTTTGGGACTTGACCAAGTGGACATCGTGAGACAAGGTGAGACAAGATCTCCCTAAGTCTTGGATACATGTTATGACATAGGGTTGAATATTGATCTCTCATATGATGATTCTTCTTTATTAGATCGATACATCATTGTTTAGCATAGATGAAGGTCATGCATCTTGACCTCGAGACTTATAGAGGTTGAAAAATCTCTGCACTTGTGGTAAATCAATATCCAATACTATTAGTTATTATTTTTTACTTCTTTTATGAGACGAGATGAGATGAGATAAGTCAAAATGAAATGTGAAGAAAAAAATATGACACTTATGATGTAGATGTAAATTCCTCCCTAGATGAGATGGAGTGTTGAAACTTTTAAGGTAGTTATGAGAAGAATTTCCCCCATAAAACCAAACAGCCCCAAAATTAGACAAAGGAAAATACTATTTTTAATATGATTGACTCTCCTCAGATTATTATATTTGTGAAAAAATTATTTGGGAAAAGCTTCATATAATAATTTGGAAAATATATATTCAAACGATATGAAGAATAAGATACAAAGGTCCCTTCCAAATTTACGTCACCAAAAGTAACGGTTACGTTGGCATCAAATGACTGCCCATCAATTAAAATAATAAAGGATTCACAGAAGCTCATTCAAGCATCATCTATTGGATAGGGTCATCAACAATATTTGAAATTTCATATGGCTAATATTTTTGGATCACTTACCTCAATACGTTGTATATTTTCTAAGGTCGCATTACTTTTATTGTTGAACATATATTTTTCTATGTTTTTCATTATAGTTTATGGCTCACATAAATCAGTATCTATGTCTCGCATCATTATCACTAAAACTCGCATTATTCTTATGGATCGCTTGACTTTGTATCGCCATTGCTCGACCTTGTGGCATTGTATTACATTCCACTAGCTCACTAAATATTTGTCTCATCATAAGCACATTGGCTCACTAGATCTTCATGGAATTGTAATTATAGTGGCTCATAATATCTATACATTGTAGTGGCTTGCATTATCCTCTCAATGGATCACATTTCATTTTATTGTGGCCTATTTACGCCGATAGGCGTACCCCCCTATTGGAATTGGCTTCATTAATCCTTTTTCTAAATAATATTTTTCATCCAATGGTCTAGATTGAAAGATACCGGTATATTCTGGTCGTCACCACTAAATCAATGGATCAAATCTACACCACTAACTTACTTGCATATCTAAAACATGTGATTAAACCATACTTAAATTAAAAATTTACAAATCTTGAATAAAAATTTACTATACCATTTATTAATTGCCACCTATCAATATTAACAACTAGAATGAAACTGAAACGTTAACCCTTCTCCAACGTGTGTGAAACCGTTCTGCAATGTGTCTGAAGGCCTCACTGTCAATCTCGCCCTCGGACAAGGACAGGTCATGGGAGGAAATGTCATGGGCACCCTGTTTGCTTCAAATCAGATAATGGTCGAGGAATGGATAAGTGTAGTGGGAATGTGTAATGTATTGAGCCTGGAAGATGAAATGGAAAGAAGATGTGGTGTAGGCGATGGAGGTAAGCCCACCTAATTCTAGAGGTTTGAATACGAAATGGCAAGGTTTGAATACGCACGAGGTTGTTTGGGGGAAGGTTAGGGTAATGGTGCCTACCACTCTCTTGCTGATCCACTCGTTACCCTGATCGAACTTACCTCTGCAACCCGATTTTTCATGAAAGTGCTCCTGCAGCGTCTTTCATCCTTGCCAACTTGATGAGGTATGCTATACCACTACTAAAATCATTGTTTCCTTTTTTTTCAAAAATTCATGGTTTTATTATGGTAACCCTAAGTCTTCTCGTGAATAATATGTTACAGGTTTTCCTTTCTAGAGTGACTACCTTTGCTTAGTGATGGTAGTAATGATGCCCCTACAGAGGGAAAAAATGGCCTCTAGCCATATCTAGGCTGGTAGGCTTCTGTATATCTGAAAACAAAATAAATAGTCCAATTTCACGGACGAAAGATGGAAGACAAGCTTGCATAAAACTTCAAGGTCAGTCATATTTTTTGTTTTCTGACTAGCGGACTTATATTCTGAGTTCAATGTCTATGAACAAGCGTCTGATTAGGGGTCCATCTCTCGCCAAACTATTTGGCTGCCAAACACATTGGTGTGATAGAGGCATGCTCCTTAAATGCAGCTGAGGCTCCCTTTGAAGAATTTGGTAGGCATGTTCAGTGTTTTCGATCTTGAATGCGTCTCGGAATCTCAATACTCAGTTCATAGAAGCAATAAATTATTGTTCTCCTGACGTATCCGTGTTGTTAATGATAATGAATGCCACTATAAATCTGGAAGTTAGGTTTATAAGAAGGGTTTGGAGGCGGTTACATAGCAACTATTGGGTGATTATAGCATTGTTTATACGTCTATTGATTAACTGCAATGTATTATGTTTGTTTTCTTGGGATATGGAAATTTTATGTTCAGAATAAATGTATCGACATCAATATTTAGCTATTTCTGGGTAGATTTCCGATTTCCATTTTCTGATTCTTCATTTTCTTTATCTGTTTTAGCCATTTTAATACTTACCTTTGTTTCGGCACATGTTAGAATCGTCGGGAATCATGATTCGAAAAGAAATATGGATGAACTGTTTGTATCCGTGATCTGTAACTAGCTGATAGTACATATTTAGTCATACCGGTAGGCTTCTGGAGAGTGAATTGGTGAAGAGAAGTGAAAAAATTCATTTACTGTTGAACTATTGTGGGCATACCAATTACGAGAGGTTTCAAGAATAATACGTGGAAGTGGATGAACTAACATAATAGGAAATTAGTACTCTTCCATGGTTTTTGAGTGTCCTCATAATTGAATGAATATGAAAGGTAAGGTGATTCTCATAACTGAATGGACACGAACATGAAATTGAGTGGCCGTGAAAGACGAGGGATCTCTTATAACTGAATAACTATGAAGATTAATAGGTTTTTGGCAAAGTGAATTGGCAAGGGAAAAAATCTGATTAAGTATTAAACTATTGTTAACACAAAAATCATGCAAGCTAATGCAGGGGCATTAGATTCAGGAAAAATACCTTGTATTTTATTAAACATAGGGGGTCTTATGTTTTTGAGAAAATATTGATTTTTATGTAATTATTAATGGGGTTTAAGTAATTAAATGAGAATTTAATTAATATGAGGAATTTTTAAATGTTCTCGGATGATTGGAGAACATGAGGGAAATCAGATTTGAGATATTTAAGAATTGATTTTCGATCCTAAGTTAGATTCAGTTCCAAAATTTCTAGGATAGAATCTAGATTTTAGGGGTTTGCAGATTTTGGTGATTTTTGTTGAGATATTTGGGGATTTGAACCTAAATTGGTTCAGCATAATTTGTATAAATTAATAAGCCTTAAAGGCAAAAATATAGAGAAGTAGCAGACAGGAATTAGTGTGGTTTGGACAAACAGAGTTTGTGTGTCTATGGGAAATTGTAAAAGGGCCAATGATTTGAAAATCAGGTCAGAACCAAGAAGGATTTGTAAATTGAATTCAGATGTATAAATGAAGAACTGTTTATAAATTCTGTGTGTCTGGGTAAATTACTATTGATTCAGGGTAGATCGATGCTAATTATTGTGTTTTGAATGCATTATGGTTTGCATATATATTTGGAAGATCTAAGAGTTAACGTGTATCGATCGTTGGAAGGATCGATTGCACGGAAGAAGAACTGAATTTTAATTTGAACTGAGATACATGAGGTTGTATGTATTCAAGGAGATAGTTGATCGAATAGTAATCTCAGATCAGGATTGAAACAAGAGTTAATTACAAACTGATATTTACATATTGGATTGTTTATATCACACTGATATATTGTTTAACACTGTGTTTGGCATGAATTAAAGGCACAGAGCGATATGCAATCGAATGGGAATTCGATTAGGTAGGAAGACAAAACCTTGATTTGAAGGTGTAGTGCCCAATTGAGAAATGGTCGATGAAGAGTAAGATTCCAATTGGGATCGATTCCCATTTCACAGTGTTGAACTAGCATTATAAATCCAGTTTGATGAGTCGAGTTCAGGGTTTGATAATAGAGTAAATAGCATGCAGAATTTACAAATCGTTGAAGAAATTTCGGCTTATGCAATGGTGCATTACTTTTTGATTTCAAAAGAGGTGTGGAATGAGGTCAAAGGGAGGACTATATGAAGTCTTGTTGGCGCTATTCGATCAATCAAAGAAACATAACCTTAATTGAATGCAGGCCACAACATTAACGTGGAGAAAGATGGGTTTGACTAAAGCAGAACCTTGGTCAATAAGGAATGGTGAAGTTACAGCGTTGAGAAATCAGTACACAATGGGATAGAAAAGGTGAAGCAGATCAATGCAGAACAATGAAATCATGAAAGGGTTTATATGCGGATGAATTAAGTTGAAATGAAGTCAAATAATGGAACTGTAACAATGGCAATCGAATGATGATGCATTGATACCTGAGATAACGACACCATGGAATAGCGTACTCTTAGCTCAATAGAATGGAACTTGAGTTGGTACAAGTCAAAGAAACGATGTTGAAGGATCGTGAGGCGACAAACAACAAGGGTGGTTTTTACTATCCAAACTGGCAGTCTCACACTCCTTTAAAAATGGTAAGTGGATTTTGAATTTGGAACGCGATATCACTTCTTGATGGACGCGTGGAAAAAGTGGTAAGGTTAAAACCATTTTTATCGTGTGAATTATGATAATTAAGTCTCGTGCATTTTCATAACGCGATATTCATTGGATCCTTGAAGTTTGATGCAATGATGTGTCATCTGTTGGATGTGAATGGTAAGTTAATAGTTGGACCCAATCCATAGTCACATTGAAATAGTGGTGGGCCAGATAAGTCCTATGCAAGTGGAGCATTGACTTGTGTGCATTCATTCACTGGCAAAGTTGAAACTTATATCAGTTATTAATTTATGCGATGGGTTAGGGTATATGCATCGCATAGGTGAAATGTGAATGCTGTTGGATGGACGGTATGGGCCTAAATTTATATGATTTTTATTTTAAAAATTGACTTTTGAATAAGAATGAAATTTGCATGTTGATAAGCTGTGATTAAAAGTTATGATAGTGTGATTTAAAAAGGGTTCTCACTTGGGGATAAGTGGGAAGAGCGAAAACTTTGATAAAAATATGTGCTTATGGTTTAAATCACATTTTATAAAAAGGGAGACAACTTCTATGCATACGTTTGTATTGATGGGGTTTTATAATAGGAGTTAAAAAGTAAAGTAATCTTCATATTGAAGATTTATTTGTAAAAATATTCCACAATAAAATATTGTTAGAGTTGCCCAGATTTTGATTTATTTGGGAATTAAATTGAGATGCATTTTTATATGCACAAGAATAAATAGATTGTGGGTTTGGCAGGGTGAGCTTGCCATCACAGGCTTTGAGAATAAGGCCTCATAAAATAGTAAAGTGGTACGTGTTGCCTTCATAATTCATCACATCCATTCAAGAGATACTGCCCCACTGCTTGAAAGTGGTGCGATAAAACTGACTGGTTTCCCTCAAGACTTCGACACACTGACTGGTTTCCCTCAAGACTTCGACACATTTGGTATCACTTGGAATTAAAATTTATTAATTAAAATTTTTAATATAATATTATTATTATTTTTTTAGAAATATACCAATATTTATTTTATATTTTATTTATATACCATTATTGGTGTCATTTTAGCCTCTAAGAAAACTAACAATTACCCCCAAAAAAAATAATGTACACCAAAATAAACTTAGGTGGAAATTAATGTTCATCTACAAATTGTTTTAAAAGATATCTCACCCAAAAAAACGAAAAAGTTTAATCCTTAATATATGGAGGCTAATAATAAGAAAAATAAAAACAAGAAGAAAATGCACATTAAAAAAAATAGGTGGAAAATAACATTAATCTATCTATCATTAAAAAAAAAAAATTCTCACTGAAAAATGTAATCCATAATATAAAAATTAAAATGTCAAGTTAATAAATAGATGTATTAAATTAAAAAATGGTTAATATTTATTTTGTATTATTATATTTATTTATAAATAATAATATAGAAAAATATAATGTTATACTTCTCCATGAGTATTGTTGTAGATATTAATTTTTTGTAATTAATATGTAATATTTTTTATCATAAAAGTATTGGTTATTATAATTTTTATGTGATGTTTTGTGAGGAAATTGTCTATTAGATTTTTGTTTTAGGTATAGTTAAAATACTTATTTAGATATTAAATTAGTACACTAATATAATTAATTTATCTTAAACCTAATTTGATTTATAAATATATAATATTATGTGATAATAAACCCCTCACAAATTATTATACAACCGAGTTGTTCATGCATGCATGTTCCTTGAATTATTTGAGAATGGAAAAATAAATAGGAATGAAATATTATGGAAATATGTTCCTTGAATTATTTGAGAATGGAAAAATAAATAGGAATGAAATATTATGGAAATCTCTTTGATGCTCTCAATATTCTAATAAAAGCCCTACGCTTATGCACATCACAATATTTTTCCTAAAACTAGATTTTATATGAATATTTGAGAGTAGTTTAGTGAGGTCATAATTTTATTTAGAAGATAATGATAAATTTGGTAAGATTTTAGCTAAATCTAGTTTAATTTATTATTATCAAGGTTTTGGATTTTCCTCATAGTGTTAATCCATTTAAAAAAAAAAATTATTTCAACACTCCATCAATCACATTTTTTTTGAAAAGTTCTTTTAGTGATTCTAACTAGAAATTTATAATTTAAGAAAAATTGTAACACTAATAATAAATCCTTTCTATTAAAAATATAAATATATCCACAATAATTGTGGGATTATCATCCCCTTATGTTTTATTTCTATTACTATTACTATTAGTAACATGCTAACCTCATATTATGTAAATTGTTGTAAATCATTTACATCATTTTAGGTTTTTAATAATTTTCCCTTAGGTTCACCAATTCCTTTGGTTTATAATATTACACCCTTCCATTTATTATTTCTTTTGTTTTATATTATTAATATTCCCTGAATATTATTAAGATATTGTGTTTTTAATATTTTTCCCTTCGCCTTATTGGTCCCTTAGGTTATTAATAATTTTCCCTTGGGTTCACCAATTCCTTTGGTTTATAATATTAAACCCTTGGGTTTATTATTTCTTTTGGTTTATATTATTAATATTCCCTCGGGTTTATTAAGCTATTGTGTTTTTAATATTCTTCCCTTCGCCTTATTGGTCCCTTAGGTTATTAATAATTTTCCCTTGGGTTCACCAATTCCTTTGGTTTATAATATTAAACCCTTGGGTTTATTAGTTCTTTTGGTTTATAATATGAATAATCCCTTGGGTTAATTATCAGTCTTTATTAATTTCTTTGGTTTTTATATTTTTTTTATTAATTTTATTGATCATTCGACTTTATTAATCACTTCAGTTTATTAATAATTTTTATTTTTAACACTAATTTGTTGGGTAATATTTTTCCCTTGGGTTCACCAATTCCTTTGGTTTATAATATTTAACCCTTGGGTTTGTTAGCTCTTTTGGTTTATAATATGAATAATCCCTTGGGTTAATTATTAGTGTTTATTAATTTCTTCAACTTCAATATTTTTTTATTAAATTTATTGATCCTTCGCCTTATTGGTCCCTTAGGTTATTAATATTTTTCCTTTGGGTTCACCATCGATGATCAAATGTCAAATATTGTCTGACAAATATTGTCTCAAAATGAAAATCACCCATGGCTAACCATGGTGATAGTTGGTCCAATGTCGCATAGTGACAAGAATCATCTCAATGTTTCAATCAGTTCACTTGGGTTCACCAATTCCTTTGGTTTACAATATTAAATCCTTGGTTTTATTAGTTCTTTTAGTTTATAATATGAATAATCAATCAATGTCATCCATGATCAAATTTCACATTCTGAAAAATATTGTCTCAATATGAAAATCACCCATGGCCAAGCATGGTCATAGATGGTCCAACGTCGCATTGTGGCAACAATTGTCTCAATGTTTAAATCAATTCCCTTGGGTTCACCAATTCCTTTGGTTTATAATATTAAACCCTTGGGTTTATTAGTTCTTTTGGTTTATAATATGAATAATCGATCAATGTCATCCATGATCAAATGTCACATTCTGATAAATATTGTCTCCATATTAAAATCACCCATGGCCAAACATGGTCACAGTTGGTACAACGTCACATTGTGACAACAATTGTCACAATGTTTAAATCAATTCCCTTGGGTTCACCAACTCCTTTAGTTTATAATATTAAACCCTTGTGTTTATTAGTTCTTTTGCTTTATAATATGAATAATCGATCAATGCCATCCATGATCAAATGTCACATTCTGACAAATATTGTCTCAATATGAAAATCACCCATGGCCAACCATGGTCATATTTGGTCCAACGTCGCATTGTGACAACAATTGTCTCAATGTTTAAATCAATTCCCTTGGTTTCACCAATTCCTTTCGTTTATAATATTAAACCCTTGTGTTTATTAGTTCTTTTGGTTTATAATATGAATAATCGATCAATGTCATCCATGATCCAATGTCACATTCATACAAATATTGTCTCAATATGAAAATCACCCATGGCCAACCATGGTCATAGTTGGTCCAACGTCGCATTGTGACAACAATTGTCTCAATATTTAAATCAATTCCCTTGGGTTCACCAATTCATTTTCTTTATAATATTAAACCCTTGGGTTTATTAGTTCTTTTGGTTTATAATATGAATAATCGATCAATGTCATCCATGATCAAATGTCACACTCAGAAAAATATTGTCTCAATATGAAAATCACTCGTGGCCAACCATGGTCATAGTTGGTCCAACGTTGCATTGTGACAATGATTGTCTCAATGTTTAAATCAATTCCCTTGTGTTCACCAATTCTTTTGGTTTATAATATTAAACCCTTGGATTTATTAGTTATTTTGGTTTATAATATGAATAATCGATCAATGTCATCCATGATCAAAAGTCACATTCTGACAAATATTGTCTCAATATGAAAATCACCCACGGCCAACCATGGTCATAGTTGGTCTAATGTCGCATTGTAACAACAATTGTCTCAATGTTTAAATCAATTCCCTTGGGTTCACAAATTCCTTTGGTTTATAATATTAAACCCTTGGGTTTATTAGTTATTTTGGTTTATAATATGAATAATCCCTTGGGTTAATTATTAGTGTTTATTGATTTCTTCAACTTGAGTATTTTTTTATCAATTTTATTGATCCTTCGCCTTACTGGTCCCTTGGGTTATTAATATTTTTCCCTTGGGTTCACTAATTGCTTTGGTTTATAGTGTTAAACCCTTGGGTTTATTAGTTCTTTTGGTTTATAATATGAATAATCGATCAATGTCATCCATGATCGAATGTCACATTCTGACAAATATTGTCTCAATATTAAAATCACCCATGGCCAACCATGGTCATAGTTGGTCCAATGTCGCATTGTGACAACAATTGTCTCAATGTTTAAATCAATTCCCTTGGGTTCACCAATTCCTTTGGTTTATAATATTAAACCATTGCGTTTATTAATTTTTTTGGTTTATAATATGAATAATCGATCAATGTCATCCATGATCAAATGTCACATTCTGACAAATATTGTCTCAATATGAAAATCACCCATGGCCAACCATGGTCATAGTTGGACCAACGTTGCATTGTGACAACAATTGTTTCAATGTTTAAATCAATTCCCTTGGGTTCACCAATTCCTTTCTTTATAATATTAAACCCTTGGGTTTATTAGTTCTTTTGGTTTATAATATGAATAATCGATCAATGTCATCCATGATCAAATGTCACACTTAGACAAATATTGTCTCAATATGAAAATCACCCATGGCCAACCATGGTCATAGTTGGTCCAATGTTGCATTGTGACAGTGATTCTCTCAATGTTTAAATCAATTCCCTTGTGTTCACCAATTCCTTTGGTTTATAATATTAAACCCTTGGGTTTATTATTTTTTTTGGTTTATAATATGAATAATCGATCAATGTCATCCATGATCAAAAGTCACATTCTGAAAAATATTGTGTCAATATGAAAATCACCCACGGCCAACCATGGTCATAGTTTGTCTAATGTCACATTGTAACAACAATTGTCTCAATGTTTAAATCAATTCCCTTGGGTTCACCAATTCCTTTGGTTTATAATATTAA